>OY293303.1:115209340-115528177 GCA_958502075.1 Orchestes rusci
TTTACCATGACAAAATGCGCACTTATTTCAACCTGTAACTGACCTGATAATCTCGTAACAATAATTTGATAGGCACTGGCTCCATTGCCGTCTTTCGACAAGGCAAACACGCTAATATTGTATCTTGTAGCAGGCAACAAATTGGGAAGTTCATTTTGAAACGTATTATTCAAAAACGTCCACTTCACCGTATTTGGGGGGTAACTTGAGAATGTTTTCAGTATAACCGCTTGCACCATATAACCACTGATTCTAACGTAGGATTCTGGCTCTTGCCAGCTTATTCTAGAGCTGTTGTTCGTTACGTTTGATACTCGCAGGTTGCGAGGTGGTCCAGGTACTTTGAATAAGGGTAAATACAATTCAATTCAAGAAGCTTTATGCCGTTTTATTTCGCTTCTTATTGGGGATAAAATATCAATCTTACCTCGGTTTCCTGTGGGATAAGTGTTAGACATGGACAGGTTTTTATCACAAGTTGTTCTTTGACAATAGGCATTGCAAGTCACATTGGTTATTTGCTCTCCGAGAAAGTTGCTACAGGTACACGCCTCATTATTGAAGTTCAAGTATCTGCAGGAATTACAAAATACAAGGTTCCAGACTTACTTATTTGTATTAGTGTATAGCTGATATTTTTGCACAGCTATTTTTTAAAATATAACAGTAGAATTTGAAGTTGATGTAAAATCATCGCAATAAGTCACGGACAAGGATAACCTCACTGCTTAGTAATTCATATGGCTCAGATCGAGGTCCACAAAAAATAGTTGCCGCATTTGCTCGATTTTTTTAGATTGTTTACCGTGATTCCATCCCACTACCGCACACTCATTACGATATGGCTCTCAATCACTGCTAGTTAAACTTTACATACAGGGTGGCCCAACGAAAAGGTCCCACCCGTATTTATGACTTTCCTGGTATATTTTGGGAAAAACGCTCGGACATATCAATTTTTATTTTTAGGGGGACGTCTTTTCGTGTATGACTGTATAATACAGGGTGTTCCAAAAATAAGATATCGCATTACACTTGACATTTTTAAACCCCCAATTTTTTTTCTATTTTTGTATTCTAACTTTTGTATAATACAGTTTATACCTATCTTCAACCGTTTATTTAAAAAATTTAAACAAAAATTAATTACTTAGCTATAATGTGTCAAAAAGTCAATTTTGGTAAACGTTGAAAGTGGTGTCCGTTTACCTCCATGCAATAATAAAGATTTTACTCAAATCTATTCCTAACATTTTCACACATTGCTGGAGTTATTTGTCTGCTTCCGCCGTGATCCGCTCCCGAAGATCTTGGATGGAGTCTGGCTTCGTACTAAAAACCTTACTTTTTAAATGTCCCCAAAGAAAGTGATCTAAAGGACTCAAGTCCGGAGACCTTGGTGGCCACTCAATGAGGCCGCGCCGTCCGATCCACTGATTTGGGAAATGTGTGTCCAAAAATTGTCGTACTGGGGCTACAAAGTGCGGTGGTGCGCCATCTTGTTGGAAATGAAGAAAATTTTCACTTATAATTTCCCTGGAGCTCGAATTATTTCCGTAAATTTTGTCGAGTTGCGAATTGAAAAATTCGCAACGAGAACAAATTTCCAGATTTTTAATTCGAGCTCTAGGGAGATTCGGCAAGAAAATTTCATGCCAAAACTGATCATTGGAAAAAACATAACCCAGGACTCACCTCGCATTTAGTGGAAGAAACCAACGGCTCCTTACTCTACTCGCCATTGAGGAAGAAAGAAGGGAATCAGGATTTTATAAAACATTTGGAAGATATAACCAATCTTGTCCATAATTGATAACATTGCAACTTTGTATTGGAAGTTGAAAATAAATCATGTATCAAAAATATTTGTCAGTGTTTTTAACAGCTGTCAAGCACTCGCGGCTGGATGTAGCTCCCATGCACCAATCACAGTGTTGCCGTTTGCCTTATCTCTGTCTGTGAAAGTTGGGTTGGGTTGGGATTGTTAGGGAGAGTGGGGACGGCAACACTGTAATCATATGGGAGCTACATCCAGATGCAAAGCCAGGGCGATTTCCACTTATTAATCTTTCAGTCACGTGATTATGAGCAGGGTAATTTCCGATAAAATTAGGTCGCTGCCATAGCAACATAATAAAATGCAAGCCTATGATTGGTTAGAATTGACTGGTAGGAAATTTTCATTATAATTAACCTTATTTTCTATATTTTTGGTTATTCGTGGCTCTATTGTATTTTCCAACATGTCCAAGTACGTCTCCCACGTCAAGTTTCCAGGAATAAAGAAAATAATAAATGATAAAAAAAAAAAATATATGAAAACTCCAAATAACTTTAAAACGGTTGAAGATAGGTATAAACTGTATAATACAAAACTTCATGGAGAATCCAAAAATAGAAAAAAAATTGGGGGTTTCCATTTAAAAGTGTCAAGTGTAATGTGATATCTTATTTTTGGAACACCCCCCCCTAAAAATAAACATTGACGTTTTCGAGCGTTTTTCCCAAAATATACCAGGAAAGTCATAAATAAGGGTGGGACCTTTTCGTTGGGCCACCCTGTATAGCAACCGCAGGCCTAGATGATGTACCCAGCTTTATTGTGAGAAATTGTCCACGTGCATTTTCAACATCTTTCTTGTGAATACCAAAAGTTCAACGTGATTTACCAGATTTTTTTGGGTATTTCGCCACTTTTACTGACATTGAAGTGTTTGGTGTTGATTGGTTAACTTTACATATGTTCAGTACTTATAATTCACTTTTTTGGGCTATGTTCAATTTCTCGATAAAGGTAACCATGTATTACTTAGATTTACACTGCAAGTTGTAACACATTCGTTAGAATTTAACATTATACATGCACTTTTTTTGAGTTTACGTTTTTTAGAACATGACTCCTTTGCCAAGATTTTTGAATTATCCCAATTTATTTTATGATTATTATCAAATTCCCGATCTATGAAATTCCCTTTTTTTCATGCATGATTTATGTTCTTCAATTCTCTTTTTTCTAAAAGGTCGTGGGGTCTCTCCAATACAAAATTTATAACATACACAAGGAATTTTATAAATTACATTTGTACATGTAATTTATAAAAAAATTTTTTTTGAATTTTCATTTACTGGGCTGAGTTACTCCTTTTTAGGTTCCACTGATGACGAAGAAGCAGATTCGCTTTCGAAACGTTTGGAAGTAAATTCGTTTTTACATTTATCAATTAGGTGAAAAAATACAGAATGCAGAGACTGGCTTTTTTGAACAATTCTCGAAATAATCAGTCACTTATTGATGAATCTTGGATATCTTGATTAGTAATTCTATATTAACATTTTCGTCAACTACGTTTTCACCAACCCACTTTTTGTGAGAATTTTTGATACGGTGTAGCAGAATGAATCATGAATGCGCCATAAAACTACAGAGCTTATCTACAGGGTATCCGGTAAGTATATGGCATAATTTTTGGGAACGTATAGGAAAGGTCAAAATAACCCCAGTTTGTCATGAAACTTTTTTTTCTAAAGTGCCTTCTAACCCATCGATTCAATTTTTTAGCTCTAACTTTTGAACCGGCTTGTATAATTTGATAAAATTTCAGTATGTTGTGCAGACCTTAAAGCGAGGGGTTGACAACCATGCAATTTTGGTGTACACAAAGTTGCAATTGTTCGTAACTGTTGCTATTGTCTGAAATTTTTTGCAATTGTCTATAAGTTTTGCAATTATCTGCAAATATAGAGCAATTATTGTTTCCAAAGAATTACGATTTTTTCGAGAGTTTAAGGCTGGATTATCATTGAAGGTCCTTGTGCAATTTGTAGAAGTTTCCTTCTGAGAATTTCCACGCAAAAAACATTCAAATAGATGGGTTAATTTGACAAGATATCAAGAAATTCTATTGATAAAGTTTTTTAAAATCCGTAAAGGCCTTTACATGCCGATTTTGGAGCAAACCAGATAAAATAATAATAATAATAATTCCTTTATTGTCATAAGTTTCATTGAAACATAACAATCGTCAAGTATTACAAATTGTGAAAAAATAAAACAATACAATTCAGTAGCTTAAACAATTAGTTATACAAAATGAAAAGTAACAAAGTTTAAAAAAAAAAAAAAAAAAAAAAAAAAAAAAAAAAAAAAGGAGATGGTTTCGAAAAACTTCAGGTTTTGTATTAAAGACGTATCACGTAAACTTTGTTGAATAATATACACAAACTATATTAAAAACATACAACATAGGTAGGTAATAGGGTTTCATCAAACAACAAAATAGAGACACTGTTGACATTTGAATACAATACCTGAAGTTTTTCGAAACATTTTTTCAAAGCCTCCTCTCCGATATTTTCTTGATACTATAATGATAATTTTTGTGGTTTCAGAATTAAAAAAAATAGTTATGCAACAGCCCTGAAGGCAAGTATTAAAAATATTGCTTCTTACTTGGCTTTTACACTCTGGTTGGATATTTTTTCATCAATCAAGGAAAGTTTTCCCAAAATTCACAAAGATTTTACCAAAATCCGCCAGATCAAAGTACAATTTATTCAGAGCAAAGAGAAAAATTAGTTGGTGCACCGAGCTCTGGAATAAAAGCATACTTACCAACAATTATTTTAAAGTTATCTTAAATGTATCGATCATGTTTGGCTAGTAATCACCTAATCACCTTGTAAATACGAAATATCGTAGATCTTGCAACGCTGTATGTCTAAACTTTTGCAAGCGCATGAGCGTTTTCTCTATGTGACGTATGGATGGACGTCACTAGCCTAGTTTACACCGACAACTTGGTCCGCGGACCAAGTACTAAATTCGAACTATATCAGAACCAAATATTTAGTTCGAATGGTGTAAACAGTTGCGAACAAAGCTGGTCCGCTCTTGGTTCGGTACATGCCAGCAGGTGTACCGAACTAAATTTGGTTCGATCTGGATCAAAATTATAAGGTTATGTTGATTGTTATTATTGTGAATTGTGTTGGTTCTGAGTTTGTCAAGGCAATCTGAGCGTACTCACTTATGTTTTTTTTGATTACGAATTGTGTTGATAAATAATTTTGACTTGTTTTGGACGTTTGACGAATTGCGCGCGTACTCATTTAGATCATGCGTTGCAAGGCGGTGTAAACGGATGAGAAGCAAGCATTGGTCCTACCGAACTATCCCCACCTACTTGGTCCTATCGGACCGAACTAAACGAGCTCTCGGTATAAACTAAGCTACTGTGGATAAGCTGATGGAGCCATTTATTTGAAAGTGGCCTATTTTAAATTTTTAGAATTTATTTAAGTCAATTCACAGGTATAATATAGTCTATTATTATAATATGGTCTATTAACAAAACCTTTTTTGACGAACTGGGGTTGTTTTAACCTCCCCTATACGCGCCCGAAATTATGCCATATACTTACCGGACACCCTGTATATTAACATAAATGATGATAATAATTAGCCAGTCTTACCTATAATAATTCTTCAGACAATTAATGGCACAATCTTCATCTCTATGGATGTAAGGCAAGTACTTACTCCTCATCTGCGGAATATTCTTAAAACAACCCAATAAATCACCCTCCAGTTCCAGTCCGTTAGCAGTAGAAAAATAAACTATCCACAACAAACAAACAACAATCATTTTGCTTTTGTAATGGTAATGTATCAGTCTTCAAACTACGAGATCTACCGTCCATTTATCTCATTTCATTTGACCTCCGGGATCTGATATGTTCGCACTGAAAAATCAATTTTGAGAAAAATCCGATTTTCCCGTTTGGTCGATTTTTACCTGCGGACATAAACCGTCGAGTCGAGGGCATCGGTTTGTTTTTCTTCAACGGCTATTGTGGTTAGAATTCATCATTCATCTCACTTCCACTTCGGAATCACGTCGGATTTGACAAATCACGACTGCGGTGTTGTCACATTATGTTGAAGAACTATCGATGAAAGTATCGATAGTTTTAACTATCGAAATAATTTATTCACCTCACCACAGCTATTATTTATACACGTACAGCCTCACAACTCTACGCAACAATAGCCTAGTTTACATCGATAACTCGTTTAGTTCGGTCCGATAGGACCAAGTGGGTGGGGATAGTACGGTAGGACCAATCATTGCTTTTCGCCCGTTTACACCGTCTTGCAACGCGTGAACTAAATGAGTACGCCCGCAATTCGACAAATGTCAAAAACAAGTCGAAATTATTCATCAACACAATTCGTAACCATAAAAAACATACGTAAGTACGCTCAGATGGCCTGAGAAACTCAGAACCAACACAATTCACAATAATAACAATCAACATAACCTCATAATTTTGAACCAGATCGAACCAAATTTAGTTCGGTACACTTCCTGGCGAGTACCGAACCAAGAGCGGACCAGCTTAGTCCGCAACTGTTTACTCCATTCGAACCAAATATTTGGTTCTGATATAGTTCGAACTTAGTACTTGGTCCGCGGACCAAGTTGTCGGTGTAAACTAGGCTAATGACTCATGCGCTTGACTCATGCTGTTTTCACCATTGCGTCCATGAGTTCAATTAATTTACATCCTATTTTGAAGAGGGTTGTCTGTAGTCAAAGCTGTCGGTAATTGAATGGACAATTAGCACATTTTTTGGAAATATGAAAAATATAAGAATAATTAGTAACTACTGATGCCATTGATGTTCAAAAAATCAACCTACGACCTCTATTAATGTAGTTCTGACCGATTAAAGAGCGCCAATCCAATCAACATCCACTACGTCACAAAATACATTATCTATCTCCGTCTGATGTATTGACTGAGATGACTCTCTCTCTCTCGCTTGGGAGGGTATATGGCTCCGCCCCGTTTTCGATCATACAGTGGAATTTGCATTTTCTTTTTTATTTTTATTTTTATTTATTTTTGGTATATTTTTGGGTATTTTGACCATTTTTTTTCGCTGATGACTTTCCAATATTGTCTAGAATACGTATATAAAATTTCAAGTCATTCCAAAATGTATGCAAATTGTCCATTACTTTGATTTTCGCGGTTTTAAACGCTGTTGAAAGTCTTGAACTGATGTGAGTATGACGGAAAGTATAATAGTTGGAAATGGTTTTTCCCGTCACGTGACTGTCCGATAAACGGTTCTGTTGACTGTTCGATAAAGGTTTGATGGTCACATGGTTTGTCGATTTTTAGAGTACTATGTAGGGGAATTTTTCGCCATCGTCCTGGCATAGGGGAAATGAATTTCACTATTATAATATGTTTATTTGTTTGAATTAGCATCATTTTGAACCATGCAGTCTTCAAAAAAAAACAATCGCCTATTTCTCTATCAAAATTAATTGGTTTCCTTATTTATTTGTAGTAGGTGGGGGAGGGAACAACAACCAAACTAACTGCATCTACATATTATTGTAGCTTTACTGTTTTAATTATTCAAAAAAGTAATTCGATTCTTAGTGTCCAAATCACCGATTTTAAACTTAACCTTAAGATTAAAAATAACGAACTTTACCCTAGAACTATATCACTATCCGAATTAAATCAACCACTAACGCTAGCCATGAATTTATATAAAGTCAAGATAACCACAAAATGTTCTAAAAACGCCGAAAATCCAATAATCTTTGAAAAGTAAACAAGCAAGCACGATTCACAACGAAATATTGGCGTCAATGTCTATACGATACTTCAATACAGCACTGCAAGCAGAAACAGCTTCAAGGAGCTTCATTCCTACGTCATTGAAAATTGCGTATTGCGCTTGACTCATGCTGTTTTCACCTGACCACATTCGTGCGCAAACAACACATTATTTTCTCCGTGTGATCCCTGCTTTTCAATGGGCCAGGCATATAGCTTTATTCATCCTATTTTAGGTCAGTGGTTAGAACAGACATACTCGTCAAAATGACTGCTATTACCGCTCATTATGAAGATCTTCTGTTCCTCATCATAACCTCTTAGTTTGGAGAAGTTAACTCTTGCGAGTGATTATTTATTGAATAAAACCAATAAAAAAAAATGTTTGACAACCTGCCATATTGACAGGAATGACAGCAAAGGCTTGAAGCTCGGCAGTAATCACTGTCGAAGGGCCTTCAAAATAAAGTATCACTCGACCCCCCTTCTCATTTAAAATTTTGGGGTTGGTGTTTACCCACGCGAGGGGATGCATGTGACAAAGTTGACTATATAAGCTCAAAATCTTTTTCCCGAAAAACAAAAATCGACGAGTCCAAACGATTTTTTTCCAAGCGAACTATATAACATATATGTAAACCTAAGTTTTAAATGGCCCACACTGTATATGAAATGCCTAGTGTTTTTTTATGAGAACAGGGTTTTTTTAATCTGAAAAGGTTCCCTGAAAGGTGTTAGAAACACTACTGTGAACTACCCAATTCAGACTGAGTTTACCAGAAAGAGACCGGAATACATATGTGCTTGAAGTTTTACTCAACCTACTGATGAACTGTTTTTCTCTCAAGACTTTTAAATATGAAGTGGAAGAACTCTTGACAGATTTGATAGATAGATAGATCAATATAGATTAATAGATTTTTATTTATCAGAAGATAATATTAACAATCTCACTTTCATACTATAATGATGTATTTAAAACATATACCAAATTCATATTATATACATATAACGATATCAGCAAAATAAATTATATCTTACCGATAAATTGCAAAGTGATGATTACATTTATTTAACTTGAAAAACGTACTAATATGAAATGATTAAGATAAAATACACTAACCAGGAATAAGTAGCTAACTAAGGAACCCATATTCTTTCAGGATTATCTATCTTGATTGCTTTTGTTTTTTGACGCTGTTTCCCTTTGAGTATAAACTTTTCATATGTTTGAAATGTATTTTTTCATGATTGGCAATGAAGATTATAATAATTAATAATGATCACAATCACTTTTTTGGATGAAACACCCTGTATATTTTCACTAAGAAGTAAACTTGTTATTCTGATTTTGAAAATATATAGTTTGTCGGTATTTTGGCCCTTTTAGAAAATAAAATCTATTAACTATTAACCAATATCGTTTCTGTTTGAGCAGTGTATTTATAAATGTATCGATATCGATCTATCCGTAAGGTACAAACCTACCTTTATCGTAAGGTTTACATTCAATTTCATTTCGAAGTAAAACTGTCAAATTTTCACTTGTTAAATGAGAATCATACAGTACCATTCACATCAAATTTTTTTAAAAAGTCACGCTTACGCTAAATTCATTGTGGTGGTATCATATGATTCACTTTTGGCAAGCGGAAATTTGACAGTTCCACTTCGAAATGAAATTGAATGTAGGTCAGGAATATGTAAGGTCTACATTCAATTTCACTTCGAAGTGGATGAGACACATTTCCGCTTGTCAAACAAGAAACATGCGATCATCTACATTGAATCTGTGTTCAGACTCACGCCCACACCAAATTCAATGTGATTGGTATCATATGATTCTTGTTTGGCAAGCAGGAAAGTTGTCACTTCGATATCAAAGTGGAATTGAGTAAACCAGGCATTAGCCACGCTAAAACGTACATCGGTGAAAGAAAAGGAGGGAGATGTTCCATTTCTGATTTACTGTTAATCCCCTCATTCTCCGTTCTCATTCTCGTATTATCGAATTATTTTCGTTTTGATTTACGCATCGTTGTCGATTTCTATAATAGGCTGCGGCCTTCGGAGTCCTGCTCATCAACCCAATTTTTTGCCTATTTTTAACATTTCTCCTTATTTATCACAATGACTCGTGAGTTAGAAGAGGGAGAATGGCTTGGTGGAATTAAATTCGGTTTTTCAGGTGGTAACCAACGCGATTTGGCCAGAGCAAAAGCCCAAAAGAAACTACAAGACCTGAACAAAGGCAAGAAAAACGACGGCCTTACTGTTGAACAAAGAAAACAAAGGTAAGTTTGGTTTAGTTGAGGTTCTTATGAAAAAACTACGCATTTGAGTGGGCATATTTGAAGTTCTCGAGCACTTGAGATAAATCCAAATTTACGTGTCTATTGAATATCGAAAACGTTGTTTATCAAGTGCAATCTGGAAGTTGCATCATATTGCCGAGGTTAAATCTTTAAAATATTTAGTCGAAGGATGTAACATGGACATGGGGTCAATTTTATCTCTATCAAATTAAAAAGGGTGGGTACTTATAGATGGTATGGTGGAAATATATAATTGAAATGATTGCTTACTGCTTATGAACTCACAAAAACGATATTTTTCAATCTAAAAGAAAAAATATTACTTTCAATTTTGGCATATTTGTCTATTGTGTTGCTACAACCTTTGCTGCATTCCTTTTACATCATTTTTACATGCCGGAGCAGCTCTGTGTCACTCCGAGTGGCCCGGGCATCACACAGAGCTGCTCCGGCATGTAAAAGGAATGCAGTACTTGTTGCTACGCTTCCACCTGTCATGTGTATTGTCAAATTGTTCATAGCGTTTTCTATTTGTGGTCTCAGTGCGCACCGGAGCTGTCAAATAGATATAGTGTCCAGTGCAGTTCAAAGACTAATGTCAATTTAGCGAGCTTGTTCATGTTACTTTATAAATGAACCAAGCGTTTTTTTACCGTTTTTCGATTGAAGCTGTGTTCAAAGTCTAAATTAAATTGAATTGTTTTTGAGATTCGAATATTGATCAATTCACACAACAAAACAAAGCACAATGCGGTTCCAATGCGTGACTGATACAAACCTAACCTATGAGTATGACTCAAATCCAGCGTTGCCAAATCAGTTCTTAAAACATTTCGTATTTACCTGACAGAAATCTCCGTATAAAATCCGTATCATAATCGTTTGAGCTTGTACATAGTATGACAACTGATGATAATAATTACAACGTTTGTCATCCATTGCAAAATTGCATAGACATGAATTTCGCATCCGTATAATAATATGCTTTAAACATTCCTATAAACACGGTTACGTGGCATCGCTGCCCAATACTCACAACTTGACAACCACAAATGTCACTGCTGGCATGTGACTTACAAAGCATAACAACAAGGCTGTAGCAACACAATAAATAATAGTCAAATATGCGAAAATTGAAAACATGAATGAAGTGTCTTTTCCTTTTAGTATGAAAAATATCGTTTGTGTTAGTTAGTAAGCAGTAAGCAAGCATTTCAATTATGTGTCTCCACCATACTTACGCAGTCCCGTTAGCTTGTACAATGAATTTTCCAATTTCCCAACACTTTTGTCAACATTTCCTCACCTAGATCGTCTTATTATATAGATCTACAAATGTCATACTGAGATTTTCATAGAAAATTTGTTAGTTTTCGTTTGTCTAAAGTGAGAAAAGTTGAGCATTTTTAATCCTAATGATATGCCGTTTGGAAAGTTTTTAAATTCCGAGTTAGTTCCGGAGATATGCCTAAAAATTTGCCGATTTCGTTTTTATTTCTTTCTGGAGTTATTTAAAGAGATATGGAAAAACAAAAGATACTTTCTCATGGTCACTTTTTGAGCTCTACAAAACGTGGAAAGATTTTCCGTACGAAGTTTCGTTTCGAATTAGCCATCATCAACTCTATTATTTTATATGGCGCGTAAAAAAAGTATACTCTGCACGATACACTCATAACGGTATGTTCTTGCGCATCCAGCGTAGACGTCACTGGATGATAAACTAGAGGTTCCTATGGTTTCTTGATTCGTGATAGTCATTGTTGCCAGATCTTGCTTTTTGTGTTATTCTTTCGGGTTTGATGGTAGATAGACAGGCCTGATCATACGACTTGACATCACTGCCTGCTGTGCTTCGGGCGTTGTCGTGTCAACGTTCATCCACCTACGTCATGCGCTAAAAATATCCTGCCTGATGATCGGAGAATATACCGTCATGAGTGTATCGTGTATACCCTTTAAATAACATATTTTATCACGAATACAACGATGCAGAATCATTTTGTTGTATTCGTAATAAAATATGCTATTCAGTATAGGGTATACTTTTTTCACGCGTCATATAAAAAAATTAGGTACAATCTCCCAATGCTGTTTTGTAGAGCTCAAAAAGTAGACATGAGAAAGTAAAAAAAAAATAAAAACGACATCGGCAAATCTCGGGTTTTAAGACATATCTCCGAACTTCCCGGAATTTTAAAACTTTCTAAACGGCATATTTTAAGGCTTGAAAATGCACAACTTTTCTCTGATTTAACCATCTTCGTATTTCTTATGGTTTCCAAGATCCCCATGATAGACATTCTTATCATGGGCACACTGTATATGCTATAAGATATGAGATCATTATTGCTCTTTTGGATACATACTTGAATTTTAACCCAAACAATCGTGTAAAAATAATATGATCAATAGAACATACAAAAAATGTGAATTCTCGAATATTCTTTATAATTTTAGAAAAAAGCAAGAGTGACTACGACGAGAGTTTCTCGAACATATATATAAAAGATCAAAAAGAGATTAATTTTTTTTTTCACAGAGACGCAGAAATGATGCGAGAAAAACAACGGAAAAAGGAAGATGATCAAGGAAAATAACAATAGGTCCAACTAGTTTTGATACTACTAAAATATAAGTGCATGTTCATTCTCGTTATACAGTTTTCTATCGGGACTTTTTACAATTTTTTTTTGTTATCTAAATTAATAATCTACACACAATTTTGCTGTATATTGTTTAGTATTAGCTTGTCCATTTTAATAAAAATAACTTACATGTCTTTTGGGTAATTTGTTGTTTCATTCTGGGTTTACTACACACATGCGTAGAGTACAGTGCATTTAAATTCCCAGCGTGTTGAGAGTGCGTATTCGTTTTTCAGCGTCCCCAATTACACAGATGAGATTTCGTGTTGTCGCTGCTCTGCCGGTTCGTCCGAGGTAAGTCGTTTAAAATGTAATTCATGATAATTTTATAACAAATTGTATAACTGGCATGTCTAGGAAATTCGAATTTGGATTCAATGTGCATTAACTGATGTTTTAATAGTATTTCAAATGTTAAAGTACATGTTTTATGACTTAAATCACATTCAAGCGACAAATTAGCCTAGTTTACACCGACAACTTGGTCCGCGGACTAAGTACTAAATTCGAACTATATCAGAACCAAGGATTTGGTTCGAATGGTGTAAGCAGCTGCGGACTAAGCTGGTCCGCTCTTGGTTCGGTATTCGCCAGCAGGTGTACCGAACTAAATTTGGTTCGATCTCGATCAAAATAGTAGGGTTATGTTGATTGTGATTATTGTGAATTGTGTTGGTTCTGAGTTTCTAAGGCAATTTGAGCGTACTTACTCATGTTTTTTTTGGTTACGAATTGTGTTGATAAATAATTTCGACATTTGACGAATTGCGCGCGTACTCTTTTAGCTCACGCGTTGCAAGACGGTGTAAACAGGCGAGAAGCAAGCATTGGTCCTACCGTACTATCCCTACCCACTAGTTATCGGTGTAAACTAGGCTAGTTTTTGGCCGAAAGTATCGTTTTTGGTATTGTGCTACCACCATCAAGTTTTAAATCTTTAAAACATGGACTGCGAAAACTTTGAGGGTAGCGGAAAATCACGTTTTGATGGGTTTTGCTGGAAGGATAGCTTCAAGCTGATGTAAATTGGCCCAAAAACCAGATTTTTTTTGATTTCAAATTAATGTGGCATATTAGTTTTCCAATGAAGCTAGTGGTCGTGATTTCAGTTTTATTCCGGTCTTTTCCAGACTTATTTATTTCATAATGTATCTTTCTTTGTCATCACCGGTCGAAAGTACAGTCAAGGATACTCCAGTTATGGAGAATTGAATAATTTGATGGCCGACTTCTGGAATATAGGCATTCATTATAGTAATTGCCAGATAAGTCGACCCTAAAATTTTCTGGACACAAAACCTCATTTTTTTTGTAATAATTTTGAGCTTATCATTCCAGACAATGCCAAAGAGCAACTTAAAAAGGAAATATCACTTGAGTACTAAAAAGATAGTATGCAAAATGCTCTCGCAGCGATAAAAAAATGGATAGATAAGGCAAAAATGCCGAAATTACCTTGTACCTCGTGCGTCTCTGCAGGACCGAATTAAGGGCAGGATTGCAGAAACCTCCTGAAGGATCAATTCTTGAGTTCAAAAAACGCAAATAGGTTGGTCGATTGGGAAAATTGGTTTAGCAAAATGTGGATTTCCCGATCAGAAGATGGAAATCAATCTCAACAGTACAAAAAATCGTTTTGAATCGAAAAATTCACCGTACCTATTTTTTTGAGAATATTTTTTTATTTTTGTATTTTGCTGTATAATTCACTGCTTTTCAACTTTTCATCCAACTTCATGTAAAAATTTGCTACACTGAAAACACATTTAGTGAATACGGGCCTGGTCAAAATAAGGAAAATTTATTGACGTGGACGACAATTCTAATGAGAATAATAACAAGCCGAAATTCTAGAATGAACACCAAAATGACCTAAAGTAAAAACTCTCAAAATTGTGAAGGTGGAGATATCAAGTCCATTCTCTCGTCACCTCAGATTTCCTGAACCCATAAAAAAAAAGTTCGGAAAAAAAAAAAAAATGCCAAGTGCCCTCAGGAAACATATTGAAAAGCAGGGACAAGAAAAAAGAAACAAACTGGAAGCTTAGCAGAAAAAAAAGGAATAAAGAATGGAGAAACAGGCAATTTTTTGTTTTTGATTTAGAGCTTTTTTTTGTATGTGTATCATTATAGGTCTTTTTCTTTATGCTACACCCTTTACACTTTTCACACTTTTTGGTGTAACATATGATCCATATGGTTTTATATGGACAACATTGATATCTGTCAAATTTTACACCAAGAGTGTAAAAAGGTGTAAAAAGTGTAACATGAAGAAAAACACCTCATGTTTAAAGTAGGTAGGATAGGTACCTGCTTGCTGCTTGTAGCATACATTTTATCAAATTGTAATTTGAGCACCCATCACTGTTTGGACACCAGGTTAACATGAAAACTCAGTTAAGTGGCCCACAACCGGGAACCGGGCGATTCACCCTACGCATACCTATTTCAAGATGGTGAAGTTGGAAAAAGGCTTAGGTGTTCCAGGTCGTTATTCTGTTTATTATGAAAGTCAAAGTTTACTAAAAAGTCCGACTACTGGCGCAATCACCCTACTTCCTGAAAGTTTGACCAAAATCGCTCAAAGCGTTTCGAATCTACGAACAAAAAAATTGAAATTTTCCTCAGCTTCAATACTCTGAATTTTTTTAACGAGACGTCTTGTAGACATAATATGTTCATTTACAAAAAGTGATTATCCTACCATTTTTTTCCTTTCTGTTTATAAAAAAAAACCAACAATAGGTTCTATGATTGAACGTTTACGTTATCTTAACATGTCCATATCACCATGGTAACGCTGTTATCAAATGGAACATTTGCATTAGTAGACAATCTCAACGTATGCGTCATCATAGGACCCAATAGATCTTCCGACTATAATAAAATGGAAAAAAGTCATGTCGTACCTTTATTATTTTCTTTACGATAATATACTACTGAGATAGACCGGGATAAGCTTCCAGAAAAACATAATATTTTTTATTTATTTTTTTATTGACTGCCTTTTTCTTCGCAATCACAAGCCAGTCACAAAAATTTCTACGTATAGGTACTTGGTAAAAAAAAATAAATAAAAATAAATTATTTCTCTGTAAAATAAGATTTTTTATTGAATATTTTGAACTTTTAGTAGCTATATCTCGAAAACCATAGAGTTTTTACTAGATAAGGTCATATTAGCCTAGTTTACACCGACATCTTGGTCCGCGGACCAAGTACTTAATTCGAACTATATCAGAACCAAATTTTTGTTTCGAATGGTGTAAACAGTTGCGGACTAAGCTGGTTCGCTCTTGGTTTGGTATTCGCCAGCAGGTGTACCGAACTAAATTTGGTCCGGATTTGGTGCAATCTCAGACAAAATTATGAGGTTATGTTGTCTGTTGATGTGTTGTGATTTTGTAGGTTCTATTTCTAAGGCAATCTAAACGTACTTACGTATGTTTTTTTTTGGTTACGGATTGTTGATAAATAGTATCGACTTGTTTTTGACATTTGACGAATTGCGCAAGTACTCATTTATTTCACGCGTTGCAAGACGGTGTAAACGGGCGAGAAGCAAGCATTGATCCTATCGTAGTATCCTCACTAACTTGGTTCTATCGGACCGAACTAAACAAGTTATCGGTGTAAACTAGGCTGGTGTACACCAGGCTATAATGTTTTTCTGGATGCTTATGAGTTGGTCCATCACCCCTTTCAGTATTATCGTTGACTTTCCGGACACCCTGTATATTGTGTAATGAGCATGTCAAAATGTGCACGTTTTTCAGACTCACCCTGTTTAATGAGTTGATAAGTTTGTTTATTAATAATCGGTTTTTTGACTTGCAACTGGAGTACTTCAAAGCAATCCAAAAGAATATGCCTGAATAAAATATGACAGTCCTGTTCTCTTGGCAACGTTCTTAAAGGCCAGCCATTTGTAGCAATAGCTTTACAGTCTAGCCTCAAGCAAAAGTCTAGATGGTAAGTGCGTTTTCTATTGCTAAAATAAGTTTAATTGTTTAAAAATTCAATTAATTGTATCCATTAAAACTTTCACATCACGAATTTAACAAATAAAACGTGACAACAGCGTAGGCGTTCGTGCGCACGCACATTCAGAATTTTTTCCTGATTGACAAAACCAAACAGACAGATACACACAACAAGCCAAGCTTATTGCGAACTAAACATTTTTGCCGTGAAAGTGTGACCCGCTCCAAGCCTAGAGGCTCATTTTCGTTAGATTATCGTAATAAACATCCTTCCAAACAGCCGTAAAGTCATACGGTAAGTCTTAGACGGTGAAGAATACACAAAACGTCCCGGAATGGTGGGTGACCAACAGATCCTTTAAGATGGTGGCTATTTAGGTAGCAAAAGTGACCTGAATTTCTTTTAGGATATGAAAATGCCTCCCATCGCTGATGAAGCCGCCGATAATGGGTATTGCAAGAATCGGGACAGCGATGACCTCAATATTCCATCAGATGAGGTCGATCCGGCCGAAGTCGAGGATCTGGATGAAGCTGCCCCCGTAAACAACCCCAGCGACGATTGGGGCGAGTATATGTGGATGGAAAATGAGGAGGAGTACGATAAAGAGGTTAGTTTAGTTTTGATTATGGGTTTAGGGTAATTGTAAGGTCAGCTTAGAACCTTGTTGTTTTGAAGGTCTTCCCAAATGAAATGATTTGCTTGGTTCTTTTCAAGGCGGGTTTATACTTTCATCATGTTGATATTTCATTCATAACATTGAATATTTTATTGTTTGTAGATCTTGTGTAATGTATAGGGTGTCCAAAATACGACGTTTTTGGGGGGTTTATGAACATTTACTTTGTGTTTACCGAGATTATTTTGACATAAACTTATTGAATCTACTGATTGAGAGAATTTAATGAATACATACAGGGTGACAATTTTAAAACTTGATATTTCCATATCTTGGGAACGAAAAACGCTCAAAATAGATTCTATAAAACGAAGGGGGAACAAAAAAAAAAGGTTATCTGTAACCCCTAAGACAGGGTGAGATACACCCCTGAAATCTTAAATAGAAAGGGGGGTCGAATGATACCTCATTTTGAAGGCCCTTCGACCCTGACTACAACTGCCGAGTTTCAAGTCTCTGCTGTCATTCCTGTTGATATGAAAGCTAGTCAACATTTAATTTTTTCATTTTATTTTATTCAATAAATAATTACTCGCAAGAGTTAACTTCTCCATACTAAGAGGATATGATGAGGGACTGAAGACCTTCAAAACGAGCCATCAGTCAGGCCTTTTGACGAGGATTTCTTTTACCATTTTTTTTTTTTTTTTTTTTTTTTTTTTTCAATATTTCTTTGGAGTAATAGTAAACCTCGTTTTGAAGGTATTCAGTCACTCATCATATCGCCTTGGTATAGAGAAGTTTACTCTTAATTCCGAATACTTCCGGAGATATCCGAGAAAAACCGACATTTTTCCTGGGTTTATAAAAAGATATTTCACAAAAAATGTTAAGTATTCAGTTTATTCAGATATTTTCGATTCACATAATCATTTGATTTAAATGATCGACCGATATGACTGTTTTAGCCGATACCGATAATCGGCCGATACCCTGACCGATACCGATACATATTGGCGTATCGGCCTCCTGGTTATTATTATAGTATTAATTAATATTATTAATAATAATTGTGAGTGTGAGCAAAATAAGTTTTATGGCTTTAATTTAAATATTTCAAACTTGAAAACTCTAATTATTTGTGGCGCAACTCAAGATAATAGAGAACTTTGGTACCGCTAGTGTTTCCAAAACATCATTTTTTTAAAGGCTATTTTTCACAAAAAAAAAAAGGTTAAATTAGAAAAAAATCACTTTCAATTTGTCTTTTGCTGTTTTGTTAGTTACCCATTTAAACAACCCATTAACATAGTTTTTAGTGATTGTTTCTTCAAAAATTGAGAGTTACATATTGTTTTGGACAGCGATGACAACCTTAATTCAAAATATAAATCCCTTGATAAATCCGATTTTTACCTTTTGATTTAGTTTTTGAAATTGATTTTTTTTCAAGTTCTTGTATGTATGAAGGAAAAATC
Source organism: Orchestes rusci (assembly GCA_958502075.1). Classification (NCBI taxonomy): domain Eukaryota; kingdom Metazoa; phylum Arthropoda; class Insecta; order Coleoptera; family Curculionidae; genus Orchestes; species Orchestes rusci. Next base: position 115,228,029 of record OY293303.1, read on the forward strand.
AGGATTTTTTTTTATCAGCGAGAAAAAACGTATTTTGTCGGAAGAAAATAATACGGTTTTTTTTCTCGAGGTGTCAAAACACTAATTTTCTTATTTTTTTGCATTCTATACAGTGTTATAAGGAATGTATCAACTTGAAAATCACCCTGTATATTTTTCCCAGCCATCATTATTTCACATTGATGATGGGTTTATTTTATTGGCTTGAAACGTTAAATAAATGTCAACTGTGATATGTAGTCGACACAAGAATTAAAATAACGATCTGTCAAGCGTAGAACGATATTGTTCGCCTTCTTAAAAAAGCCAGAAACAAAGTTGATGATGGTTTCTCGAAGATGAAACGTCGCATCATAATTTTTTTCAACACAATTTTGCAGAGGGAAAAAAGTGGCTGTGATGATGTGACATTCATTTTGAAATATTTCTTCCAATTAACCTAGAAAAACATAAAAACTATATTAAAAAATTTCGTTTTTTCGTGGATATCTTCGGATTTTTTTTGACTTGTTGAAAAATAATTTGTCTCAAAAAGGACAAAGTGAGTCTTTTTTGTAGTTTGCAGATTTTTTATTTACTCAATTCTGTTGTCTCATGTCAGGGAATAAAAAAAACAAGTGATACTTGCCTAAACTCATCAATTTGCCCTAAAAATTGCAAAATCATTCATTTATGACAGAAAAAAAAAAAAATTCATTCATGTTAGAAATGCGAAGAATCTTTTATTTGTGCACCCCAAATTCAGAGTTAATTTCAAATTGTCATAACTTTGTTGTTTATGAAGATGTTTTGATAAATCTTGCATTAGAACATCAGAGTCGGCTTTAATCTAAAAATGTGCATTTTGTTGAAAAATAATTTGTCTCAAAAAGGACAAAGTGAGTCTTTTTTTAGTTTTCAGATTTTTTATTTACTCAATTTTGTTGTCCCTTTTCAGGAAATAAAAAAAAAACAAAAACTCATCAATTTGCCCTAAAAATTTCAAAATCATTCATTTATATGACAAAAAAAAAAGAATTTCATTCATGTTAGAAATGCGAAGAATCTTTAATTTGTGTACCCCAAATTCAGAGTTAATTTCAAATTGTCATAACTTTGGTGTTTATGAAGATGTTTTGATAAATCTTGCATTAGAACATCAGAGTCGGCTTCAATCTAAAAATGTGCATTTTGTTGGAAAATAATATGTAGGGTGTCTCAAAAAGGACAAAGTGAGTCTTTTTTGTAGTTTGCAGATTTTTTATTTACTCAATTTTGTTGTCCCATTTCAGGAAATAAAAAAAAACAAAAACTCATCAATTTGCCCAAAAAATTGCAAAATCATTCATTTATATGACAAAAAAAAAAGAATTTCATTCATGTTAGAAATGCGAAGAATCTTTAATTTGTGTACCCCAAATTCAGAGTTAATTTCAAATTGTCATAACTTTGGTGTTTATGAAGATGTTTTGATAAATCTTTAATTAGAACATCAGAGTCGGCTTCAATCTAAAAATGTGCATTTTGTTGGAAAATAATATGTAGGGTGTCTCAAAAAGGACAAAGTGAGTCTTTTTTGTAGTTTGCAGTTTTTTTATTTCCTCAATTTTGTTCTCATTTCAGGAAATAAAAAAAAACAAAAACTCATCAATTTGCCCTAAAAATTTCAAAATCATTCATTTATATGACAAAAAAAAAAGAATTTCATTCATGTTAGAAATGCGAAGAATCTTTAATTTGTGTACCCCAAATTCAGAGTTAATTTCAAATTGTCATAACTTTGGTGTTTATGAAGATGTTTTGATAAATCTTGCATTAGAACATCAGAGTCGGCTTCAATCTAAAAATGTGCATTTTGTTGGAAAATAATATGTAGGGTGTCTCAAAAAGGACAAAGTGAGTCTTTTTTGTAGTTTGCAGATTTTTTATTTACTCAATTTTGTTGTCCCATTTCAGGAAATAAAAAAAAACAAAAACTCATCAATTTGCCCAAAAAATTGCAAAATCATTCATTTATATGACAAAAAAAAAAGAATTTCATTCATGTTAGAAATGCGAAGAATCTTTAATTTGTGTACCCCAAATTCAGAGTTAATTTCAAATTGTCATAACTTTGGTGTTTATGAAGATGTTTTGATAAATCTTTAATTAGAACATCAGAGTCGGCTTCAATCTAAAAATGTGCATTTTGTTGGAAAATAATATGTAGGGTGTCTCAAAAAGGACAAAGTGAGTCTTTTTTGTAGTTTGCAGTTTTTTTATTTCCTCAATTTTGTTCTCATTTCAGGAAATAAAAAAAAACAAAAACTCATCAATTTGCTTTGAAAATTGCAAAATAATTCATTTATGACAAAAAAAAAGAATTTCATTCATGTTAGAAATGCGAAGAATCTTTAATTTGTGTACCCCAAATTCAGAGTTAATTTCAAATTGTCATAACTTTGGTGTTTATGAAGATGTTTTGATAAATCTTGCATTAGAACATCAGAGTCGGCTTCAATCTAAAAATGTGCATTTTGTTGAAAAATAATTTGTCTCAAAAAGGACAAAGTGAGTCTTTCTTTAGTTTTCAGATTTTTTATTTACTCAATTTTGTTGTCCCATTTCAGGAAATAAAAAAAAAACAAAAATTCATCAATTTGCCCAAAAAATTTCAAAATCATTCATTTATATGACAAAAAAAAAAGAATTTCATTCATGTTAGAAATGCGAAGAATCTTTAATTAGTGTACCCCAAATTCAGAGTTAATTTCAAATTGTCATAACTTTGGTGTTTATGAAGATGTTTTGATAAATCTTGCATTAGAACATCAGAGTCGGCTTCAATATGAAAATGTGCATTTTGTTGGAAAATAATATCTAGGGTCTCAAAGAAGACAATGTGAGTTTTTTGCAATTTTTTCTGTTTACTCAATTGTGTTATCTCATTTTACACTCGTGACGTCCTTTTCGCCTCAAATCCCCTAAATTAAATACTGGCCTGTCATAAATACGAAAAAATCGTCCATTTTTGTCAAAAATACCTTATTAATCAAAATACTGGAAAATTGGGGACAAAGTTCAAGTCTCAAATGTTTTTTGATAAACATTACAACGATTACATGTTTCGCTTATTCAGCATATGTCCCACTCATTATATTTTTAGGTAAAATATGAATATAAGGTAAAACGGGAAAAAAACTCAAAAATCATCCAGGCTTGATATTTTTAATAATACGAAAGTTTTGGGAACAGCTCATATTTTTCATTTAAGAGCATTTTCTTTTTGTCTTATATATTTTCGAATCTCTTTGAATAAAATGAATTAAAACAAATTGGAATATCAAAAAATTCATGCACCAATCCAGGCTAAAAAAAATTAAGAATAATAATATAATTTCTTTATTAAATTAAAGTCAAAAATCTAAAATCTGTTGAAGCTATTACTAATTAAAAAAAAAAATTGTGTGAAGAGAGTCTTATCATTTTTTGATTTTTATGATAGAATTATGTTGGAAGTTTTTCATTAATCTTTTGAGATAAACTCATTGGATCGATTAATTAAAGAAAATCCAAAAATTCTCGAAGTTCAAGACTTCAGGAACCGAAAAATCTACAGATCTCGTAAAAGACTCATTTATCAAAAATTCCAAGTGTCAGCCTTAAATTTATTGTATCTTTATACAGGGTGTAAAGTGTGCAGTTTCTTTACACAAAAATATTGCGTATATTTATAAATTCCTTTATTTTCAAAATTTCATAATCCCTTATAATTGCAAATTTCACATGTCTATGTCAATGTATCGATTATACAGTGTTAATCAATAGTTATCGAACTTTCACTTTTGTATAAGATACTGTGTGAAGATTTTCAGGAAAATTTTTCGAAGCATTATTTTTCAGCCACCGGCTTCCTGTGTACGATTACAAATTTCAAATGATGCAAGAATGCATAAAAATTTGCTGAAACTCACGTTAAAATTTGGGTCATAATTATGAATTTCTAGAAATTTATTTGCGAAACCTTCGTCAACACTTATGCATATGAATCAGATTTAGCAATGAATTTTGAAGTTAGTCACAACTCTAAATTTGTTCACGGATTTATAGTACATACATAATAAAACAAGTTTTATGGTAAAGTATAATAGAACAAAAATAAATATTTAACGACGTGAAAACACATTTAGATTTTCATATAAAATCAATGTGAATTTTATTGGTTCGCTTTATAGCTTGAAAATCACTAAAAATGGATCGGAATAGGGAAATGTCAGTTTGGTCTTCATGGTTATTTGATGTTTGAGTATTTTTCAAACTTTTAAACAATTTTTAATTGTCCAAGGTTGGTTTTTTTTTTTTGATAATTTTTAACTTGGATGGATTTTTGTATGACGATAGAATTTCTTTTTTATCAATGAATAGGAGGTTATAAACATTATTTATTGTTTTGTTTCTCGCTTCTTCCCTACACTTTTTTTAATGATTTTTTACTTTTTGATGATTATTTTTATTTGTTTTTTTATTGTCTATTTTATTCTGGTTCGAAGTTATGTTCCAATTCGTATGGTTTTTTCTAATAAGAAAATTTTAATATTGAAGAAACTGAAAACAGTATGCTGAGATGTTCATATTTTAAACAAAAACAAGATTTAATTGAAAATGTTTTAGATCTAATCTAGAACTTAAGGTGGAATAATGATTTTTCTTCATCTTTTAAGATATTTTATCGTTTTAAATTGTTTTTATTTCAAGAATGTTTTTCTTTTTTTCTACATACTTTTGATTTTTATTCTCAAACAAAATTTGTAACATTTTTTTAAGCATAACAATCTAAAGTATTTGGACAAAAAGAAAAAAATCCTTGAAATAAAAACATTTTGAAATGATAAAATATATTATAAGATGAAAAAAAAAACATTATTCCACCTTAAGTAATTGAAAGTAATAATTCATTCCAATCTCTACTGACTGACAATATTAAAATGTTAAAAAAAATGAACGATCTATAAAAATTAAATTGAGTTTTTTGTTTTAAGTAATCTTACAAATCGGTCATAAACAATAGAATACGTGAAGGTCAACAAACTTTATATTATCTGATTAAACCATGTGCAATTCCGATCAATAAATCGTAAACAAGATAACCGAATGATAATCGAACACGTTCAAAAATGATAATGGAATTATTTTTCTTCAAGGTACTGCAACAACTCGAAGATGAAGAATTCTTGCATGAATGCATGGCTTATATGCACGAAACAGGAATCCCCATTACGGACAACAATACTGCGACTACGCCTGCCGAACAAGGGTATGTTTTTGGGTTTTAACTTGAAAAAAAAATATCTCCACACAAAACTACAAATAAATTTGGCTTGATTGTCCAATTTTCTATGTTTTTCACCTTAGTGTAAATTGCGAAAAAATTAATAATGGCTTAGTAGCAACGTCGCAAATGTTTTGTTTACTTTAAACTAGCTGAATTACCCACTCTCCGAGCAGCCCAGGCAAAACCCAGTTTTGATTCAGATCCATTTCAAAATTGAAATCCAACTTGTAAGAAGAAATCCTCATTCAAAAGAAAAAAATACTAAATCCTTAACCAAAGTGAAACATCCCAATCCTAATCGAAACGAAACAAATCCACCTACTAATTAATATTAACGCTGGGACTTCAAAATAACACAACACAATCCTAAAACCATCCAACAGATCACCGTCGGCGTCGTCTGCTCTGACGTTGCACAATTATGTAAAATATCCTCATCCAGAAGAAAAAACACGAAATCGGAAACCAAAGTGGAACATTTTAATCCCATCTAATCGAAACCCTACAAATCTACCTACTAATTATAATTATTAACGCTGGGGCTCCAAATTAACACCACAATCGAAAAATCATCCAACAAATCACCGTCACCCGCCGTCGATCTGCCCCTATCGGAAATCGCCCATTAAAAATGATTTATGTCAATTATTATTGCGATGTACTTCATTTTTTTTTCTTCAAATCACAAAGACGATTTATTATTATTATTATTATTATGAATCCAAAAGCGAATGAAATGAGATTCGAAGTGAAATGCTAAAAAAACAAATAATCTGTTGTTACATCAAATCATTGGGAAGCTCTTTTTAGAATGATTTCATTTTAATGAGTTGATTTGATTTTTCTAGACGGGTTACCTTTCTTACGTGAAATACCTTCGTGATGTTTGGAAGAATAACCGTCTTCAGGGTGTCCTATTTGCATGAATTATTTTTCAACAAATACAAATTATGTGATTATTTGATTGAAAATCACCATTCTGAATGTCACTCTTCCAAATTGTTGTTGGTATGCATATGAAGTGGATAGTGATGAAGGTGAACGATATATCGAAGTTCAATGTCAGCTTTGTTGATTTAATCTGCAAAGTTGTATTGACCTCCTTTGCCTTTGATTATTTATTAGTTGAATTGGGCCTGAATAGAATATTCAATTGAGCTTCATCTTCGTTTTGTTGATCAAGTGCAAGACATGTTTTACTAGAGTTCAAAAAAATAGTATCAGCGTTAGGTCGTATTCTTTTGGTTATCATGAAAAACTAAATAATATAACAAAATAAATACATAATCCACTTCAAGCTACCTACGTTTTTTAAATTTGGTTTACCTCACTTATCAATCAACACTCGGGAAATTGGACTTAGCTGTTTCTATTATTAGACAAATGGTAATTTGGTTTTTGAATGTTGGATCACTCTTATTCTTGCGACATCTCTGTAGAACTCGTTGAACACGCATATATCTAGACTTTCTAGAATTTTATTATTTATATAGCCATTAAAAAAAAAAACTTCCCCGGGTCCTTCGAATGGTAAAACTATATTGTATGTATAAAAAATATTGATACGTGGTTCTAAAAAAACAAACAAAACCAGAGAAAATTCTAAAAATATAAAAAAATGCAAAATGGGAATTTTGTCCCATCTTAGGGGCAAGTCATAAACTTGTGTATATATTTTTACGCAGTACGCTCAACGTGTCACCAGTTTTGGCGTTTTTTACAGTGAATCCCCAGTCTTCACTAGATCACTGGACGGGTCAAAATGGTTGTACTCCGCAGTTATACAGGGTGTTAAAAATTCGATGCTCACCATTGGTATCTTGGAAAAGGTAGGAGATACAGCGGAGTTTAAATGGGGGTAAAGTTGCGCATTTTGGTTCTCATTGAAATGCCGTTTTGAAATTCAAGAAATTCCGAATACTTTCGGGAAAAAACCGAAGTTTTGTGAAATCGTTTTTATGTTTTCCTATGTGTATTTGGAGAGATATTTCAAATTACAAGTCACAGCATATTGCCACTTTTTCGCCCCTACAAAATGGCGTCATCAAATTTATGATCCGACGTCTCGTCTATGAGCAGCCATCATCAACTTTGTTTTTTTAAATACGGTCCTGGATTTTTTATTACGGATTTTAAAAGCCTCTTATTTTCTTAAACCAACGAGGTATCGCACTAATTAAAAAAGAGGTGGTTGTTTTTAATCCCATTAAAACACACATAAGTTCTTATGGAAAAATCCATCAACATAATTTTTTTGAATAATGGCGATACATTGTTGGTTTAGGAACATAAGAGGCCCTCAAAATCCGTCATAAAAAAAAGAAGTTGATGATGACTGCTCATAGACGAAACGTCGGTTCTTCAGTTTAATAACGCTATCTTGTAAAGGGCAAAAAGTGGCAATGAAGAAGTTCCATTCATTTCAAAATATCTCTTTAAATGTGGTCAGAAAAAAATGAAAACAATTTTGAAAAATTTCGGTTTTTTTCGGATAATTTCGGACTTAGTCGGAATTTCTTGGCTTTCAAAACGGTTTTTTGTTAAGCATCAAAATACGCAACTTTGCCTCCACTTAACCGACCTTGTATCTCTCACGGTTTTCAAGATCCCCATGATAGACATCCTTATCTTGGACACACTGTATATCCCAAAACTGTGTAGAATAAATGAGTTCGACTGAATAACAAAAAAGTTTATAAATAACATGTACTTTAGCATGCGCGTAATTTCAAAGTCCCTGCAATCGATTAATATTTTCGATGCGTCGCGACGCTTTACTCTTGGTAGGCGTCGAATTTTTTCAACTGTGAAAAATAACTACTCCACCCCATACATTGACTACTTTTTACAGAAATCAAATATTCCTATTCGTTTCCGAGATATTGACGTGCGGAGTTTTAAGTGAAAAGTCCTGTATAAGAAATATCTGAATAAAATGGTAATTCATTGAATATTAATTTGTAGGTATAACTTTTCTGCCACAATCACATGAATTCAGGAAATAATCTTGTAACGCCCTCTATTAGAAATAGTTAAAAAATAATTTACCGTCTAGCCATTTTTGACTACTTATTCGGAATAGCCTTAGAAAGTCCCACTTTCTCGTCTCTTTGGCGTCAGTAAAATTCAGTTTTGATGTCGTGTCGGCAGAAAAAAATATTTTCACAGCCTTTTGGCGTCTTTTGTGTTTTCATGATTCCAAACAAAAAAATACAGTCGGGAAAATGATCATTTGCATAACGCAACTCAACGCAAAACAATATAATCATAGATTTGGGTTATTTGTGATATTATGTATGTATGTACAGGGTGATTCACTTTATTATATTGACCCCCCCTCTAACTCATTTTTAACAAAGTCTACAGAAAAAAGCTTGATACAAAAGTTGTTGGGATTATTCTAAATTTTTTGAATCTGGCAGTATCACTTATACAGGGTGTCCCAGAAGCTTTCCACAGCACCCAGCTTTGAAATTTCAAATCGGACGCCCTTTATTTTATTTTGTTTTTGAATTCCTCATTGAATTCTAAGTCAAATCTGTGTAAGGTATATATCTATCTTTTGCCGTTTTCGAGATAAAGGCTGTTACATTTTATGAAAAATACAAAATTCCCTATATTTTGTCCCCCCTCTAACACATTTTATACAAGGTGTACAAAAAAAAGTTTTTCAAAAAAGTTGTTTGATTCATACTAAATCTTTTAAATCTGGTAGTATCGTTTATACAGGGTGTCCCAAAAGCTGACCACAGCATCCAACTTTAAAATTTTACATGGAACATCCTGTGTATTTTATCTCGAAAGCCACAAGAGATAAAATGAATATACCTCATACACATTTCACTTAGAATTTAACGTAGAATCTGAAAATGAAATAAAATACAGGGTGTCCCATTTAAAATTTTAAAGTTGTGTGCTGCGGACAGCTTTGGGGAGACCCTGTATAAATAACACTAAATTAACAAAATTTAGTATAAACCAAACAACTTTTGTCTATAACTTTTTTCTGTACACTTTGTATAGAATGAGTTGGACCCCCCCGGTCAAAATATAGTGAATCACCCTGTACATCATAAGTTGGAAGTTTCTTTAAAAAAGAAATTTCTCTTATAACATTTTCTCGAAAACTCGAGAATTAAGGTTATGTTGCTAAATAGAAAAATCAAATAAATAATCTTTAGAAGAGGAAATTCTAACAAAAAGTGTACTAAATCTTGAAGATAATGGAATTGCAAAATAATCATTCAAATGTTAAGTCTAAAGAAACTGTCGCACAGGGACTTATTTGATTTCTTTATTTAGCGACGTAACCTTTATGTTTGACTTTTCGAGAAAATATTATTTGAGAAATTTGCTTTCAAGTCCTCTCTTATGTTAAAAGAAAAGCCCCAACCTAAAATACACACTATATACCATACAGGGTGTTACTTAATGGTATGTCATAATTTTAAGGGAGAGTTCCTCGATAAATTTCATGTCGAAAAGGTCATTTAAACTTGGGTAAAAAAAAAGAATAAAAAAATAAAAAATAGTGTTCCTATACCCCAAATGTCCTGTGGGAAAATTCAGGTCTATATTTCAAACCATCTTTGGAAAATGAATTAAAAACTGAAAATAAAATAAATCTTTAACACCCTGTATCTTAAAAACCAAGCATTTTAAGACTCAAGTTTATATGACCTTTTCGACTTAAAATTTTCCCCCCTTAAAATTATTACATACCATTGATTAACACCCTGTATTAGTGAAAATAAATATGATCAAAAGTGTTTTTACATGATCACAATAATACTCTCTCCAACGAGTGTAAAAAGCTCATGTTATGACAATTTGTTTTTGTATTCTGCATTCCCAAGCCCATTTCACCCACATTTTCTTCATTATGTAGAATTCTTATAAATTGTACCCATTATAGATAAAATCAAAATTAATATCATTATTCCATCTTCAAATCAACCGCGAAAAACATTGACCAATCAGATGCCGAGGTTCTGTATTTGGTATTGGTATTGGTGAGGGGTGGGGGGTAAACCACTGCCCGGCGAATAGGCCTTAAAGACCCTTTTCCCCAGGACCAATGCAGTTCTAACTAAGTTGATGATGGAGAACATCACCTAGTTATACAGGGTGTTTCCTAACCTCTGTGACAAAATGAAAGGGGTGATTCTTCGCTTAATTTTAAGACGAAAATGTGGTATAACTTTTTTTCGAATTTCGCTTTGTTTCCAAAATACAAGGTGTTTAATTTTTTTTTTTTTTGATTAGTTTTTTTTGGCTCGTGGAGGACATTTTCGGCAGTTTATTTAACTTTTTCTATTTATTTAGTGTTTTTGAATTCTCCATTAAAATGATTATAATTGATTGCTGTATTTGTTAGAAAATTCAACATCAGCGATAAAATTACTTTTTGCGTCAAAACTCACTCAACTAGATTTAATTTTTTATCTCAAAAATAAGGCAAGATACGATAAAAATTGAAGAGATCAAAAAGTTGCGTTTTTAGTTGAATAACTTGAGAAAAAAATGAAAATGACACAAAAAGTCAGTGGCGTACATTTTTTTCCCAATAATATTGGTTGAAGTGCCCCTCGGGACGCCACTGTATTCGATAATTTTTATTTGTTCATGGCAAAATGAGCCCGTTATCACTATAAATACCGTTACCAAACTTCAACAAAATCGAGTAAAAGATAAATTAATTAAAAATAAAAAACTAATAAAAAAAAATAAATTAAACACCCTGTATTTTGGAAACAAAGCGAAATTCGAAAAAAAGTTATATCACATTTTCGTCTTAAAATTAAGCGAAGAATCACCCCTTTCATTTTGTCACAGAGGTTAGGAAACACCCTGTACAGGGTGTCCCAACGATAGAGTAAAGTAGGTTTTATCATAAAGGATATGAAAAATATCAATATCAATATGCGTCACAGGTTAGGGGTGTAAATAGCGCACATTCTGAAAATATTTGGAAACATACAGGGTGCGTCAAAAAAGTATGGCACGAAAAAGTATGATTTTTTTAAATGGAACCTCGTGTATATTAATTGATATTTCAATTATTCAACTATTCAAGTTATAGAAAAATGGATTGCACATTCCTATCTTAACTTTTCAAGAGCTATTCAAGGAGATTAAATCCATTATTGTGAAAAAATGTCAAAATGTGCCGAAAAAAGTTGACAGTTGACGTTACCTTCTATCCAAATGACAGAAGAGCTCTTGAAAAGTTAAGACAGGAAAGTGCAACCCATTTTCCTCTAACTTGAATAGTTTGAGTTTTATAGCATGTCAAAGTTGCAAAAATGCCATTTTTAAAACGAGATATCTCGATAACGGTTGAATTTAGGAACATTAGTTGTATCACAATTTTTGTTCCAAATTGAAGAAAGAATTGAAATATTAATATACAGGGGGTTCCATTTAAAAAAATCATACTTTTTCGTGCCATACTTTTGTGACGCACCCTGTATGTTTCCAAATATTTTCAGAATGTGCGCTATTTACACCCCTAACCTGTGACGCATATTGATATTGATATTTTTCATATCCTATATGATAAAACCTACTTTACTCTATCGTTGGGACACCCTGTATATTGAACGAGCAGGACCAATTAATTTAGGCTAACTATTGAACTTTTCGACTGTCAGTAATTAATAGTACTGCAGTCTACTCAGTAGCGTTACCCAGTGAGAATGCCACCAAATGTCGAACAGAAAATAATTTCTGCCCACCTCGGGTCTCGAACCCGATCACCCCTACTGACCCAACGCTTTAGGCATTTCCAATACGCTCTCCGTAGACATCCTGTTTTTGTGACAAACTTTGTTATAATGTCTATGTCTATTCCAGTTCACAACCAGAAAATGTGACCCCATGGTACAACTTTAAGTTGAATCCAGACGCCGAAGAGTTCGTCCCCTCCGACCGTAAACCGAACATGGAGGAGACCAACGCAGAAAGTACGAGCTCTTAATCTGTCGTCATGCGTGGATTGACTTGTCATAGAATTCGCCTGGCTTTAACTCTGTTCCAAAGGTAGGCAAATTCTGTGACATAAGCAATACTGTTCTTCAAAGACACAAGGCTTTATTTATGTGATCCTACTCGGTTCCATCTTCGCATGCTTAACATACCCGTTGCGTTGGTATAATATAATCGATTTAGAGTTGTATAAAATCGAATATAAATTTTTCTTAAATTAAATTGATCGATTGTACTGTATCGCTGTTGTTTCTTGTTTTTATGCTTTTTCGTCGGGGCTTTGTGATCTCAGGCAATTGCCATGCATATTTTATAAATCATTGTTCATCAGCACGTGTTCGTTATTCATTTCCATCTGAAAGTTATTGAGCGTTATTGACTTGTTTTCTCAATAAAATATGTATGGCCCAATTGGAGCAACTTTCCATAAGTGATTCTGTAGTTTCCTACATAAGAAGTGTAAAGATTATTTAATTAATTTGTAAGTAGCTTAAGTTGTTTCCGTCACAAATTAATTTAACCATTCGATTTTGAGTTGGCTTGTGCTAAGCGCATGGGAAATAAGTTGCCTCGTAAATTGTCTAGTTCAAATCTAGTCTTTTTTCGTTACTAGCAGAATTTATGAAAAATTGAGATTAAAAAAAAGAAATAGTTAATAAGTTATTTTAGTACGATCTACTTGAGTTTCTTGCTCGAGTCGGGGTTGAGGTGTGATTCTATAAATTTAACGTAATATTTTTGTTAGAAATATTATAGATTGAATTTCGAGTATAACATGCTCGAATAGTGGTCAAATGTTGTACTTTTGGTTTAGATCTACTTTTTTTCTACTTAGTCGTTTCTGATCAAGTTTCTATAAGGCATTAGTACATAATCACCGTCATCAATTACTGAATAGTAGAGGTTAAATTCAATTTGTGATTGTATTGAATCCGGGTGAATTCCGGAGGAAAAGTCCACCACAATCATGCACACTATGTGTGATACTGACGGCTGTGTGTGGAACAAAAAAAAAATGTTTCCATTTATTTAGCTTTTGGGTTTGGCTCTCTTGAGACCGTATTTTTAGTGCAGAAATGAAAATGATTATTAGTATTCAAAAATGAATAAAAAAAGCCATATAACTGTCCAAAACTATTTTGTAGTTTGATTTTGACACATTCCAAAATTTTGCAGGAGATGATATTTTTTATGTGTGTGTATATACAGGGTGATTCATATGAGCCCAAGTTCGTTAAAATCGGTCAAGCGAAACGGGAGAAATCTCCGTTTGTTTAAAAAAACAATCGAACTTCCACCACCACTTTATTATGATAGATACAAAAAAACCTTTTAGATAAAAAGTGTAGGTAAATAGTCAAAAAATCCAAAAATGAGCTCATCGATATATTTTCATTGGACAAAATTACACAAAAATCATATTTTTTTTCTTGGTGATGGTTGTTACGCCCCCTAGCGACCATTTCAAAAACTTGAAAATATTTTCCAGGTTTTTCTCTTGGCCGTTTAGTAATAAATTTTTTGTACAACTTACACGTAAAGTTCACTTTTCAATGCATGCAAAGCAGGCGGAAAGTCGCTAATTTTGGCAGCCGGGCCTAAAAGTACTTTCGCGCCCGCGGGCGCAAAAGTAGGTCGGTTAGCAACAGTTCCTCGGATCCCAACGCCTCTGAATATAATAACCACGTGACAGTCTAGCATACTAGAAGGAACTAGTCACGTGAAATCACGGTGGCAATGAATCCGCACCACAAAAGAATACGGGAACACACATATATTGTAACCATGATTGACAGTTGTCAGTTTGTCAGTTGTCTGACTTGTCAGCAGTGTAGTGTAGTGCAGTGTATCAATTATATATTTTTCATTTTCATAATTATTCTTTTTTAAATGATTACAAACTGGTTGTACAAAAAGCACTGTTTGCATCACGGACGAAAGATGATTTTGACTCAGCTAATATCTGCCCTCGCTTCGCTCGTGCTGCTACTTATACCCTCGTCAAAATCATCTACTTTCCGCCCTTGATACAAAATGTACTATTTTTGCCGCAAGTCTCTACGATGGATAGTTTACGAGAACTGACCACCGATCTAAACAACTGGATGAGCAAACGCCGCTCTCGAAATGGCTAAATTACGACCAAAAAACGTGAATAAACACGAACTTTTTCCGGCAAGTTGGATATTGCGCACCGCAGCAAAATAATGTCATTATCACGAGGTGTGGACAGGACCGAACTCATAATATAATATTATTTATTTCCGTGAACCTTATAATTTTTATTTTTGATTAGGCAATGAACGTGTTGAAGACACACAAACACTACAACAAAGCATAAAGCAATAATGTGGCGTCGATCACGAATAAACGAAAACCGATGTAGTACGGGACTGGTTCAGTTGACCGCGAGAGTAAACATCTGGTCGGATCGATAGATTGAATTCTACTACGCATGATCAACATTCCCAGACTCTACTGGAAAATGTCAATGAAACAGTCGCAGAAACTCATTTTTTCGCCCATGCCTCGCCACATTTGCTTCAGATGACACATGCTTATCCATGGGTTTAGATCAGTGGAACTGACACCCTGTCGCTGAAAATGAATCACCCTGTACAGGGTGATCAGTTAAGGATAGCGAGCGGCCATATCTCAGAAACTATTCATCGTAGAGGCTTGCGGCAAAAAATTTTATTACTAAAACGGCCAAGAGAAAAACCTGGAAAATATTTTCAAGTTTCTGAAATGGTCGCTAGGGGGCGTAACAACCAACACCAAGTAGAAAAATAGGATTTTTATAGAATTTTGTCCAATGAAAATATATCGATGAGCTCATTTTCAGATTTACTGACTATTTACCTACACTTTTTGTCTAAAACGTTTTTTTCTATCTATCATAATAAAGTGGTGGGGGAAGTTCAATTGTTTTTTTAAACAAACGGAGATTTCTCCCGTTTCGCTTGACCGATTTTAACGAACTTGGGCTCATATGAAAGAGAATAGTCTGCGCTATAAAATGCTCATTTGCTTTTTAAAAATGAATATACCATTACATTTGATTTTTTTGGAAAAAACTCAAAAATATGCTATCACTTCAGTAAACGCCATCTAGCGGCGACGGCGAAAGTCACAAATTAAAAAGCAAATGAGCATTTTATAGCGCAGACTATTCTCTTTCATATGAGCCCAAGTTCGTTAAAATCGGTCAAGCTATACGGGAGAAATCTCCGTTTGTTTAAAAAAACAATTGAACTTCCCCCACCACTTTATTATGATAGATAGAAAAAAACGTTTTAGACAAAAAGTGTAGGTAAATAGTCAGTAAATCTGAAAATGAGCTCATCGATATATTTTCATTGGACAACTACTTCTTCTACTTGGTGTTGATTGTTACGCCTCCTAGCGACCATTTCAGAAACTTGAAAATATTTTCCAGGTTTTTCTCCTGGCCGTTTCAGTAATACAATTTTTTGCCGCAAGCCTCTACGATGAATAGTTTCCGGGATATGGCCGCTCGCTATCCTTAACTGATCACCCTGTACGCGAAAACTAGAACCTCTTATAACTTTGTTATCTTTCAAGTTACGTAGAGACAAATGTTGTAGGTATCGTCAAATAACTTATAAAAAAAAACAATTGAAGTGCGCGTTCCAAAGTTATGAAACAAACCTACGTTTTTTCAAATGGAACACCCTGTATATTGTCATATATTCAGAAGCAGCTCATCACTCTGATTTCAAAAAAAATATATATTTATGAGTAGGCTGAGAAATTGTTATTTTTTAACTTTTACCTTGTTTAGACTGAAGTAGAAAAAGAATTGCAAGCTTTTTCGATTTAAATGAATTTTATCGAGTCTAAAGTATAACGTAATTGATAGAATTATACATAATATTCTCCTCTCTTTGTCTATACACAGTTGTATCTCTTTTCTAAATTTCTCAATGTGTCTTCTATCATAGCGAATTGCATCTAATATTATTGTCTTTATCTCTTCGATAGTGTCCATTCTGCCACCATATACCTAATTTTTTTAATATACACACAAAAACGTAACTAGGGGTGTGAGGTCGGGGCAATTTGGAGACAATTCTATTGTTCCCCTTCCTCGTGTTAATGATGGATCCTTCAACTCAGCGGTTTATTCAAATTTCAAACTCGAATATTTCGTAAACGGCTTATCAGACAAGCATCAAACTATACAGGGTGATTCACGGTTGATGGACGTTTATGGGTAACAGCTGGTTACCCATAAACACGAAGATCGGTACGCCAATGAGCCCTGTACCAAAAAGACGTGAAATTGTCTAGGTTTTCTAACCATGTTGATAAAGATATACCTTAACCTGAGAATTTCCGGAGAAATTTCGAATTTTAATATTTAAGCTTTGATTGCGCCCCCTAGCGGCAAAATTTCTAAGTTAAAAATATTTTCCAGCATTTTCTCGTGGCCACTTTAGTGATCATATTTTTTTTCCTGAACTTTTAGGTCCAGTAGTTTCCGAGATATGGCCGGTGGCCACCCTTGCTGGGACACCCTGTACAAGGCAGAGTTCTGTGAAAATCCCATTTTTTGATTTGAAATAGCAGTTACGCCCTCTACCAGTCGTTCTAGAAACTTGAAAATAATTTCGAGCAATTTTTCATGGTCTCTTTACTAACAATTTTTTTTCCGCATGACATACGTCCAATACTTTCGGAGATACAGCCGACAGCCATTCTTAGTGGGACACCCGGTAGCGTATTGGCATTCCTTACTACGCTACAGAGCATACATGAGCTGTATCGCAGTAAAGTATGGCTGGACAGGGCGCACAATTTGTTCAGCCATTGTTTACTACGGTACAGACCAAATGCGCTACATGTAATGAATAGGTACATTTATGGTGGGAATGGATTTGTTCACTCAATTCATTAATTATTATCGTTTACTAGGTACGATATATAAAGAAAATTGATTACATACATATGTACATAAAAATTATCTATTATAAAGGTGAATCTTGAAAAATCCTACTATATCATATTAATGAGACGATGTGTGCGATGGCTTCACGGAGCCATTTTTAATTTCGCAAATAAGAACTAAAAAATGTTCCAACAACAATACTCTGCGACTACACAGGGTGTTACTCAATGAAAGGCCGTAATTCTAAAGACGACGCATTCCTGAACCAAATTCAAGTAGAAAAGCAGAAAAGGTCTTATAGGCTAACATACCGTCATTAATTGTGTCTTGAAAAAGAATATTCTGGTTTTCGAGATACCAGGTTTAGAAAAAAATCGGATTTATTATCAGTAAATCGAGTCAACTTCGCTCGTCGCTATATTTGTTGTCATTGACATGATATTTTTGACTTTCCTTCACGCCCTATGATTTTTCATGTGGTCAATAAGTAGACCTCCAACACACTTGAAAACCAGACTATTTAGGACACATGATTATCTGAAATTGGTTCAAAATTGCGTCTCTGTAACCATGGCCTATCATTGAATAAAGCCCTGTATAGGCTTATTAGAAGCACACCATTCATGCAAATTTAATTTAATAGCGTGAAATTCAATGTTTAGGATTTAAATACCTACTAACATTATCATTATGCGCTAAAATAAAACTATGCTTTTCTCACCAGTACAATTCATTTTTACAGCGTGCAGGGATAGTTCGAGTTGGTCTTATAAAGTCGACTCTTCCTTCATTTCGTAAAATTCATGTCAAGTAACGTAGTTAGTACATAGTATTGAACAGCTGAGAATTTCGGTAAACAATAATAATCCAATGAAATTTTAACGTGATAAAAAACGGGAAAGCTGATTTTCTTCAGAATTTGTCAGTAACTGCCTACTGAGTGTAAAATTAGCAAAATCGAAAATTTTCCTCCTGCGGATTTTGAGCAAAAAGGGTGGTTATTTTGAAATGTGCTACAACAAAATAGCAATGGTTGGACGCATATTGTACAGGGTGTTCTCGTATATTTTGGCCAATTGCTACCTTCGTTAATAATAACCCTGGAGAGTGGTTCAAATTAGCATAATTGTAGTAATTTTTCTGAATTATCAGAATTTGTTATCAGAAAAAACAATTGAGTATCAGAAGTCAAAAAAATTCAGACTTCTTCATTTTTGAGGACACCCTGTATTTTATCCCATAGTTCGATAGAGAATTAATTTTTCCTTGATTTCAAATGCAAGTGTTGTGTGTTTTATCTCTAACGGTTATGAAGATTTTAACGTTTTTCTATACAAGGAATAATGATAATATAGATTGGACAGAAGAATGCTTAATTGGAAGAGACCATCAGCCAACTATTCTATGTATAGAAAAACGTTGATATCCTCATAACCGTTAAAGATAACACCCCCAACTCTTATATATTTGAAATCAGGAAATCTCTATTGGAGTAAGATCCACTTATTTACGTTGCTGAATGAAAATTCATTTCAATTTTTCAACCAATAGAAACATCAACCAGTTTTAGAATGATTAAAATAATGGAATTAGAATGCCATTTTCTCGAAAACGGTTAGATATAGGTATGGGGTATATTGCATAACATATACTCAGAATTCACGCAGAATTCAAATATGAAATAAAAAAATACATGTTTTCATTTGAAACAAAGAAAGTAATGGTCAACATGTTTG
The DNA here is from genome assembly GCA_958502075.1 of Orchestes rusci. NCBI lineage: Eukaryota > Metazoa > Arthropoda > Insecta > Coleoptera > Curculionidae > Orchestes > Orchestes rusci. The sequence continues at coordinate 115,246,954 of OY293303.1, forward strand.
AACGTTTTCCAAAAAATCAAAACCCTGAATTTAAAATAACTGTACTCCATATTGAGCCACAATAATAGACCTACCAGTGATCGCGGTGGAATGGAGCCATGTGCGCCCACTCACAACTCGGAATCACGAAAAAATCACAAATCATATTTTAGCCGGTCACAGTATATGTAATTTTATCACGAACATCTTCAATTTGGCAAATTTACAGAACTAGACAACAATAATGAAATAACCCCAATTCCATGAACTGGGCTATCTTCAAAAATAATCAAGTGACAAAGTCCATGAGGAGAAGTTGCTTTTGTCCATTTATTATGAACCACTTTCATTATGGATCAATTGAGGGCAAACTAACTTTTTGAAATCACCCCAAATACGGCTCATGCAGCGGCCGCTAAGTCCGGAAATGATAAAATTAAAAAGAAAATCATGAGGTAAAGTTATGAAGAGTTTTCTCATGTACGATTTCAGTATCAACATTTTGTTGTAGCACAATTCAAAAGAACCACCCCTATTGCACAAAAACCGCACGGGAAAAAATTCCGATTTTGCTAATTTTACACTCAGGAGACCGTCGTTGACAAACTTTGAAAAATACATCTTGCCCATTTTTTTTTTCAACTTAAAATTTTATTGGACTATATTGTTTACCGAAATTCAAAAATGTTCAATATCACGTACTAACTACGTAACCTTTCCGTCACATGATCACACAATTTGACAAAATGAGGATATTGAGTCCACTTTTTAAGACTTACCCAAACTATGCCTGTCAACTGTAAATAAATTGTGTACTGTTGAGTATAGGATGGTATTATTTTCACTCATAATGATAATGTGAGTATTTCAATTCGAAACATTAAATTGAATTCGCATGTTTTGGCGTGCTTCTAATGAGACTATACAAAGTTTTACTCAATGAATGATAGACCATAGTTTAAAAGACGCATGGTCTGGTTTGGTTCTCGAGATACAGTGTTGTTGGAGGGTTAGAAAAAAATCTACTTTTTGACCACATGAAAAATCATAGGCTGTCAAGAAAATTCAAAAACATGGTCCCCATAACAACAAATATAGCAACAAGCGAAAGTTACTCGATTCACTAATAATAAGTCCGATTTTTCTCTTAACCTGTATCTCGAAAAGCAGAATATTTATATTCAAGACACAATGACAATAGTTTTACCAATAAGACCTTTTCTACTTGAATTTAGTTCAGGAATGCGTCTTTAGAATTGCGGCCTATCATTGGGTATAGGACCACAGAATGTGGCTCCGTGAAGCCATATTATACACATCATCACATCAAAATTATATATAGATTCACCTTCATAATAGATAATTTTCATATACATATGCATGTAATTTATTTCCATTATACAGTGAGGACGTAAATAGTTCCCCCCCCTCTAACTTTTGAACGCATTAATATTTTTTGCTCAAATTTGGAGGTGTTGTTCAGGGTAAGCTTTACTAAGTTTCGACCTCCAAAAAAGAATTTCAACTGTCAAACTGACAGCTGGGCACCATTTTGAAACAAATTATTAAATGGAAAAGGGGGTCATGTGATACCTTATTTGAAAGGTCCTTCCATTCTCTTTTCACCCCCAAAGTTTGAAGTCCTTAGCATTTTTCTTAAGGAAATGGCGCCATATCGAAAATAAATTATTTGGGTCAAAATACTATCTCTAATTCTTTTAAGAACTTTATTAACAATGAAAAAACTAACCTATAACATAAGTGATTGTTTCCACAACAGTATTTAATAAAAAATTTCAAAAAAACCTAATACTAAAGATAATATTAAGAACGAAATCATGCAAAATTATTTAATTATTAATTCCTTATGAAAAATAATAAGGACTTCAAACTTTGGGGGTGAAAAGAGAATGGAAGGACCTTTCAAATAAGGTATCACATGACCCCCTTTTCCATTTAATAATTTGTTTCGAAATGGTGCCCAGCTGTCAGTTTGACAGATGAAAATTTTTTTTGGGGGTCAAAACTTAGTAAAGCCTACCCTGAACAACACCTCCAAATTGAGCCAAAAATATTAATGCGTTCAAAAGTTAGAGGGGGGGGGACTATTTACGTCCTCACTGTATATAGTAGTGAACGATAATAATCAATGAATGGAGTGAAGAAATCCATTCGTACCATATACTTTTCTTCCATACAGCGCATTTGATCTGTACCGTAGTAAACAATGGCTGAACAAATTGTGCGCCCAGTCCAGCCATACTTTACTGCGATACAGCTCATGTATGCTCTGTAGCGTAGTAAGGAATGCCAATACGCCAACCGGTACAGGGTCTTTAAAATTATGTGATTTTACCGGTGGATATAAAAATGTCAAAAACTCAATTCTGTCAAATGGAACACCCTGTGTATTATCAAAAGTCTTCTGAAAAAAAAATGAATTTTTCTTTCAAATGATATAGTATGTTCCTATACCTAAATAGTCGGGTTTTCGAAATTGAAGCAAGTTCTTGTGAAAATCTGATAACCTTGGCATATTAGTATAGGTTGCCATGACATCATGATGAAACATTTTTATGTATGTATTGGTAAAATCACATAATTTTTAAGACCCTGTAGAACGCAGATGCTTTGTACACACAATTAGAACACAGGATATTGGTGAACTAATCCCAAAATTTCAGCTTCTTATGAATTCAAATACCATAGTAACAGACATTTAATTGAAGCTATTTTTTAAAGAGAAAATATGAAAATTGATTATTTTCTCGAAAACCGCTTGGGATATGTATGTAAAGGAAAGCAATAGACTGAAGAGCATACGTATACGCGGTCCAAAATCTCTTGGAAGAAGTGTCTGAACTCTTTGTAAATGATAAAAGGATATAACAAAGACTCTCTTAAAATTTCCCATACCACTTTATAGCAAATATTCAATATCTCGCCAATTTTTCGTGTACTAGTTGTTGAATCTTCTTCGACCGCATGTAGGAGATTCTCCTTAACTCAGAGGAATTTTGTTTAAAACTGCCAGATTCAGTCAGACAACAATGAATATTTATAAATATTGTCACGATAAGCGTAGGATGGGCCTTCGTCTGGACCCTCACCTATCGTGCTCCAGGGACGTAGCCGTCAGTCGGGAGTGAAACTAGGGCAGCACATAACAACATCTATTGTTTCTCCAAATACAGCCTACAGCACACACAGTGGAATGAGCATGTTGGACCTTGGCCAGTCCGAGTCCTAACAGTAGACTCGCTGCGGGTGCAGAAGTGTACAGTGAATACGAGAGGATTTGTGGTCTTGCGACTGGCACTGCTCGTGGGAAGGAAGATCGGAGTAGATCACGTTTCTTCCAACCATTTGATTAGCGTATCGGGCTTCTATTTATACCAGAAAAGTGCCGAGTAAGCATGGCCTGGTTGTGCGTCGTCCGTTTCGGTAGGTTGATTTACTCCATGTTCCTTTGCTCCGTTCGTATTCACATGACAATAATTTGATCTGGATACCTTTCGTGATAGAGTCGTGCTTTACTGGTTCTAGTGGTTGAATGCTATACACTCGAAACCTTCCAGCATGCCGCATCCATTGCATCCGGCTCTGTAAACTGTTTAGTATGCTCCGCAAATCCTAAATTATTTAAAAGTTCTTCATGAATTGGTGTGGAAGTTCACGAAAAGTGGCTCAAGTTTGCCACTCTCCAATATGGTCTGCATCACAACAATCACATAGCTGGGCGTCTCCAACTTTTTCTCAAACTCCTCCAGAACGCTCCACTGAAACGTTTCGTCAGGTTCGAAATTCTTCCAAATAACCCGGAAGACGTCCATGTTCTCCTTGTTCACTGCTTTGAGCAAAGCATGCGTTGATCTACATCAGCACCTTTGTCAACCACATCCTGCAACAAGTAACCATCTCCATTCAAAACCAAGCTCAATATCGTAGATTCTTGCGGATCCCATGCGCAAGCGTTGAAGTCCACAACATAATCGATTAAAATATCTTGAATTTCGTGATTTTGCCAATAAATTGCGAACATGAATGGCGTGATTCCATTGTGAAGTGGCACATTGACGTCGGCGTTGAAGTACAGTTACATGCATACTTTTTCAACTGCATTCGAAATGATGGCCCAGTGCAGTGCAGTGTATCCATCGCTGTCCTGCGCGTTGATATCTGCGCCGGGTTGGATTTGTTTCATGTTTGGTCAGTTTTTTTATATCATAACTTTTTCTCCCCCTTGAGTGAAAGTGCGAAAATAACAGGATAGTTTTCTTATTATATAATAAAAGTAACAACATAATTTTGAATTGGTCATCTATCGGGAACAAATTTTTTTGGACATGTTTTCATGTTTGCCCAGTTTTTTTATACCATAACTTTTTCTCCCCTTTGAGTGAAAGTGTGAAAATGACAGGATAGTTTTCTAATTATATAATAAAAGTAACAACATAATTTTGAATTAGTCATCTATCGAGAAAATATTTTTTTGGCCATTTTTTCATGTTTGGCCAGTTTTTTTATGCCATAACTTTTTTTCCCTTTTGAGTGAAAGTGTGAAAATGACAGGATAGTTTTCTAATTATATAATAAAAGTAACAACATAATTTTGAATTGGTCATCTATCGGGAAAATATTTTTTTGGTCATTTTTTCATGTTTGGCCAGTTTTTTAATACCATAACTTTTTCTCCCCTTTGAGTGAAAGTGTGAAAATGACAGGATAGTTTTCTAATTATATAATAAAAGTAACAACATAATTTTGAATTAGTCATCTATCGAGAAAATATTTTTTTGGCCATTTTTTCATGTTTGGTCAGTTTTTTTATGCCATAACTTTTTTTCCCTTTTGAGTGAAAGTGTGAAAATAACAGGATAGTTTTCTAATTATATAATAAAAGTAAATATAGTTCAAAAAGTAACGCTCCTGCCCATAGCTCTAAATTTTTAAAATGTGTTAATTTTTGTGTCGTCTGTTAGCATTGCAATTATTATTGTAAACCATAATTGAGGTGTTGTGTATTAATATTATGTGGTTTAAGTTTGGGTGGACTTTTATATGAAAAGTTAAATGTGTCTCCTTTTATATACCATAGCTTTTTTTTAAAATAAAACATTTGGCGCTATTGTTTAGTGTGTTTATTTTGTTCCATCAAAAACACTGCTTCTCTAATTTGCCTACTTTGGGCTGTCTCCCTTTTTTTTCGGGGGGGTTTTGGCGGCGGAGGCATGGTCCATTGGTCGTCGTTGGTGGTGGTGGTGGTGGTGGTGGATACTGGAGGGTTGACGGGTTGAGTTGATGTCGGCGGAATGGTTTTCTTATTTCTGAGTCATCACTCTTGTCATGTATTATTGTATCCACTCTAATTGTTCATTCGTATCATATTATTATTTCAGAAAGCCCCTCGTACTCGTGTCGTGAATTGAGGTTATGTAGGGATGTCATGTCAGTCACGAGTCAGGATTTAGTTGAATAAACAACGACCACTTATCTTGAGTTTTAATTATCATCTAAAAAGTACTAAACATTACAACTCTGATCACTGCTGCCGGCATTGCTGGGAGGAGCGAGGGAAGATCGGAAGAAGCCGCCTTCGCCGTCGTCGAAGTCGGCCAGGTTTCTGGAAAATTAAAAATTTAAGTAAATCATCATGGATAATTGTTAAATCATTTATTAACTTACGTATTACTGTCAACGGAGAATTTATTAGGTTATGAACTCTTTTCGGCGTTGGCGGCTGCTTCGTCTGGTAGTTGGATGTTTAGAAGTTGAATGTGTTTCTTCGTAATGGGGTCGTTGCACGTACTTTTTTTATTGCATATTCTGAAAATATAATCAAAAATATTAGACCCATATTTTTTTTTTTTTTTTTTATCGATTTTTAAGGGCATAAACTAGCGTCGAAGTTTGTCAACAGTCCTTTTAAGCCTTTTAAATGATGACGCGTGTACGGCAAAATATGGCGTCGCTTCTTGGATCCGGCGCAGCTCTTCCCGTGGGTCGATAACTGTAGAGAACGCAACGTTGCCGAGATGCTTTTTGCTTGGGGTCGAGTGTAAAGCGTGTTTTATTCTAGGGATTTCTCAATTTCGAATTCACGTTCGTGGTTTGGATCAACTTTGCTTATATACGATTCAATATCGTCAAAAAAGAATGGGCCAATAAATAATATTGCCTACCAGCTTTAATTTGCAGGTACCAATATTTGCAGTTTTTGTTTAGTATGCAACGCTCCTGGTAGTTATTTATCAGACGTAGGGATAAATTCAAAGAATTGTGTCTTTGAGTTTATCCCTACGTCTGATAAATAACTATTCTATGCGTCTGCATTAATTTGGGTCTGAGAAAAATAAATATCTTGAGGGTTTTATGATACGGTCAAAGGTATCATAAAAACCCAGTCTGGGTGGTGTCGTATAATTTCCTGGTTAATTTTTGTATTAAATCACATTATTTACCATCCATTTTAAAGTTAACCTAAATGTATCGATTATCTTTCGTTCATCATATTGAGCTAGTAATTCTTGTTAAAATACCATCAATAGTACATCTCGCAACGCCGCATTTGTATCAAGCAGCGCGCGTGCATTTCAGTGTCAAGCGGATAAAGGATATTGATCTGTGACGTCAATGCGACGATGAGCCCAGGTTGATGGACTTATTTATTTCAAAGAGGCCTAGTTTAAATGTTGTGCATTATTTTGGCCAATTCATGTAACCCATTTTATTAAGAAACCCACAGTTATATATTCTACACAAAATCAGCTTTGATTTTGATATAGTGCAACGACCCCATCATTCTTAAGAATGCGCATTCTGCGATCCGGATGTTGTTTAAGATTTGGAAATAGCTCATCTATTACATCGTGCGACCATGGCCAGATATCCTTCATTTGTAGACGAGCAGCCGCCAACCGCCTCCAGAATAGTGTATAAGTTTCTCGTGTTGAACGGTACTGGCTCCCCCTTGACTTCATGAGATGTTTTGTTTCTATGTGTTCAGTAGTTTTGCACCACTTGCATTGTATAAAGTTTTTGTACTTAATCAGTAGTGGTAGTTTTGTTGTCTCCCCTCGCTCCTCCTCATTTTTGTCTCCCTTCCTCTCCGTTGTCTCCATTGTCTTGCACTGAAATATTCGAAAAATATGGATATTTATAACATGTGAATTTTCCGAAAATTTGCAATACTTTTTATTTTAGAAAGTAATTTGAATGAATGATTATATAATAATATATGAAGGATTATTAGGATAAAGCACGAGTAATGATAAACGTCCATGAAAAAAACAACGTGAAAATGAAAAAATTACATGGGAATTTTGCGAAAATATGCAATAGATTATGGGCTAAAAGTGTTAAAAAGTCTTTGGAATGGATAATAATATTGTAAAAATGAAGGATGATTGAAATAAATTTGGTTAAATGTTAGAATGTGGAAAAATATTTCCACCTACCTGGTAATGCTGCGGCGGCTGGTATGGAAATGGGACGATTGCATAGGTTTAAGGTTTTCTGCGGAAAGAGCGGGAGCTCTGCACGACGCACGTCGCAGTGTCATTTTTTTTGCACTTGCAGTGTTGCATATTAAGATAGGTATATAGATCATGTTGCGTGTGGTGTGTTAAATAAAAATCGTATGTGAATTAATAAATATTTTATTTACAATAAATAGAAAACAACAACAACAATACATCACATAAATTGTGAAGTACTTGTGCTCGACCTGGATGACGAACTGTCATAGCCGTCATATGGTGGCACCATCCATCGCCGTCTATCCCGGTGTTCTTGTGTAGTATAGGGCAGCCTGTCGTATGGGGTACTGGTTCTTTGACTGCTCCAACTGTGTGTTGATGGGGAAGGAGTTGCTCGATGATGTACCTGATTCTTGCGTTGTAAGGTTTGACAGCTGATACATGTCTTATTTGACATGCTTGAAAAAAAAATTATACAAACAAATTGAAAGGAAATTTCTCAAGGAATCCATAGCGGTACTCATTTATATTTGTTTCTATTTAAAAAGCACCGTTACGCCATCTTGTGGCTTTCTTGGGAACTTCTGATATATTTCCATCATTTTCTCTATTCCATAATACTCAGTTTTTTTTCCGCAAGTCTCTGGGATGCCTAGTTTCTGAGATCTGGCACCTTGCCATTCTTAAATAGACACCCTGTATAGGGTAGCGAAATAAGCGAGGTATGTATCTCGAAAACCACTTATAGTAGTGCGGTACGAAATTATATGACTAAAGTGGGCAAAAGAAAAGACTGGAAATAATTTTCAAGTTCATACATCCACCGCTAGAGGCGTAATAGGTATGGTCGGGTAGAAAAATAGATTTTACTCAAAAAATGTTCAATTAAAAGTTGTTAAAAGAATATCACCACTGTAATCTTCGTCAAATTCTGCGTATGTATGTATTTATTGTATGTACAGGGTTATTCATTATATTTTGACACCCATCTACAGCTCTTATTGCGAGTGATAGAAAAAAACTTTAAATACAAAAGTTTTGGTTTTTTTCACGTAGTATCTTCTGGTGATAGCGGAATCAACAAATCGAAATCATAACATAGAAAAAATTCATTAAGTCATATTTTTTTAAATGGAACACCCTGTATATTATTGACTAAAATGAAAGATCTCTTTAATCTGATTTCAAATATATATGGTTTGTAGGCATTTGGTTCAGTCACTTTGAAACTATTTGAATTTAAAAAATATATTTTTTTAAACTACAACAAATATTCACAACACTAACTTAATCATATAAACTATCAACATTCCATTAAAAACGAAGCTACATGTTTTCTACATAACCCCCATAACCAAAACTTTTGTATTTAAAGTTTTTTTCTATCACTCGCAATAAGAGCTGTAGATGGGTGTCAAAATATAATGAATAACCCTGTACATCAATAAATAAGACGAGGGAGAAAGGTCGAAGGTCCGACTTATTGTAATGCCTATAAATCAGTTTCACTCAACAAATAAGATCTCGTTTGACAGAGGAGGCCTTGTTAATTAGTATAATTTTTCTATTAAAAAATTATTATTTTTTTTTTGGATTTTTTTCATCAATATTTGTATAGATAAATGTATCCCCTTTTAAAATATATAAAAATGAATATACCATAACATTTGATTTTTTTGGAAAAAACTCAAAAATGTGCTACCGTTGCAGCTAACGCCATCTAGCGACGACGGCGGAGGTAACAAATTCAAAAGCAACTAAGCATTTTGTAGTGTAGATTATGCTCCATATGAGCGAAACTGAAGAAATCTCCGTTTGTTCAGAAAAACAATTGAACTTTCCCCACCGCTTTATTTTGATAGATAGAAAAAAACGTTTTAGACAAAATGTGTAGGTAAATATGAAAACTATATCATCGATATATTTTCATTGGGCAAAATTCTATAAAAATTCTATTTTTCTACTTGGTGTTGGTTGTTACGCATTCTAGCGGGCGTTTCAAAAAGTCGAAAATAATTTCCAAAAATTTTTCTTATGAAGTTTTTTCTAAATCTGTACGCCAAATATTTTCCGGGATATAGCTGCTCGCTATCCTTAACTGATTACCCTGTACAATCATCCCTATTTTTGTTTGGGAGTTGTTCGTGGACCACCCTGTAAGTACAGTGGTGGACAAAAGTATGGAAAGATTTCATTTTTGTTAAATTTCGTAAGCTACCTCGTAGTAAAATATTTGTTCATATCATGCAAGGAAGATAAACACATGTCTCACATTTTTTGTTATTAGTGAGATATTCACAGTGTTGTTTATGTATGTTATCGATTTTTGTTTGTTTATACGCTGGACAAAAGTATGGAAATATTTTTTTCTTCTTCTGTATCTTCAACACCAAGTTCTATTCAGATATCAAACTGTCAGAGAGAACAGATTTTTGTCGACGGATGATGGGGAAAAATAAATATTTCACGGAAGACTTGCGCAGTAGAGTGGTGAAGTTTCGGGACGAAGGCTTGAAGCAATGTGCGATTGCAAAAGCCCTACGCATTAGTGAAGGTGCAGTTTCTAAAATACTCAAAAAATTCACATTATTGGGAAGTGTTGGAACATCAGTGAAGACAGGACGACCTAGAAAATCCGACGTTCACGTCGACATACACATCAAAAGAATATCAACTGCCCACCCAGAAAAATCTTCGCGGGAAATACAAGAAGAAATATCCCGTGGTTATGGCGTGGAACTAGCCGATCGCACCGTAAGACGTCGACTTTGTGAAGCTGGTCTTCTGGGAAGGGTCGCTGTGAAAAAACCTCTTGTTTCAAAAAAAAATAGAAAGGCTCGACTTCGTTTTGCTCACCAACATTTAAATTGGAGAGAAGAAAAATGGAATACCGTCTTGTGGAGTGACGAGAGTAAGTTCAACATCTTTGGATCAGACGGCAGATCGTATGTTAGAAGACCAGTTGGTAAAAGGTATGACATAAAGTACCAAAAATTCACTGTAAAGCATGGCGGGGGTAGTGTGATGGTCTGGGGATGCTTTTCCCGATCTGGTACAGGTCCAATAGTGAAAATTGATGGGCGTATGGGTCGTTTCATGTATAGGGATATCTTGAATGACACAATGTTGCCTTATGCTGAAGAAGATATGCCTCTTATCTGGAGATTTCAACAGGACAACGACCCCAAACACGCATCTCGGTTACTAAAAAATTGGTTTACTGACAAAAATGTTGAAGTGTTGGAATGGCCCTCACAATCACCGGACTTGAATCCTATAGAACATCTTTGGGAACATCTGGACCGACAAATAAGGAAGAGAGAAATTAAAAACCAGCATGATTTATGGGTAGCTTTACAAGAAGAATGGAGCAGAATTCCTGTGACAGTCTGTCAAAATCTAGTTGATTCAATGCCTCGGAGGTGCCAAGAAGTGATAAAAGCTAAAGGTTACGCCACAAGATATTAGAAAAAATACTGTATTTAGTTATTTTTCAAAGTTGCTTAAAGTTTTTTTTTTCTTTCCATACTTTTGTCCAGGATAATATTTTTGTCAATTATGTTCTACCTAAACTATGTTATGCTTTTGGAAACAATACAAAAATATTGTCAAATCACGTGTATTGATTATTATTTCCTGAATAAAAAACATGTGCTTCGATAAATAAAAAAAATATTTTGAATTTCAAAATCTTTCCATACTTTTGTCCACCACTGTATATCTTCAATATACGTACTTATTCACATTATATTTACATATGGAGAGCGATAAAAAACTGGAAATCATTAAAACCTCACCACTAATCACCAATGGAAAATGGAACGACAACTCACACAGAGACAAAACGACCGATTCAACAAAACCAGAGAACTATAGTACTGGTCAATTACAGGGACAGACTATCAATATTCAATGTCCCATTATGGGGATCATCTTTCAAAAATAGTGATAAGATTTATTTTTCGTATAGAACGTTTGGGTATATAAAAAAAAAGAAATCAACCATGCAAAACTGCAAAAATATTCCGATTTACATTACTATGAAACGAAATATAAACATTGTCCAGTCTATGCTGGTAAAAAATTATTCAACATTTTGCCCGGACCGATAAGAAACTTGGAATTTAATTTACTCAATAAGGAGATAAAAAAATTGTTACCAGATGAATGTTAATATTCTGATCGGGAATATTTAGAAGATATTTTGTTTTGCCTGATGATAGACCAGCGGATATTTCCCATATTTTATCATTAAATTGAAGTATTTCAAACAAATACAGGATGTCCCGAAAAGAATGGGACATAAAGGTAAAAGCAGATCCTTACAAGAAAATATTGCGATACCCCAACTTTGTCAAATCCGAAAGTTGATATTAGGAGAGTTTTGTTAAATAAATGTATGTCACTGACTTGTTGTAATTTTTATTTTTGTCTTAAATGAAACAACCAAAAATGTATTTATTTGTATCCTAGATTTTTTCGTACCTGGCATCGATTTCGTAAAAAAAACCAAACTCTCTTTTGTCCTCGAACTAACGAGTTTGAACAAACCAAAATGAAGTTACCAAACAAAATCATTGCGCATCTAATGTGATTTGTTATTTTACTGTTTCACTCGTCGTTATACATTTACACTAATATTTTTATACTATTATTTTTAATTATTTTTATTTTGTATTTATCTAAATAATTTTGATTTGTACCTAATATTTTCATATTAATTGTATTGTATTTTTGTTCTCTTTTTTGTAATGTCAACATATACAATTTCTTAAGGCTAGCTTTGTCATTTTGGACAATAAAGCATATTTTGTTTTTTTTTTTTTTTAACCTAACTAACCTACACGACACGGAACGAATGCCGACAAAAACCCTTACGTGCTTAAACGAAAATAAACGAACCCAAAAGAAATAAGATCAAACATGATTAACGATTCTAGACGAACCGTAAAAAACCCACACGAAGCCTAACGATTCCAGACTATCCGAAGGAACTAAGAAAAAAACGAATTCGAACGAACCAAAACGAAGGTATTCAACGGAAATGAACTCAAACGATTTCAAACACGTAACTGAACGCACATATTAGGTGTTATGTGACTGAACGAATTTAAATATAATCCAACGAATGTCGTAAAACCGTTGTGCCCAAACGGAAATGAACGAACCAAAAAGAAACGAGCAAAAACGAAGATAATCAACTGTGCGCAACGTTGCCAAGTTTTTTTACCAGGATTTTGTTATTTGTTGTTTCAAAAGAAGTAAAATGAGGCCAGATAAGAAAAAATCCGAGATGAGGCAAAAAAGTTTTAATTTGTGGTTGCTTGCGCGCGTACTCATTTAGTTCACGCGTTGCAAGACGGTGTAAACGGGCGAGAAGCAAGCATTGGTCCTACCGTACTATGTCCACTCACTTGGTCCTATCGGACCGAACTAAACGAGTTATCGGTGTAAACTAGGCTATAGATACCTTTAAGAAGTAGGAAGCCCTGTTAGTGTCGTTTTATACGAGGTGGTCGCGTTACGTATATAGTTTTATGGGTATTTGCCCGTTTTTTAGAAAATGGTTAAAATGCAAGCTTACCTATATGATCATAAATCATTAAGCAAATCCAAAAAAATTCCTAGATATTTTTTAAGCAAAAACTGCCGTTTAAATTCAAATGCCAAAAATTGCCGCCACAATAAGGTGTGTTTGTTATGCTCCACTAGTGCACACAAAACTACACATTTCTACCCTATGGCGTTTGTTATGCTGTTAGTGCAAACAGTGTAGAGTGTTTGTTATATAATTACTGCACTCGCTACCCCAGGTCAAGAGGAGGTGTGACAAGTGTAGCGTAGTGTAGAATAGGGTGGGCCTACTTCGTGTATTTTTGTAAACAAAGCATGTCTGAACCTAGCCTATGATAAAGATAAACACTAATAAACAGACAAAAATGAAAACTTTTCCAAATTACACCAAATATGTGACTTTTCATTGTTTAATTATTTAAAGACCCGTATTCTTCGTTCATACTTTGACGGCGTTTAAATACAATATTTCGTATTCAAAACCTGGTATTTAAACGCCGTCAAACCTTAAACGAGTTCAAGTATGAACGGGGATACGGGCCTAAAACTGGACGTATAAATACGGCTTCTAAAGATCATAATATTAATGCAGGGACTAATCCCGATTTAATAATCTGTAATTTGCTTCGTTTGAAATTTATGGCAAATACCCAGCCACGTTTTGACATACCCGTTCCGATTGGTATTTTTGACAGTTACAACTTACAACAATCATGGCGGGGCGATTTTGAATTTTGAGGTGAGATTTTTTTTGAATTTGTTAATTTTTTAATTGATCATCTTTCATAAACCAAAGAATATTCAAAATCGCCCCGCCATAACTGTTGTTAGTTGTAACTGTCAAAAATTCAAGCAATCAAAACGCGGCAATTACGCCTATGAGGACCCACCATCTCTGTCACCACCTGCTGTCAATGCTGTCAATAGCCTAGTTTACATCGATAACTCGTTTAGTTCGGTCCGATAGGACCAAGCTGGTGGGGATAGTACGGTAGGACCAATGCTTGCTTCCTGCCCGTTTACACCGTCTTGCAACGCGTGAACTAAATGTGTACGCCCGCAATTCGTCAAATGTCAAGAACAAGTCGAAATTATTCATCAACACAATTCGTAATCAAAAAAAAACATGAGTAAGTACGCTCAGAGTGCCTCAGAAACTCAGAACCAACACAATTCACAATAATAACAATCAACATAACCTCATAATTTTGATCCAGATCGAACCAAATTTAGTTCGGTACACTTGCTGGCGAGTACCGAACCAAGAGCGGACCAGCTTAGTCCGCAACTGTTTACACCATTCGAACCAAATATTTTGTTCGGATATAGTCCGAATTTGGTACTTGGTCCGCGGACCAAGTTGTCGGTGTAAACTAGGCTACTGTTCATGTTGTGTTTTTATTTTGATACATTTCAATGTTTTGAATAGAGTGGTGTGGTGAATGAGTATTCTCCAATAATGTCTAAATTTTTTGTGGTAACTACTTGCTACACACAAAGAGGAGAGTTAGTATGATTTTGGAAACCCATTAGGGTGACATAATATTTTAGTGCATAAGTTATAACAATTAAATGTATGAATGAATTAGGACTACAGAGTTTACTGAAAACATTGTCTCAATGATTAAAGCACATGATGCATAAGCTTAAAAAACTTTCAACTTCTGTGGATATCTTTTGTTTTTTGACAATAATTTTCTTTCAGTTGTTTTGTGACCAATTCTCAATAAATACAGCGTGTCCCAAAAAGTTGTATATCTACATACAGTGTGACCCATTTCTTTTCGGGTCACCCTGAAAATAAAATGATTAATAATTGTTTTTTTTTAGATTGTCGAGCTTGACAAACTGTATCTTCTCACCAAACATGACCTTGTTCATACAAAATCCAAGGCCTACTTTGCCAGTTTCCATGTGCAAAATTTTGATAAACCATATACACGCCACTGGATTTGGCATCCCTCAAAACGGGCTCATACCAAATTTCACCGACATTAATTTTTATTGACTTATCATTTTTTTTTATTTGGGTTAGTTTGGGTTAAAAATAATATGAGATCTGCAATAAAACAGAAAAACCACACCCCATAAATTATCTTCACAGCAGTTATTTATCACAGAACTTATGGAGTAACCCTCGTAAAGCGCTTTCTCGTGATTCTCAATTATCGGCACGTATGTTCGATGCTAAGAAAACGATGTACCGAATGACTCGTCGGGCTGCTTTTGATTGCTTCTATATGTTATTTGTTCGGTGCTATAATCAACTGAATCAAAACCCCACAAACAACAGAATGAATGATATAACTTTATTGTCTCAAACGCTCAACAAAGTAAATCGAAAAAATGGCAAAATTATTTACAATGACAACCGCAATAAATTATTACATTTTAGCACCTGTATTATACAAAGTAGGAAATATATTCGTGAGGCATGACACCTCTTCTGGGATAAAACGTGTGATTGACTGAGTAGTTCAGCAAATTGGTCAGATTTGACGTGTAAATGTCAGCAAATCTGAATAGTCTTCTGGAAAAATATGTAGGGTTGTGATACGTTCTGAAAACACTGCCGAATTGTTTGTTGAAAACATCCTTGATGTCATGTCTGGAAAAGCCGCATTGAAAACTGGCCTAAACAACAAAAGCATTACCTTAATCTATCCCTTTCGTTCATCCATTTAGCCAAAATTAGTTGCTCTTCGGGATCTTCACAATCTTGATGATCTTCAATCAGTTGAGTTAGCATTTGCAGCCAGTTGGCGTTTTTCTTGAAGTCGACATTGTTCAATGTGGCAATCTCGTGCTGTAACGTTCATGATGTATATCCAAGTATTCAAAACTTTATCAATATTAAAAAAACTTACAGTCAGCTCATTGATTATGGCTCCAGTTCTCCAACCATGTTCCAGTGTAACGTCAGCTAGGTCACTGTAAGGATGGTCTCCGAAGTATAACACCTGATGTCCGCTCCATCCAGTTAATTCCTGTAGTTGTTTCACTGTTCCCTGGAAAAAGTTTATGAATCTCAAAGATCTTTTCTCCAGTGTTTGGTATAAAATGCTTTCAAAACGGCATTTTCTTGACCATCAAAATACACAACTTTGCCCCCATTTAAACAAATTTGTATCTATTACGGGTTACGAGATTCCCATACTTAGCCTCGAATTTTAATACCCTGTATAGATCGTGAGAAATCAGGAAAAAATGGTTTCCAACAAGAAATGTGAAACTTGTCCATATACAGGGTGTCCCAGCAAGGGTGGCCACCGGCCATATCTCAGAAACTACTGGACCTAAAGGTTCAGGAAAAAAAATATGATCACTAAAGTGGCCACGAGAAAATGCTGGAAAATATTTTTAACTTCGAAATTTTGCCGCTAGGGGGCGCAATCAAAGCTTAAATATTAAAATTCGAAATTTCTCCGGAGATTCTCAGATTGAGGTATATCTTTATCAACATGGTTAGAAAACCTAGACAATTTCACGTCTTTTTGGTACAGGGCTCATTGGCGTACCGATCTTCGTGTGAGTAGGGGAAGGTAGTGAAAGTGTAATTGTTCAAGTGGCTGTAACTTATAAACGACTTGTCCGATTTTGTTGCGTATAGGCTTGTTTGGAAGATAAATGTGAGTACTTTCGTATATCGTATCCAGTGATGCGTGATTGTCTCCAGAAAAGTTGCTAGAAGGCGTAATTTGAATTAAAAACTGTTATTTTCGTTTCACCGCAAAAATTTAAATGGTACGGTATAATTCTGATAACAGAATCGAAATGAAGATTAAATTTACAAGAAAAAACCTTAAAAAAAAAAAAAAAAAAAAACTTAAAAACCTTAAAACATTAAATTTTACATAATTTGGACTAGTTACTATTATCAGAATTATACCATACCATTTAAATTTTTGCGGTAAAATGAAAAACACTGTTTTTAATTGAAGTTACCCCTTCTAGCAACTTTTCTGGAGACAATCACGCATCACTGGATACGATATACGAAAGTACTCACATTTATCTTCCAAACAAGCCTGCAACAAAATCGGACAAGTCGTTTATAAGTTACAGCCACTTGAACAATTACACTTTCACTACCTTCCCCTACTCACACGAAGATCGGTACGCCAATGAGCCCTGTACCAAAAAGACGTGAAATTGTCTAGGTTTTCTAACCATGTTGATAAAGATATACCTCAATATGATAATTTCCGGAGAAATTTCGAATTTTAATATTTAAGCTTTGATTGCGCCCCCTAGCGGAAAAATTTCGAAGTTATAAATATTTCCCAGCATTTTCTCGTGGCCACTTTAGTGATAATTTTTTTTTTCCTGAACTTTTAGGTCCAGTAGTTTCTGAGATATGGCCGGTGGCCACCCTTGCTGGGACACCCTGTACAGTGTTCACCATACAGTTGACTACATTGTTATGTATATTTTCTAGAAACTTTTTTTTAGGATGGCCGATAACCCAAAAATCAATTTTGGCACATGTCGTGATTTGAGCAAATATCGGAAAATTTCATTGAAAAAACTTGTTTGCAATCCAAAAAGGACTCCACATTTTGGAGCAAATCAAATAAAAAAATTATACAGGGTGTCCCGAAATAAGATGTCAATATTTCAACCACGTATTCTACACCCCAAAAGAGAAATAAAACTTCACATAAACTTGTATCTACCGACTCCTCGTTTTCAAGATATAGGGTGTTAAAGGTGAAGACCTGATGACGGTTTTGGTGAATATTTTCGAAACCTGTGAAGATAATGAACGGAAAGTTAGTGTATTACGTTCATGGCTAGGGAATACAGGGACGGGCTTGGGACAAAAATGCCCTAAATTTTTTGGTTGTTGATGTTGAGTAGTTTTTAGAGTATTAAATTTTTCAAAAGTTATAGACACAGCTACTAAAAATCAGCAACCAAAAAATTTGGGGCCTATTTTTCTCAAACCCGTCCCTGTATATCCCACTCATGAAGGGTATACAATACTAAGTTTTTGTTCATTAGATAAAGTAGAAAAAGTTTGGTAACTGCAGCAAATTTTATTCAATCAGCTCAACAGGTTTCAAAAATATCTACCAAAAACCGTCATCAGGTCTTCACCTTTAACACCCTGTATCTTGAAAACGAAGAGTTTGTGGAAGTTTTATTTCTATTTTGGGGCGTAGAATACGTGATTAACATATTGACGTCTAATTTCGGGACACCCTGTTTCAGATAAACTACATAGGTTTGATGTTAAATCAGTCGAATTTCTCAAGAAATAAAACAGTTAAGGGATACAAATTGAAAATACCGTTTGCTCGTGTCCCTAACTGTACCCATGTCCATTTTCTAACATCCACTATCGATCAGAAAAATAATCAATGAATTGAAAATAAAGATTTTATGAAATCGTATCTACTGTGGAAAAAAGGATATGGGTACAGTTAGGGACATGACCAGGCGGTGTTTTTTAATTTATATGTCTTGAATGTTTTATTCCATAAGACATACGACCGGTGATTCCAACTACTTGACAAAAAAAAATAATAAAACGTCCATAAAACTAAATAAGAAGTGAATTTGAGACAAAAGTTGTTTGAAGAATGGGAAAACATGGTTCACATCTAGTAAGACGTTAATCACTGTAAGCTAATTCTAGAACGAAGTATTGATTTACCGATTGGTTGAAAACTCTAATCAAGAATAAATCACATCTGAAGCGTTTTTTACTCCAATAACAAAAATTATCAATCATTTTACAATATTTACCTCATAATAAATGACCCCTTTCTCCAACTTGTTGACTCTATCCCAAATATGAACACCACTTCTTTCATCAAAAACCCGAATGGGTCTGGAAACATCCGTGAAAAACCGCGGTTTTCTTGCTTGTACAATCAACACATCAAAGTAATCCTTCCAGTCTGCACCAACAAGAAGTTCCATGCCTTTGTTGCTGTAAATTTTCGTAAATACATCAATTCCAAAACAGACTAAGCTTACACAAAATGATAGGGACTGTTGGTGACTAGGAACAGCTTCTTTCCAGCTTGGACCAGTCGATCAAAAAATGGCCTAATTTTCTCGTTGCTTTCAATATATTCAGCCACATTTTGCTCTACGATTTTGTGCATTACTGGATGTGAAATTCTGATTGAGCTCTGAAAGTCATTTGTCAAATTTGGACAAAATTATAGCTCCAACAGAAAATTTGATAAAACTGTGAATCAGTTATCAAAGATGTAATGGTTGCTTGTCTACAAGTTTTGACGATAAAAAAAAAATCCTCTGCCCTCCTGGACACAATCAAAAAAAGGGTCATTTTTCCATAAATCAGTACCAAAATTCAGTTCAACTAGGTGCTAGGATCGTAATGAAAATAAATCTAGATTATGCGTAATAATTCAATTAAACCTTTCCGGATCGATTCCAATCAAGTAGGTTGGAACAAACCTAAAATATTCATACTGCCATACGCAACACTTCAATATTATTCAATATTAAAAGTTTAACAAAAAAAAAATCACTACTAAAAAGTATCTGAATCTGAATAACTTCCACTCACTCCAGAAAAAAGACAACTTGCTTTCGAAACGTTTGGAATTTGAGTTTTCTTATTTCAAAAAAAGTAAAAAATGCAGATAGTTGGTGAATTCAAAGGGCCCATTGAATTGCCAACTTTCATTCAATCAATCGCTTACTGATCAAATATTATCCGTTCTCAACAAATTATCCAAAACATTTTATTAATTGAAAACATTAAAATAAACGAAACTTCAAAACTTTTTTTTTGCAATTTTTTTGAAGCGAAAAAAGAAGGGAATGGATTTATATGTCCTCCTGGCATGTGTTTAATTCATAGTCATAATATGTTAATCTGATAAGCAAACTAGGTGATACAACACGCGCCCTCTATTGGTATATGTTGGTATGATAGAAACATGAGCGCCATCTACGTAGTATTGGGGAACTTTTTTTGAGAATACAATGACGATATAAGAGTAGATTATCTCAAAATATTTCGAATACGTGGTTTCCAGGTACCTAAAACAATAAATAACTGAACAAATTGATACAGACATGAACAAATGCCCTTGATGATAAATTTTCCTCGGGTCGGTTAAGTTGGCAGCCCCCACTGAATGGACCTCAAATCGGATTTCATTTTTGATTTGCACACCTTTTGCACAGTTTTGCACAAGCAATCAGAAATTTTGCACACCTACCCATAAGTGAATATAAGGAAAATTGGGTGGAGGTGCCAACTTAACGCTAGCACCCCCCACTCGACTTTTTGATTTTTTTTATGGCAATCGATAGTACTGGTTTTGCACAACCAAAAAAAACTTTTGCACAGCGGCGTACGCCGAGTAAAACGTTTCTCAAAATATCAATCTGGCACACCCCACTCAACTATTTGGCTTTTTTTTCAAATCAATCAATAGTACTAGTTTTGCACAGCCAAAACGAACTTTTGCACAGTGGCGTACGGAAAGCAATACGTCACAGTGCAAAAGTTTGTTTTGGTTGTGCAAAACTGTACAAAACTAGTACTATTGATTGCCATAAAAAAATATTTGAAAAGTTGAGTGGGTGGTGCTATGCTGACATTTTCGGGTCCGTTTTATTCGGTGTACGCCACTGTGCAAAAGTTCGTTTGGCTGTGCAAAGCTGTGTAGAACTAGTACTATTGATTGCCATAAAAAAATATTTGAAAAGATGAGTGGGGGGTGATATGCTGACATATTGGGTTAGTTTTACTTGGCGGACGCCTCTGTGCTTTCAATATTTTGGTTCATTTTGGCTGTGCAAAACTAGTACTATTGATTGACATGAAAAAAAATCCAAAAAATTCAGTGGGGGTGCCAGATTGATATTTTGAGAAACGTTTTACTCGGCGTACGCCACTGTGCAAAAGTTTCTTTTGGTTGTGCAAAACTGTGCAAAACCAGTACTATCGATTGCCATAAAAAAAAATTAAAATGCCGAGTGGGGGTGCTAGCGTTAAGTTGGCACCCCCACCTGATTTTCCTCATATTTACTTATGGGTAAGTGTG
This sequence comes from Orchestes rusci, assembly GCA_958502075.1. Lineage (NCBI taxonomy): Eukaryota > Metazoa > Arthropoda > Insecta > Coleoptera > Curculionidae > Orchestes > Orchestes rusci. Next base: position 115,268,024 of record OY293303.1, read on the forward strand.
CAAAATTTCTGATTGCTTGTGCAAAACTGTGCAAAAGGTGTGCAAATCAAAAATGAAATCAGATTTGAGGTACATTCAGTGGGGGGTGCCAACTTAACCGACCCATTTTCCTCATTTTTTTTACAAGGATTATTCATTAACTATAAAAAAAATAGACCTAGTTTGTCTTTTCTGAGAGCGATCATACATTAGCTTCAACAAAACAAATATACCTATTTCTTTCTATACCCCCACCACAGTTTATCCAACAAAGCTCTGCCCCTTGATATTTTGCACCAGCATCATTGCCAAGTGTTCAATTTTAACTACACCATTTCACTCTCCATATTTATCAACAGTTGAAACATGATAAAATCAACTCTCATCTAATACTGCATATTTAAAGATACAACAAGAACGATATTTTTGGCATCCAAATATGTATTTTTCATTCTGGCACGATTTATTCAACAGTAACTTATCATCTCCTTGAAAAATGCCTCGAAAATCTGGCAACAAGATCAGGTTTCTTGTACTTGGGATCTGCCAGTCGCTTTTACTACGTATCGATCGATCAACCGTATAAAAATTCATTCATATTTTCTCGTCTATGTTCATATTGGTTGGGTGACAAAGCTTATGCGGTGTTGCTTTTATAATGTCTTTGTGTTATATGCCTTGTTTTTATGTGATTTCAGATTGAGACCGCCATTGTTACCGAGTTTGGTCTCAGTGGCGTCACAGGCAAAACATTTTGTGGAATTTTCTCCCTTCTTTTTAGTTGATTCACCCTCAGCCTACCAAGATTTTTTTGGTTGCTCGCCTGTCCCGAATAATATTTGGCAAAATTCATGACTCACATGATAACATATATGGGTCTGGATGTTAGTAACTTGTTTTAGACGATATCCAATCAAAACCATCTCCTGTCGGGAAACCAAATCCAAAGTCATGGACTGTCAGCAAAACCTTGTCACACTGGGAGTATCTAACGATGTCACTCTTGGATGGATACCAGGACACACAGGGATAGCTGGGAACGAGCGGGCGGATCTACTAGCACGCAAAGCTGCAAACACACCACTTCTGGGTCCAGAACCTGCTATTGGTATTACAAAATCCTCTGTGAGAGGTTGGCTGAACTGTTGGTCCAAAAAACAACAGAAAGCTAGATGGTGCCAATCACCAGGTCTGAAACACAGTAAATTAATGATGGCAGACGAGATCGAATCATCATTTTCTGGAAGCCTACTGCAACTCAGCAGGAATCAGCTTAGGAAAGTAACAGGTATATTAACTGGACACTGCACTCTAAGGAAACACATGCATATCATGGGTCTTTTCAACGAGGAACCCATATGTAGGCTGTGCAACGAGGAGGAGGAAACAGCCTCCCACATTGTATTCGAATGTGAAGCGCTGGCGTACTGGAGAAGAGATAATGGGGAATTCACAACCACTCCTCGAAGGACGGACAGGGAAACAGTAGAACGAGTCATGAACCTTATTCGGGCAATGGAGCTCTTCGACTGAGAGACAGGCACAGAGAAGATACAATAAGCCCAACTAGAGGCTGCGGTGTCGGGGCCAACAGCCCGAAACTCGTAGCGCCTGTACTTCAGTAATCAGTAGACGATATAATTCAGAAATCAGCCAGCTGTCGTGAAATACATTTGGATAACTAATCAGCATCTTGCCCTTCTGGTTCTAAAAAACCCCAAAATCTTTCAAAAATCTGACCTTTTAATTCATACCAAAACACTTAAACCATTTGACATTGCGTTTAAATATCGGTGGTGTCATCAGTCATATGTTCTTTGGAGACTTCAAGCATACAGTACAACAAGTCATTTTGTATTGATTTCGAACCTCCTTCAAAAATACATGAATCACTCAAATGGTGTAAAAACAGCTAGCTTTGTCCAATTTTTTGCCTACAAATATTAAACACACAAAACCAAACAAAGCATTGCAAACTGTCTTCACATCCGCACAATTACGGAGCCTTGTACACATTTTTGTCGAACTTCCATCGAAACGACAGGACGATGTGCAGGCAAGGCGAGATGTAACACGAACAGATGTGATTCCCCTTTAGCTCGGCGACCCGTTAAAAAAGCCCGCAAGCTGGGCTAGTGATTTGGAGCCCGTAATTTTATTCTCGGGCCCGTATACTCAACGAAGTAATGTTGGTTGCAGTTGGAACACTGGTTTCGCGTACTCCGTTTTACAATACTTTGATTTCTATGTCGTTGAGTGCATTATTGGATGGATTCGTTTAGTTTCTATGATTCAATTGGGAAGGATATGTATAAATAATTATATTATGATGAAAGATGTAATAGTTATTATGTATAAAAATTAAAAAACAGGATCATTTTCGAGGTGGATGTCATGCGGAAAAACCAGAATAAACGACTTTTGTTTCGTTCAGTTTGGAAAAACAATATGGTGACGTAAACAACTCCAGTCCTCCAGAAACTGCTTGGATCACATCCTAAAATCTGTAACCATCTACCTATCTGTCGGCTTTAATGTTTTATTGTTTAGAATTAGTAATACTTTTTCCCAACAAAGCATAAAAGTCTTGTTAGGTTTGGATATGTTTTATGTAAATTTTTACGTCATAAGGTAATGAACATCATACCTTTCAAATTTTAGTTTCATTGAACAATTTTCGTATCTCGTAATCGTGATAAACCTTAATTTACAAAGAAAGCCACTTCAATGAATGCAAAATGTTGACCACCGTTGACGTTGGATGCGACGTTGCTATTGTTACTTCATGGCTTGTATTACAATTTAGACGGCTCTGCATCCATGAAATATTTTCAACTTGGCAACACTGCTTCAGTCAGCTTCTAGAGCCAAGGCCAAAACCAAGATGGCAGAAGTCAAAACAAAAGGTGACGTTAAAGTGTGAACTTTAGTTCGTATCCTGAATGTATTGGATTCAATTAACTTAGAATCTATAAGAAATATCTGAATAAAATTGTAATACATTGAATATTGATCTGTAGGTAAAACTATTATGCTACAATCACATGAATTCAGGAAATAATCTTGTGAGGCCCTCTATTAGAAAAAATTGAAAATAATTTTACAGCCTAGCCATTTTTGACTTTGGAAACACCTACTTTCTCGCATCCTTCGAGGCAGTAAAATTCAGCTTTGATGACGTGTCGGCAGAAAAATAATATAATAATTTGGTAGAGTACACATCAGATTTAATGGCACTGTAAAATTCCAGAAAATAGAAGTATGTACTTCATAAACCTAAAGTTACGACCCTGCTTGCTTTTATAAGTACTTATACCGCTTGAGGTCGACTGATTGGAGCTTTTTCATTTTTAAAATATATGTAAACTACGCCTTGGAAAAAAGTGGGGTCATAAAAACACTCAACTTTTTAGGTTATGAGGGGAATTGTTGACGTATGAAATTAAGAAAATCTCTAGATTTGTGTATGTTTTCAAGAACATAACCCAACTCAAAGAAAAAACATGTTCAAATCAGTTTAATCACGAGTTTTGTGTATTCTTATATTTCTAATTGCTTATGAACCCTGATACAGGTTGAGGTATGAATGAAGATCATCTACAGGGTGTTACTTAATGGTATATCATAATTTCAAGGATAAATTTAAAGTCGAAAAGGTCATATGAACTTGAGTCTAAAAAAATAAAATAAAATAAAAATAAAGAAATTAAAAAAAAAGCGTGTTCCTATACCATAATATCCTGTGGCAAAATTCGGTTCAATATCTCAAACCGTCTTTGGAAAATGTATTAAAAACTGAAAATAAAATAGATCTTTAACACCCTGTATCTTAAAAACCAAGCATTTTAAGACCCAAATTCATATGACCTTTTCGACTTAAAATGTATCCAGGAGGAACTCCCCCTTAAAATTATGACATACCATCAAGTAACACCCTGTGTAATTCAAAGCTCAAATTCAAACTTGAATAACTATTGGGAAAATCATATTTTCACGAAATAAAAAAATACGTATCGATTTTTTTGCGATTTTCTTCAGTTTGCAATGAAAAAAATCGATTTAATTTTTCATGCAAGTTTCCCATTGAATTGTCAATGGTACACGTTGACAATTTACTATGTTTTCATGAAGTATTCAAATCGATCTTAGTCCAATACCGATCTTCCGTTTTCATGAATGGGACTCAAATCGTTTCCAGATCGTTCAAATCTGAGATTTTATCTGACATTTTTGTCAACTGTCACTGTCAGCTTTGTTTTTTTACGTTCTATTCACGGTTATCAGAGGTTTTCATGTCTTTACAATTGTTTTCAAACACCTCAAACATTTATAAAATATTTAAACAGATGTTTTTGTTCAAATTTGACATTAAAACAATAGCTTTTACCATAACCTGCAAGAAAGTTGACATGTAATAGTAATTTACGTTACTAAGGCGATAAATGAGTTTTTAAATTACGAGTTCATAATTTCTCCTTCTTTAATATAAAATTATTTATCTGGTAGGTCACCGTTCAATATTCTTGATAAAACCTTTATTTTCTATTTCACTATTGTATTAAGCCCCCTAGCGGACATCGCACGAACTTGAAAATAATTTCCAGCAATTTATCTTGGCAACTTTTGTAATATTTTTTTTTTCTCCAAAAATGTGAGATGAATACATACAGCGACCTCTCTTAGTTGTACACCCTGTACATTGTTTTGTTTCATACTGTGAGATTTTTTTTTTAATCGGTTCAAAGTGCTTTCTTGTCGAACCATACACTTGGAGTGGCAGTCCGCCTCACATTCTTACCATGAGATGGCGCCAGCCAAACCATGCTACCAATGCAATTTCACCGTCTTTGATGATGAAAAATGACATTTTTGGAGTAGTCAAGTGATTTTTTTTACATTCTCTGATGATGTTGAGTGTCATTTACCGGACTGGTTTTGACTCCGGTAAATGATACTTTACGGTACAGTATGAAATAAAAAAATTGGTACGATCTCCGTTTTTATGCTATTTTATGGATATTTAAATCCCGATTCGAAACTATTGTTATGAATAGACAAGTTGTCTGACAGATAGGCTCTGTAGTTTTGTGGCGCATCCATGATTTACAAGATTTTTTTGGATATTTCGCCACACTCTATCAAAAAACAATCAAACAAGTGTTTATATACCGGATCTTCTATATTACTTTAAAACAATAAAACCTATCAATATCATACGTTTCGGAAGCGAATCTGCTTCCGTCGTTAGGAAGCAGATTCGCTTCAGGTCTAAAAAAGTAATAATTAATTAAAATTCAAAAAATATTGTTCGTTTTTGTGTGATTTTGCAGTAAAATTGGCTTTTTTTGTGTTTATGGCACAAAATGTCACTTTTACTGACATTGAAGTGTATGGTGTTTATTGTTTAACTTTACATATGTTGAGTATTTATAATTCACTTTTTTGGGCTATGTTCAATTTCTTAATAAAGGTAACCATGTATGACTTAGATTTAAAGAACAAGGTGCTACACATTCATGAGAATTTAACATAATACAGGGCTTTTCACTTAAAACTCCGCACGTCAATATCGCGGAAACGAATAGGAATATTTGATTTCTGTAAAAAGTAGTCAATGTATGGGGTGGAGTAGTTATTTTTCACAGTTGAAAAAATTCGACGCCTTCCAAGAGTGAAGCGTCGCGACGCATCGAAAATATTAATCGATTGCAGGGACTTTGAAATTACGCGCATGCTAAAGTACGAGTTATTTATAAACTTTTTTGTAATTCAGTGGAACTCATTTATTCTACTCAGTTTTGAGATATACAGTGTGTCCAAGATAAGGATGTCTATCACGGGGATCTTGGAAACCGTGAGAGATACAAGGTCGGTTAAATGGAGGCAAAGTTGCTTATTTTGATGCTTAACAAAATGCCGTTTTAAAAGCCAAGAAATTCCGAGTAAGTCCGAAATTATCCGAAAAAAAACGAAATTTTTCAAAATTGTTTTCATTTTTTTCTGACCACATTTGAAGAGATATTTTGAAATGAATGGAACTTCTTCATTGCCACTTTTTGCCTTTTACAAGATAGCGTTATTGAATTGAAGAACCGACGTTTCGTCTATGAGCAGCCATCATCAACTTTGTTTTTTTAAATACGGTCCTGGATTTTTTTTGACGGATTTTGAGGGCCTCTTATGTTCCTAAACCAACAATGTATCGCAATTATTCAAAAAAATTATGTTGATGGATTTTTCCATAAGAACTCATGTGTTAGAGAGAGACAAAAAATACATTTTTAATAGGATTAAAAACAACCACCTCTTTTTTAATTTGTGCGATACCTCGTTGGTTTAGGAACATAAGAGGCTCTTAAAATCCGTAATAAAAAATCCAGGACCGTATTTAAAAAAACAAAGTTGATGATGGCTGCTCATAGACGAAACGTCGGTTCTTCGATTCAATAACGCTATCTTGTAAAGGGCAAGAAGTGGCAACGAAGAAGTTCCATTCATTTCAAAATATCTCTTCAAATGTGGTCATAAAAAAATGAAAACAATTTTGAAAAATTTCGGTTTTTTTCGGATAATTTTGGACTTAGTCGGAATTTCTTGGCTTTTAAAACGGCATTTTGTTAAGCATCAAAATACGCAACTTTGCCTCCATTTAACCGACCTTGTATCTCTCACGGTTTTCAAGATCCCCATGATAGACATCGTTATCTTGGACACACTGTATATCTGAAAACTGAGTAGAATAAATGAGTTCGACTGAGTAACATAAAAGTTTATAAATAACATGTACTTAAGCATGCGCGTAATTTCAAAGTCCCTGCAATCGATTGATATTTTCGATGCGTCGCGATGCTTTACTCTTGGTAGGCGTCGAATTTTTTCAACTGTGAAAAATAACTACTCGACCCCATACATTGACTACTTTTTACAGAAATCAAATATTCCTATTCGTTTCCGAGATATTGACGTGCGGAGTTTTAAGTGAAAAACCCTGTATATGAACCTTTCTTTAAGTTTACGTTTTTTAGAACATTGTTCTTCTGCTAAGATTTTTGAATTATCCCAATTTATTCTATGATTATTATCAAATGCATGTTGACAAATTCCCGATCTATGAAATTCCCTTTTTTTCATGTGGGATTTATGTTCTTCAATTTTCTTTTTTAATTCTTATTACATTCACAAGAATTTTTATAAATTAAATTTTTAGTGGACTCATTAATATTATTAGGTCTAGTATTTGTTATATTAGAGCGAAGTGTGTTATTAATTTTGAAAATTGCCAGTATATTATAGGTTTGATCTAAACGTTACCTCAATATCAGTAAAAGTGACATTTTGTGCCATAAACACAAAAAAGCCAATTTTACTGCGAAATCACACAAAAACGAACAATATTTTTTAAATTCGAATTAATTATTCCTTTTTTAGGTTCCACTGACGACAAAAGCATATTCGCTTCTGAAACGTTTGATATTAATAGGTTTTATTGTTTACTAAGACTTTTTTTCAGGTAATAAGGAGGAAATCTTGTAAATGAAAATTGTCTGACGTCACAAACTGGGTAAAGCTAAGATTGATGCCAAACAAACTCGTATTTCATGGTAAAATCCCTTAAGGGAATTTTTGTTGAGTGTTTTTGAATTTATTACAAGCAAATAAGACTTCCAGCAGTGATATTTGGTTGAAACAGAGTGATATTCACTCGAATCATATACATTTTTACAAGGTTAGTTAATTAGTTTTGAGGTTATGTTGCTTACATTTTTATCGACTTTTTTTCAAACTATTCCACAAAGATGGCTTTGAAGCATGTCGTTAACCATAGCATTAATACCAGAATAGTCTGAAGAAAAAAAGTCGACCAAAACTATTAGAATGGAAACAACATAACCTCAAAATTTTTTCAAGCATTGAAAAAACCGGTCCGACCAATAGAAACGTGACAAAGGGGCTCTAAACAATTTTTTGACAAAAAACGCCAATCACGTAAATTGACAAATGGATTGAAGTTTTCAAAAGCACCATTACTTCTTTGATTATCGGATAAAAGTTTTATCAAATTCATGGTCAAAATACATACCTTGATGTCCCTGAACAAAATTTCAGGATGATAATCAATATGGTTCCTCTCAAAATAATCAGCTACATTGCAGATGAGTCCCATTTCTGGAACGGAGAATAAATCTGCTAACTGAACCATCTTTGAGTGGCTGTCCTGTAATATCAACTATAAAAGTAATAAAAAAATAAGGAAGAAGCGACAGTGCAGATGTTAGTACATTTTAGTGAAAACACTTCTAGACACTAATCCACTTACAGAAGCACTCTTGGTATGACCTTCGACATAAGCAATGGGGATTATTCTGTTTTTATACATCGAAATGACTTCATCATTGGATAGCGCTTTTAGACCTCTGTAGACGGTTCCAAATTGGATTTGCAAAAAAGAGTCTAGTTTTAGTAGAAGGCCCTTTTCCACATCATAGTGCAAACCTCTGACTGCAAAACCAGGTTTGTATTCTAGTTTTGAGATTTCTGAGGGGTACTGGAAAAGAGATAGATGCAATCATATGGTGTATCGGTTGACGAAGCACTATGGAAACTTGTTTTCAAGCAGGAAAACTAATCCTGATTTTTCATTTATAAAAAAAAATCACGTTTAGGTTGCTTTTGACGTTTTTGATAGCCTTTATAATACTTTTTATTTTTCTACCAACAGACTTTTGCTGATCTTAGTTATCACCAACACTTTTTTTTGTAGTTTAACGAATTTTTATATCCAATAAGACTTTATCATGCAGTAGTTTTAAATGATTTCTTGGTTTTTTATAACTTTTTTAGAGAGTGTCTGGCAGATCAAATTGATCTGTTCAGGGTGTCCGATTATACAGGGCTTTTCACTTGAAACTCCGCACGTCAATATCTCGGAAACGAATAGGAATTTTTCATTTCTGTAAAAAGTAGTCAATGTATGGAGTCGAGTAGTTATTTTTCACAGTTAAAAAATTCGACGCCTACCAAGAGTTAAGCGTCGCGACGCATCGAAAATATTAATCGATAGCAGGGACTTTGAAATTACGCGCATGCTAAAGTACGAGTTATTTATAAACTTTTTTGTTATTTGGTCGAACTCATTTATTCTACTCAGTTTTGAGATATACAGTGTGTCCAAGATAAGGATGTCTATCATGTGGATCTTGAAAACCGTGAGAGATACAAGGTCGGTTAAATGGAGGCAAAGTTGCGTATTTTGATGCTTAACAAAATGCCGTTTTAAAAGCCAAGAAATTACGACTAAGTCCGAAATTATCCGAAAAAAACCGAAATTTTTCAAAATTGTTTTCATTTTTTTCTGACCACATTTGAAGAGATATTTTGAAATGAATGGAACTTCTTCATTGCCACTTTTTGCCCTTCACAAGATAGCGTTATTAAATTGAAGAACCGACGTTCCGTCTATGAGCAGCCATCCTCATCTTTGTTTTTTTAAATACGGTCATGCATTTTTTATGACGGATTTTGAGGGCCTCTTATGTTCCTAAACCAACAATGTATCGCAATTATTAAAAAAAAATAGGTTGATGGATTTTTTCATAAGAACTCATGTGTTAGAGAGAGACAAAAAATACATTTTTGATAGGATTAAAAACAACCACCTCTTTTTTAATTAGTGCGATACCTCGTTGGTTTAGGAACATAAGAGGCTCTTAAAATCCGTAATAAAAAATCCAGGACCATATTTAAAAAAACAAAGTTGATGATGGCTGCTCATAGACGAAACGTCGGTCCTTCAATCTAATAACGCTATCTTGTAAAGGGCAAAAAGTGGCAATGAAGAAGTTCCATTCATTTCAAAATATCTCTTCAAATGTGGTCAGAAAAAAATGAAAACAATTTTGAAAAATTTCGGTTTTTTTCGGATAATTTCGGACTTAGTCGGAATTTCTTGGCTTATAAAACGGCATTTTGTTAAGCATCAAAATACGCAACTTTGCCTCCATTTAACCGACCTTGTATCTCTCACGGTTTTCAAAATCCACATGATAGACATCCTTATCTTGGACACACTGTATATCTCAAAACTGAGTAGAATAAATGAGTTCGATTGAATAACAAAAAAGTTTATAAATAACATGCACTTTAGCATGCGCGTAATTACGAAGTCCCTGCTATGGATTAATATTTTCAATGCGTCGCGACGCTTTACTCTTGGTAGGCGTCGAATTTTTTTAACTGTGAAAAATAACTACCCGACCCCATACATTGACTACTTTTTACAGAAATCAAATATTCCTATTCGTTTCCGAGATATTGACGTGCGGAGTTTTAAGTGAAGAACCATGTATTTTACACCCTACCTACCCTTATTTCAGGAGCTAGGAAAAAAATTAAATCGGAAATTCTGGGGAATTTTTGTGTAGTAACTTTTAAAGGTTAAAAAAAACAAGTGCGCATGGCAAAATGGAACAAATTATCAAATTTATATTTTTTGAGAGAGGAACACTAAGTGTAAATATCGTGCTCGGTATGCTGTTTTAAAATGAAAGAGCTCTTCGCTCTGATTTCAATGAATGGCGGCTGGTGGTTAATTATCTTGGTAAACAGGCAACTTTTTTTAGGGGTCAATTGTTTCTAAAGTTACTTAAGAAGGAATTTGTTTTCAAACAATTTCTGGCAGTCACTTGAGGGTATTTTTTCAATTCCTGGAAGTTACTTAAGGCGAAATTTGTTTTAAATTCCCGGCAGTCGATTATGGAAAATTTGTTTTCAATTACCGGCAGTTACTCAAGGAAAAGTTACTTAAGGGGAAACTAGTTTCCAATTTCCGGCACCCACTTCAGCGGAAATTTGTTTTCAATTTCCGGTAGTCACTTGAGGGGAAATTTGTTTTCAATTCCTGGCAATTGCTCAAGGGAAAGTTACTTAAGAAAAAAATAGTTTCAAATTTTCGGCAGTCACTTGAATGGAAATTTGTTTTCAATTCCTGGCAGTAACTTTAGGGAAAACTAGTTTTTGATTTCCAGAAGTCACTTGAAAGGATTTTTCTTTCAATTCCTGGCAGTTGCGTAAGAGGAAGTTTCTTGAGTTTTCAATCTCCTGCAGTCAGCTGGGGGGGGGAATTTTCTTTTCAATTTCCGGCTGTTATTCAAGAGGACATTTTTGTTTTCCTTACTCAAGAGGAAATTGATTTTCAGATTCCGGCAGTCACTCAAGGGTAAATTTCTTTTAATTCCCGGCAGTCACTTGAGAGGATTTTACTGAAGACGAAATTTGTTTTCAATTTCCAGCAGTTACTCAAAGGAAAACTAGTTTTCGATTTCCAGCAGTTACTCAAGGGAAAGTCACTTGAGTAGCTCCTCACTAACTCATTCATCTTTAATTATTTTCACTATCGACTATCGACCAAGTCCAGCGCCGCCAAACTGATCTCACAAAACAAAAAATATCGTTTTAACCGATAAGTTTACCAAAATGCCGATCGATCAACGGCTAGAATCGATGAAGCTAATATGTATAAAATTTAAGCTGCGGCTAATGACCCAGGACGCGGTTTAATTTTCCAATTCGTTTAGGCGTTCGGCTACACTCGATAGTTGTGTATTTTTCGGGTATTTTCGCCAAGCTTTAACGCCATAAGGGCAACTCCGGCCACCTGCCCAAGCGTATTTCTGAATTCTGACTGTGCCCCAGCGTTTACTCACAGTGGTCAAAATAATATAATAATATGGTGTATTAAATTGATTATTTACAAGTAAAAGATTGAGGAAGGAAAAACTATTTATTTTTCGATATATGTTTGAAAGGTCATTGACCAGATGACCCTATGGAGGAGGTTAGATTTTGAGCTATTTCAGTTCCAAGTTTCATTCTCTACCAGTAAAACTATCTCAATAAATCATGGTTGCTAAGGAAAAATGATATTGGTTCTTTAAACTGAATTACGTCAAAAACGCCTGAACCAAACATCAACTTATTTGGTATTTTTGAAATCAGAGCGAATAGCTTTTCAATAATTAATAATTTAATATTTATTAATAATTGATCTGTGTCCTATATGAGTGATAAGTGCTTTTTGTTTTACTCACAATTTGGTAAGTGCCCTCTATATTTTATTTTGTGATGGTACTTTTACCCTTATATTACTACTAGTTGTCCTGATGAAGGGAGGAAATGTCTCCCGAAAGCTTGACGATCAATAAACTGAGCATCTAACCGCCCAAATAAGATGACAAGTTCCCGTAAACTTCTTTTTCTAGAGGCCCTCTCTACGGAGATACGGGCCCCGAAAGGACGCCACTGGAAATCAATTTTTCTTGAATAACTTATTACCCACTGAATATAATTTGATGAAAATTTAATATGATAAACAGTAAACATTACCTCTTAAAAGCTTGCTTAGATTACCAGTGGCGGAATAGGTTGTACATTTCAATGCTTACATTTTCAACACCCTGTATGATAAAGACTTGAAAAAAATAAATTCAGATAGCCTGAACCTAAGGCTACAAAAAAGGTACTCTTGTTCATTATCAATAAAATGAACCATTTTCAAGAAAAAAAAAAATTATTGAAAAAAGCCATGAAGAAGTTGTGCCCTTGACGAAATTATTAAAAAAAATGTTAACCTGTTTTTTTTCGAATTTTGCATTGTTTTTTCAGATTAATTTTCATAAACATTTCGAGGAAAATATAAGTTGAGTTATATACAGGGTGTCCCAGCAAGGGTGGCCACCGGCCATATCTCGGAAACTACTGGACCTAAAAGTTCAGGAAAAAAAATATGATCACTAAAGTGGCCACGAGAAAATGCTGGAAAATATTTTTAACTTCGAAATTTTGCCGCTAGGGGGCACAATCAAAGCTTAAATATTAAAATTCGAAATTTCTCCGGAAATTCTCAGATTGAGGTATATCTTTATCAACATGGTTAGAAAACCTAGACAATTTCACGTCTTTTTGGTACAGGGCTCATTGGCGTACCGATCTTCGTGTGAGTAGGGGAAGGTAGTGAAAGTGTAATTGTTCAAGTGGCTGTAACTTATAAACGACTTGTCCGATTTTGTTGCGTATAGGCTTGTTTGGAAGATAAATGTGAGTACTTTCGTATATCGTATCCAGTGATGCGTGATTGTCTCCAGAAAAGTTGCTAGAAGGGGTAACTTGAATTAAAAACAGTGTTTTCCATTTTACCGCAAAAATTAAAATGGTATGGTATAATTCTGATAATAATAACTAGTCCAAATGTAAAATTTAATGTTTTAAGGTTTTTAAGTTTTTTTTTTTTTTTTTCTTGTAAATTCAATCTTCATTTCGATTCTGTTATCAGAATTATACCGTACCATTTAAATTTTTGCGGTGAAACAAAAATAACAGTTTTTAATTCAAATTACGCCTTCTAGCAACTTTTCTGGAGACAATCACGCATCACTGGATACGATATACGAAAGTACTCACATTTATCTTCCAAACAAGCCTATACGCAACAAAATCGGACAAGTCGTTTATAAGTTACAGCCACTTGAACAATTACACTTTCACTACCTTCCCCTACTCACACGAAGATCGGTACGCCAATGAGCCCTGTACCAAAAAGACGTGAAATTGTCTAGGTTTTCTAACCATGTTGATAAAGATATACCTCAAACTGAGAATTTCCGGAGAAATTTCGAATTTTAATATTTAAGCTTTGATTGCGCCCCCTAGCGGAAAAATTTCGAAGTTATAAATATTTTCCAGCATTTTCTCGTGGCCACTTTAGTGATAATTTTTTTTTTCCTGAACTTTTAGGTCCAGTAGTTTCTGAGATATGGCCGGTGGCCACCCTTGCTGGGACAACCTGTATAAATATAATTTCGTCAAGGACAGCACTGCATTATGACTATTGTCGATGTTTTTTTCAATACAAATATGTTTTTTTTCTCGAAAACGGTTCATTTTATCGATAATTAACAACAACAATTACTATTTCTTATTTTCAACTCCTTATCATACAGGGTGTTGAAAATGTAAGCATTAAAATGTACAACCTAGTCCGCCCCTGGTAATCTAAACAAGCTGATTATGTTTTGAGGGCATTATTTTGAGAGGAAATGTTCACTGTTTATCATATTAAATTTTCTTGAAATTATATCAAGTGGTTAAAAAGTTATTCAAGAAAAATTGATTTCCAGTGGCGTCTTTTCGGGGCCCGTATCTCCGTACAGAGGGCCTGTAGGAAAAAAGTTTACAGAAACTGGTCATCTACTTTTTCAATGTTCTATCTGAATCCGAGAGATCTTCCACATTTTCCCGGACACCCTGTATATGGGCCGACAAAAATCTCCATGGGATTTTTGAAAACCGACTTCAAGTAAGGTTTAGGCAGGTATTTTGGGAGATAGACTAATTGGACCGTATGTTATGCTTCAGCGTTTAAATGGGTCGGCATATTTGAATTTTTTGAGCCATACCCATTATTTAAAAAAAGTTTCACATCCTGTATCTTGAAAACTATATATTCCCGGACAACTGTTTATATGAGAAAAAAACTTATTTTCTAATGTAATATCACCGCTTAAATTAATTCCGGACACCCTGTATACATCACATTTGAAAGAAATGCGTCGATAAAAAATGAACAAACCACACAAAAAGAGGAAACATCTCTCAAAGTTGGAGAACGTTCTGTTCCATAGAGCAAAATAAGTGAATACTTTGAAAAAAAAAAGTGAAAGTACGTTATAAACATTACTAAGAACTTGATAAATCAATTAATGAAATAAAAAAAAATAAAAATGATCGATAATATGGAATGACAAGTGCGTATAGTAAATCAGAATAAAATAATACAAAACACTTGAAACAATAGACATTATAATCATTCCAAATGCGAATTAAATAAAATGCATCATTATGATCAAGTTCAAAAATTGTTCCAATTTTGTTTGGGCTACTTCCAAGTTACGTTAATTCAACCCACATCTATGTCTGTTTAATAAATAAACTCCAAAAATGTCATAAATTTAAATTCTAGTGATATGCAATTAACAAATTTTACTTACTTTATATTGTTCAATCAAAGTCTGCCTTCCCAAGTTGTAAAGAAGATAATCAAGGGAAGGCTTGTAACATGCTAATGTATAATCGTAGTCGAATCCGTATACGTTTACCTCCTTGAGATCTAATTCATTGCAGGCGAACACTGCTTTGGGGTTTACATCTTGGGGAAGTTTTTTAGCTGAAAAAAAAAACAGATTTGTTTTATTTTTTCCAAACAAATTCGTATCCCCGTAAATTCTTAAATCATGATACATTAAATTTTTGATAGTTTTATTGTCGTTTTTGAAGAAATCAATAATACTAGAAAGGTTTAAATATGCTTCAAAGCCATTTTCTTCAGTGAAGTCTGCGAAAAAGCTGATAAAAAGTAGACAAAATGTCGAGAGCTCATATGATTCCAGTAAATCACTCTCGTCTAACCAAATAGCACTTCTAGAAGTCTAATTTGCTTCTGACAAATTCAATAACACTCTTCTTATGGGATTTTAACATGGGATACGTATTTGTTGAAAAAAAAAATAAGTTCCACCCACTTTGTGATGTCAGACTCAGATGAACGTCCCCGACCTTGGACTTGAACCCGTGTATTGTTTGATTGAAAACTCGCTTTGCAATGAGTACTATTTTGGTTTCTGTTATAAAATTGATCCGTCGTGTTCCTAATGTTCGAAATAGTATTTGGACCCCTTAAGTGAAATAAACAAGAATCGGCCGGAGGTGGGGTTTTCTCCAACTCCTCCTTTTTCGCGTCCATAATTGCATCTTTCAAGTCACTATAGTTCTTTGCCTTCACTATAATTCGCAAGTCACAACTTTTTAGTCCATTTGCAAAGGCGTTTTCCATTTTGCTATTTTGATATACTGAAGGTTCGCCAGATCGTGCATACTAGATAATACGCCGAGGAAGGGTCTAATTAAGGTTCATCACTGGTCTTCCGCAGAGACGAGTTGTCTGTTTTTCATCTACTCTTACAACTCAATGATCTACATCATTTCGCTTCTATTGTAACTATCATGTCCTACTTTGATAAGATGTCATGAACTATTATTTTTATCTTGATCCAATATGAATACAATATGTTACCATGAGATGTTTGGAACATTTAGCATAGACACGTACTTCGTGAACTCTTAGCATGCAACGTCAATCAAATATCAATAATTTCACTAGTGTGCATGATTACATATAATCAAAAAACCCATAATTTACCATTGGAAATGGTGTGGGGTGTATACATGTCTACATTTTTTTAATTAATTTCAATTAATCTGGTCCATTCCTTCTTATTTCTGGTCAATGCTTTGACCTCATTCTTTGTAAGTGTCCCCACCAACTCAATTTTCTCTTTTCAATAAATTCTAGGATTGATTCCATATCCATTTTCTCCCTGATGTCGTTGTTCTTGATCTTGTCCATCTTTGTTACCCCCATTACTCTTCTTAAGTACTTATATACAGGGTGGCCCAACTAAGAGGCCCCACCTTATTTATGACTTTCCTGGTATATTTTGGGAAAAATGCTCGGACAGGTCAATTTTTATTTTCAGGGGGACGTCTTTTCGTGTATGACTGTATAATACAGGGTGTTCCAAAAATAAGATATCGCACTACACTTCACATTTTTAAATGAAAACCCCCATTTTTTTTCTATTTTTGGATTCTCCATGAAGTTTTTAACAACTTTTGTATATAATACAGTTTATACCTATCTTCAACCGTTTATTTAGAAAATTTAAACAAAAATTAATTACTTAGCTATAATGTGTCAAAAAGTCAAAGTGGTAATAAATGTTGAAAGTGGTGTCCGTTTACCTCCATGCAATAATAAAGATTTTGCTCAAATCTATTCCTAACATTGTCACACATTTCTGGAGTTATTTGTTTGCATTCCGCCGTGATCCGCTCCCGAAGATCTTGGATGGAGTCTGGCTTCGTACTAAAAACCTTACTTTTTAAATGTCCCCAAAGAAAGTAATCTAAAGGACTCAAGTCCGGAGATCTTGGTGGCCACCCAATTGGGCCGCGCCGTCCGATCCACTGATTTGAGAAATGGGTGTCCAAAAACTGTCGTACTGGAGCTACAAAGTGCGGTGATGCACCATCTTGTTGGAAATGAAGAAAATTTTCACTTATAATCTCCCTGGAGCTCGAATTATTTCCGGAAATTTTGTCGAGTTGCGAATTTTCTTGAAAAATTCGCAACGAGAACAAATTTCCGGATTTTTAATTCGAGCCAGGGAGATTATAAGTGAAAATTTCATGCCAAAACTGATCATTGGAAAAAACATAACCCAGGACTCACCTCGCATTTAGTGGAAGAAACCAACGCAACGGCTCCTTACTCTACTCGCCATCGAGGAAGAAAGAAGGGAATCAAGATTTTATAAAACATTTGGAAGTTATAACCAATCTTGTCCATAATTGATAAAATTGCAACTTTGTATTGGAAGTTGAAAATAAATCATTTATCAAAAATATTTGTCAGTGTTTTTAACAGCTGTCAAGCACTCTCGGCTGGATGTAGCTCCCATGCACCAACCACAGTGTTGCCGTTTGCCTTATCTCTGTCTGTGAAAGTTGGGTTGGGTTGGGATTGTTAGGGAGAGTGGGGACGGCAACACTGTAATCATATGGGAGCTACATCCAGATGCAAAGCCAGGGTGATTTCCACTTATTAATCTTTCAGCCACGTGATTATGAGCAGGGTGATTTCCGATAAAATTAGGTCGTTGCCATAGCAACATAATAAAATGCAAGCCTATGATTGGTTAGAATTGACTGGTAGGAAATTTTCATTATAATTAACCTCTTTTTCTATTGTTTCGGTTATTCGTGGCTCTATTGTATTTTCCAACATGTCCAAGTACCTCTCCCCCGTCAAGTTTCCAGGAATAAAGAAAATATTGAACAATAAAAAATAAAAAAAAAATTGTGAAAAATCCAAATAACTTTAAAACGGTTGAAGTATAGGTAAAAACTTCATGGAGAATCCAAAAATAGAAAAAAAATTGGGGGTTTCCATTTAAAAATGTCAAGTGTAATGCGATATCTTATTTTTGGAACACCCTGTATTATCCATTCATACACGAAAAGACGTCCCCCTAAAAATAAAAATTGACCTGTCCGAGCATTTTTCCCAAAATATACCAGGAAAGTCATAAATAAGGGTGGGACCTTTTCGTTGGGCCACCCTGGGGCGAGTTCAGAAACGTCACACCCGGTGTGAGTGTGATCCAAGTGTCAAACACTAACACTTCAGATACGGCAAGTCGTTTTACTTTTTATTCATCTGTGCTTATAAAGTGTCATACAAACAGTTTTTATGATACTTTATGAGCAGGGTTGAATAAAAAGCAAAACGGCTTGCCATATCTGAACGATTAGGGTTTGACATTTGGATCACACTCGCACCGGGTGTGACGTTTCTGAACTCGCCCCTGTATTTATATTTTCTTGTCCCTGAGATAGTATCCATGATTCACATCCATATGTAAGTACTGGTCTATAGATAGTTTTGAATACTTTTATCTTTGTGTTTTTGGATATTTCTTTCCTGTTTATTATTGCATAGTAAAGCATTGTTGAGGTCTGGATTCGTCTGTTGACTTCTGGTTCTGTTGTTCCTAATTGGTCCAGTTCTACCCCTAAGTATTTATAAGTTTTGACCTGTTCTATTCTTTCTCTTTCCACTTGAATGTTCTTTTGATGCACATTTTTTCTTACTTTCATAACTTTTTTTTGGTTTTGTTGATTTGCAGTCACCTGACTCCATAATATTATTATGTTGATTGTTACTGTTAAGGTTTCTTTCATTTTCTGAAAATTACACAATGTCGTCTGCAAACGCTGTCTCTGATATTTGTATACTTTGCATGTTTCTATAGCCTACTTGTTTTTTTGTCCTGATTGTTATTATTTCATCCATATGGACTTTCCGATAAAGACAGTCAAGACTCTTAGGTATAGCAGAATCTTTAGCAAAAGAAACTTTGGAAAATTCAGCAAGACTTGCGAAAATTTTAACTGGCAGAAGTTCCAAGGAAATGATGATCACACTTTCAAAAATCCTTACTATCCATTTTTGAAAGACACTTTCCACTAAAGCCCTTGAAGCCTAAACAAAAGAAAGAATGGATCACAAGCGGTTTACGCGCCTCTTCAAACAATCTACGTTGTCTGAGCAAATATTTTGCGAGAAGAATTCAACAATCTAGAAACAAAGCAAAGGAAGGATGGAGTATTGTCAACGAGCTTAGAGGAAAACCATCATCAACTTTGAAAGCTAGGATTGAGCCAGATATCCTAAATGATCAAGTTGACCCCTTGTCTTTTCTGAATAAGGTTTATATGACGGACTCTTTTTATCTTCGAGAAACTGATTTTCGAGAGCTTCTTGAAACCTTTCAGGAAATAAAAAATAAGTGCAGACCGGGTTTCTCTGTGTGTTTTTGAAAATTTGCCGGATAATGCTGTGTTTGCTCTGGTTGATGCCATCAACTATTCGTTTGAAAATGGAATATATCCTGATTGCTTGAAGATCGGCATGCTCTTTACAACGGTGAAGATATGGAAGATTCCTCAAATTATAGGCCCATTTCATTGATACCCACACTATCAAAAATAATAGATAATTTGGTAAAAAAGAGGATGATTCAATGTCTCTTGACACAACAGACACAATTTTTGATTTTCTGGAGAAGCTCTATCTTGGTCTAAATGAAAACGACGTTGCAGGTTTTTTGTGACTTCAGAAAGGCATTTGACTGTGTGGACCGAACAATATTTTTGAAAAAATTGGAAATATACGGTTTTTGAGGAGTTGTTCTGGACTGGTTTAGCTCCTACCTGTCAGGAAGACATTTCTTCATCATTGATAAAGTACAAGAACGAGCACGCTATATAGAGACTAGTCTTTGAACTGCACTGGACAATATACCTATTTGACAGCTCCAGCACTCCGGTGCGCACTGAGACCACAAATGGAAAACGCTATAAACAATTTGACAATACAAATGACAGGTGCAAGTGTAGCAACAAGGTTGTAAACTGGCTAGGCAGGCTAGGTCTAGGTTATTACCCCACCCAGCACAGGGAATAAACCGCTACAACCTACAACCATGTACATGTTCTCGAAGAATTGGTCATGGACTTCCCGAAGACCGCAACTCGATATCTTATCCGGTTTCGAAAATATTCAAACATTTTGTAGTTGGTTTCCGCCAATAAAATCTAATAAAAAACAACGTAAAGCTATAAACACCGACAAATTACCATTATGAGGGGTGACAAAACAAATTAGTTAAATTAGATAATTGTTTTTCCATTTTTACAATTAAAATAAGCTAGGTACCCTAAATTGATTAGAATACGTAAATGGATATCAACAAGGCAAAGGCAGTTTTTTATTTGTATAAACAAACCAGATGATACGTTGAGTAACAAAATTCAATTCTCAATTGGTTTAATTGGAAAATTCATATTCATACTCACATTGGCACTTATTCTTAACTAATTTGTACGCCTCTTCTAGACGACGTGTTGAATGAAACCTAGCCCATATTTTCTCGTTGAACGGAGCCCCCTTCAATAAACTTAAGCAGCAATTGATAGTGCCCTTATTACATAAGTTTTTACCTACACACATCACAAAAATGTTTGGTTATAATAAAATAAATTAATAAATCCAATAATGCAAATGATTAGAGTGACACATTCACCAGCTGATTTGCAGTGTTGCCGATGTGGGATTTTCTTCCTTGATCCCCCCAAATCATGTGCATTTTAGTTTTGGAGCTACAGGGGGATTTTGAAAAGTTTCATTTCTGAACACTCCTCGTATCTCAGCTATTTACTAATCGTTTATGTGAAAATGGCGTAATCAGTTTTTTCCAGATATTATCGGTTTTGAAATATTGACAAATATGGGGTTTTTTAAATGGGACAACCTATACTTTTATTAAAAAATCGATTTTCGGTTTTACATTAAGCTTTTCAAAAATATAATATTCACACGCCGGCAAAATTAGGGGAACGCTGTATTTAACCTGTATTTATATATAATATATGTAACCCTGTATTTTCGTTAAAAATTGAGATATCACAGAAAATAAAAAACGGAAATGTTTAGAAAAGATCAGGCTACAATGTGATGCTATAGACCATATTCAACTGTCAGCGGTTCAATCCACAGAGTGTCTCAAAAAACAACAAAAAATCTTCACTTCCTTTTCGCCCCTGTATATGGTATAAGACGAATAATTTTATAACGAAAACTAGTCAGATGTATTCTTGAAGAGCCGATGATGGCTGCTCATAGACGAGACGTCGGTTCTTCAATTTAATAACGCTATCTTGTAAAGGGCAAAAAGTGGCAATGAAGAAGTTCCATTCATTTCAAAATATCTCTTCAAATGTGGTAAAAAAAAAATGAAAACAATTTTGAAAAATTTAGGTTTTTTTCGGATAATTTCGGACTTAGTCGGAATTTCTTGGCTTTTAAAACGGCATTTTGTTAAGCATCAAAATACGCAACTTTGCCTCCATTTAACCGACCTTGTATCTCTCACGGTTTTCAAGATCCCCATGATAGACATCCTTATCTTGGACACACTGTATATCTCAAAACTGTGTAGAATAAATGAGTTCGACTGAATAACAAAAAAGTTTATAAATAACATGTACTTTAGCATGCGCGTAATTTCAAAGTCCCTGCAATCGATTAATATTTTCGATGCGTCGCGACGCTTTACTCTTGGTAGGCGTCGAATTTTTTTAACTGTGAAAAATAACTACTCGACCCCATACATTGACTACTTTTTACAGAAATGAAATATTCCTATTCGTTTCCGAGATATTGACGTGGGGAGTTTTAAGTGAAAAGCCCTGTATATATATTTTGAGCGTTCCCCTAATTTTGCCGGTGTGTTTAGTATGAGTACATTGATAACCTCGACAATAATCCCATTTTTCATAATTCGGAATATAAAATTTGCAGTAGGCCATGAAAACCAACGATGTTTGTTATTAGGTTGTTGCCAACCACCCATAGAACCAGTAATTTCCAGTGGCCCACATAACTCATGACAAGTTAAATTTGACAAATGAATTGATTGACTGGAAAAAATAGCCGTCCTGAAACGGTTCTGTTGGAACAACCCTATTGTTTACTTGAAGCGTTTTCATGAAGTATGGTATCATGAGACCATTCAAGTTTGGTCTGTCATCAACGTCACTTTCACCCAATCGGCGAGCTGCAAGTGACATTGATGACAGACCAACCAGGTGTCATGATACCATACTTCATGAAAACGCTATTGGTAACAGTTACAGAGGTCTCAACTTCTGTGTGTATAAAGTTTCTCCATTTAAGTATACAACATATGTACGAGATTTTTTTTTTTATTAAATACAGAACCAAAATTCAAATATCATCAATAGCTGGTGCATGTTCGATGAACCTATTAGATGCTATTAGAATGGTTGCAAACAACATACACGGTAGGACAAAAAATATCCAAATTGTTCAAAAGTAATCAAGCACCCTTTCTTTGAAAAATACAGCATTTTATAAAGAAAAGTTGTTCAGAATCTGAAGTTTTGCCTTAATGGTAAAATACTGAATAAGAATTTTTTAATATGCATATTTCGATGACTGTTTTTTTACCATTTAAAAGGATTCTCTGTGGCATTTTAATGCTGTGTTTCATATCGTTGCAACAAAGATCAAATATGTGATTCACTTAAAAAATAAAAATACAAGAGAATTTTACAAAAATGCTTGAATTTGGACAAAGCTATGCGAAGCTGGTTTGATTTTGATCAATTTATGGATATGTTGAAGGCTAATATTGAAAAAACAATTTTTTGGGGCAATAATGGATGATTTTCAAAAAAATAATTATTCCAGGACCTCACAATATTGGTTTTCAGGCAAAACTTTTAATTCTAGACAACTTTTTCTCTTGACATTTCGCCAAATTTTTTGAAATAAGGGTATGTACTTCACTCTTTTACTTGATAAGTTTATCGAACATGCACCAACTGTTGCTTATATTTGAATTTCGACACATAAGCCTAGTTTATACTAGCCTAGTTTACACCGATAACTCGTTTAGTTCGGTCCGATGGGACCAAGTGGGTGGGGATAGTACGGTAGGACCAATGCTTGCTTCTCGCTCGTTTTCACCGTCTTGCAACGCGTGATCTAAATGAGTACCCGTGCAATTCGTCAAATGTAAAAAACAAGTCAAAATTATTAATCAACACAATTCGTAACCAAAATAAACATAAGTAAGTACGCTCAGATTGCCTTAGACACTCAGAACCAACACAATTCACAATAATAACAATCAACATAACCTCATAATTTTGATTCATATCGAACCAAATTTAGTTCGGTACACCTGCTGGCGAATACCAAACCAACAGTGGACCAGCTTGGTCCGCAACTGTTTACACCATTCGAACCAAATATTTGGTTCTGATATAGTTCGAATTTAGTACTTGGTCCGCGGACCAAGTTGTCGGTGTAAACTAGGCTACTGATAACTCGTTTAGTTCGGTCCGATAGGACCAAGTGGGTGGGGATAGTACGGTAGGAGCAATGCTTGCTTCTCGCCCATTTACACCGTCTTGCAACGTGTGAACTAAATGAGTACGCGCGCAATTGGTCAAAAGTCAAAAACAAGTCGAAACTATTTATCAACACAACGTAAGTACGCTCAGATTGCCTTAGAAATAGAACCAACAAAATCACAACACATCAACAGACAACATAACCTCATAATTTTGATTGAGATCGCACCAAATCCAGACCAAATTTAGTTCGGTACACCTGCTGGCGAATACCGAACCAAGAGCGGACCAGCTTAGTCCGCAGCTGTTTACACCATTCGAACCAAATATTTGGTTCTGATATAGTTCGAATTTAGTAGTTGGTCCGCGGACCAAGTTGTGGGTGTAGACTAGGCTATAGACACATTGTATATGAAGTAAATTTGCGAATATGGCGGAGAATCAGACTTTTTTTTTTTTTTTAATATGATATGAAGGGTGGCAGAGAATATAACGATCAGAGTCCATTTTTGAACAAAATGCGCCATCATGTGGTAGCTTGATCTAAACGTGACACGATCACCATTTACTTTGGCATATAAAGTTCATAGTCCTCTGGATAAAAAGTTCTTGAAACTCTAAGCTCTAAGTATTATTTTTTTTTGTCAGGTTATACATTCAATTCTGAAAACTAATATATCAACTTAACCTTGATCGATAGACTGTATCGTGGGTAGCGCACTCTACGGCATACAACCAAATAAAGAACAGACGTGAAAGTTTTTCAAAACATGAGATTTTCCATTTACACCAGGTACATATTATGTTAACTTTCTAATCTTTTCTTGTGAACTAGTCAAAATCTTAGGTGCTATAAAAATAATTGCTTGTATTGGAGATAGAGATAAATTGAATTCTGTATGAAATTTGTCTTTATTAAAGGATCTGGATGTTTTTTTTTTGTAAAAAAGTTTGAAAGTACCTATACAGATCTTAAAACAAGAATTTGCGTCTCTAAAATTTCCTCCAATATCACTTTAACAGTGTATTAATGGAGTGAAGAGACGAAGATCGAATAATCACGGTTTGAACCTCTTTGTTTCCTAATCTGTCATTCTACCAATAGCAGAGAGGACAACGATTTTCGTCAAATTATCGTCGCAAACGATTATTTTGCAAAGAAAGACACCAAGCACTATTGGAATTGCTTGAAGAAATGGGAACATCGCCAGAGAAATGTGTACACTTACAAGAAACTATGCAAAAAAAATAAAATCAAAGAAAACTCGTCTTGGAATATTTTTCAGGCCACCCCCGTACATCCTAGCTTTACCCTGGAGATGGAAAAATACAGCAAAGGCCCCCCGAAAAAAAGTCCAGGAAAAGCAGTTAGTAGCCTAGTTTACACCGATAAGTGGTTTAGTTCGGTCCGATAGGACCAAGTGGGTGGGGATAGTACGGTAGGACCAATGCTTGCTTCTCGCCCGTTCACACCGTCTTGCAACGCGTGAACTAAATGAGTACGCGCGCAATTCCTCAAATGTCAAAAACAAGTCGAAATTATTCATCAACACAATTCTTAACCAAAAAAAACATAAGTAAGTACGCTCAGATTGCCTTAGAAACTCAGAACCAACACAATTCACAATAATCACAATCAACATAACCTCATAATTTTAATCCAGATCGAACCAAATTTAGTTCGGTACACCTGCTGGCGAGTACCGAACCAAGAGTGGAACAGCTTAGTCCGCAACTGTTTACACCATTAGAACCAAATATTTGGTTCTGATATAGTTCGAATGTAGTACTTGGTCCGCGGACCAAGTTGTTGGTGTAAACTAGGCTATTGAAAACTCTTGATAAACAAAACCAAATGAGCAATTTCGAGGTTGACTCTGCATTTTAAGAAGGAAATACATCCGGCAACATTTTAACGAAGCTTGGACAAGACTGTATTCCTCATTCGATGAAGAATTAGTTCTATGGATGAAGAAACTCACTACTTTCACATGAAAAGAAGAAGAAGGTGACTTCAGTCGACTTGTTAATCTGGAAAAATGATCTGACAACGTTGACTTCCGTTGTTCCTGTCATTATTGTCATGGTGCATCCCCATGGGCGTAGTGGACGCGTTTTGACATTTTGAGCGTATTCACATACCTGTTCTGATTGGTTGTATAATTTTGAATCATGACGGCTGGAATATAACCAACCAATCATATCGAAAACCGCGAAAACGCCGTCCCTGATGATGCGTCCTCATGGGCGTAGTGGCCGCGTTTTGACATTTTAAGCGTATTGACATACCCGTTCTGATTGGTTGCATAATTTTGATTCATGACGGCGGGAATCTCACGAACCAATCATATCGCAAAACGCGAAAACGCCGCCCTTGAAATACGCACATGAGGACCCACCATGAAATACGCACATGAGGACCCACCAGTCTACTGTGATATGTCATTAGCCTAGTTTACACCGATAAGACGAAAAAAGAGAAACAATAAAACTTATTCTCTATTTCCATGCACATTCTATTATCATGTTTGACTACAAATTTCCCAAGCCATATTAACGCCCGTTGTCATCTCTTCCCAAACGTGGAGAAAATCCACTATTTCGACTCCTTCCAAGCCTGGGGGCAAAAGGGTTAGATCTTTCCCCAACTTCCAGTACTTCTTCAGGTCGAATCTCCTCCAACATACGACCTAGTCTTGGACTGAAGTTGTGAGTACCTCCTCGTTTTGATATATCTGCAAAAAAATTCTGGTTTGCTTAGATTAATCTGTTATCAATAGAATGATTTATTTAAAATTGAAATACCCAGTAGGTATGGTGAATTTTCTTCTGTCGCCGTGACCTTACACAGTGTGAAGAATGGAAACACCCCTGTAAAATTTCAGGTTATCAACCGATTTCAACCAAAAAATGATTATTGGGTTTCCAAGTTGATGGAAATATCAATATGATACGTTTAGATTTATAAAAAATTATAATTTTCGTTTATTTGAAGCAATTTGGCAACGTAGAACTCATAGGACATACGACGCAAGCGTATTTCTTGCCAAGGTGCGTCTTCTTACCCAAACATCTGCTCGATACCGATTTTCAAAAGAAATCACATGAAATCCAATGATTTACGGGATCGTAAATAACCTATGCAATCGTTTTAGTATGAAAGTGTTACATCTTGTTCGTGGATAATACAAATGATCTAAGAATCTAAGGTTTTTCAAAAGCAGCTCGGCAACGCAGCAGATAAGGCGTATGCGCTGTTCATACGAAGGTGCGTTTCACCCTGACAATGTAATGCACAACAGTCACGCTAGTGCGGTCTCTCTCGTGATATCTATATGCGGCGTTGCCAAGTTGACAAGTTTGTATTTCTGACTTTGTTTCATTTTCGACTTTCATCTGCAGTTACAATAAATCAGTTTGTGCTTAGAAAATCCTCATTAAAATATTATTTTTTATTTATCTTTGTTATGTGTATTATTATTGATTTCTTAACAATAGTTTGACAAGTTTTTCACTTGTTTGAATTCGTACAATCGAAAATAAAATCACCCACCATAATATCTTGGCGTAATTTATGTCAAAAAATTTAGCGGTAAAACCAGATTGATTGGCGTCAAACATATGATAAACGGATTTTTAATCGGATTATCGGAATTTTAATTCCGTTGATGCCTTAATATTTTTTATAGCAGCCGGGAACTGGTACTGGGTGACGTCAAAAATTTACTGACCTGTTGGGTTCGTTACCTCTTTTTGACCCAAGGAAAGCAACGAAATTTAGTATTTAAACATTTTATACCTTGGTCGTTCCACTGGTACTCATTGAGGGCTTGTAAAAAGTCAAATATTTGGTTTTGGTCCACAAGTTTTTTCACTGTTCGGGGGCCTAGCCAAATTGATAGACATTTTTCTTGGAATTGAGGTGTGTCTATCGTATTGTCAATCTATAAAATAGAATATAGACGTCAAAAAAGTAATTTGAATACTTACATTAGATGCCCAATTGACACCAAAAGCTATAGTCAACAACACCGTGTACACTGCAAATCTAATGAGGTAGGTCATTTTTCCTCTCCACTTGAGAGGTAAGTGATGCAGGAGAACTCTTCAACATGCCCTTTTATACATGCTGAACAATAGGGGGCTATTTTGGCAATAACAACCCCTGTAGTTAGACAAATCTCTGTCTTAATCCTAGTAGGGAGTTGACAAATTAATGAAAATCCATTTTAGATTAATGACGTGAGACTAAAAAATATATTATGGACCGAATTAGGAAAAGGTGTTTTCATCGGTAAAATGGTGAATAAAATTATATAAAAAAGTAAATATAAAGTGATGTTGAAATGATAAAAATCATAAATTAACAATACAAAAGAAAAAAATAATAAGAAATGGATATATAAAATTAGAGAAAAAAGAAAGGTGCAAAAATACAAATGGCATTCGAGTTGTGTGAATGATATTAGATATAAGAATTAAAAAACTCTTAAAATGTCAAATCATTTGAATATTTCGAACATTGAAGTCAATTTAAAATTCATAATTTTAAAAAGTCGATACTGTACAATCGATTCGGACACTTATCCAGTCAATAACCACGTTAATTTATGTTTTATTTTCAACAGAGATCCCCCAATACAATTTATGGGTTTCACAAATTACCATTTAACAACGTTGATCCAAAAAGGTTGTCCGAATTTGAATATGAACGTGTATGATTCAAATCAAAGATAAAAATTTTACAGTTTGACCGCTATTATTGCCACTTGATTTAGTGACCAGCTATTGTATCGCTAATGGGGAATTTATTATTAAAAAAATTAGTGTAGGTTTAGGTTTGCATAATGTGACAAATTGGTAAGATAGTGGACAGAGAGGTAATGATGAATGTTTATTTCGAGAGAATTTTGATTTTGTGTAAGATTTGGTTAAAATAATCAGCTACGACTCTCTTTTACATCAAATTGAACTTATTCTAATACAGGAAGGAGCCTTGTGTGAGTTTATTTTGAGGCTGATGAAAAAGAGGAAGAAATCATCATCAGATCACGACAGAAGATTTATGTTTTTTCATCAACCTAAACTTATTAGATAGATGAATCTCACATACACGCTTTTCAATAATTTTCTCCATTTTTCTTTGACTTCCTTTAATTTCCGGAAGTATTTTACTCACTCATGCGCATAGTAAGTAATGTATCGTTCCACGCATGTGCAACAATTAATTCCTGTAGAAAGCAAAGAAAATGAGAATTATAAATCTCCAACTTGAAGTTGAAATAACAAAATCCAAATCCAATATTGTTAATGATGATGATTAATTATGAAATTAAAAGTGTTTAATAGTCTTATTTTGGAATTTCTTATAACATATTGTGATTTTCAGGTTTTTGATAGTTGATATATTTTGTAGGAAGGCATTATTTGAATATTTTTAACGTTTTCTAACAATTTAATTACTCTTCACTGTTTAACTTTTTCGATCTTGATAATAATTTCCTATACTTTTAATTTGTACAGCATTTTTATCATCTATCTTTTATTTTTTTGTCGGTTTCAATGTTTTGTTTTTTATTTTTTAAGGATTTTCAGAGACTCGTATGTTATCTCATGATGATATTTGAATTATTTGGACTGATAATATAAAATTGTAGCATTACAGACAAAACTAGACAGCAAAACAAAATTTGAAGAATAAATATGCTCCAGGTACATGATAGATAAATCAAACAGTTATTATTAATGTTATAATTTTTTAAAGTTTCTGGAATTGAAATCTGGCACTCTAAAACTACTAATTCAAAAACGTAAACGAAAAATCCGCAAATAAAAGTGTGGATGCTTGAAAGATCCCTTATCCAAAATCGAAGACTAACAAGATCATTTTTCAAAAAAAAAAACGGTTGATGTTCTTTTCACTTTTTTTAATTATATTACAATGATTATCTCAAGCACAAAAGTTTTAATTTATTTTGTAATCTTCAGTTTTTTTATAAACCATTTTGCTAAACCAACGACTTATTTATCTATTTATTATCTCCAAATTGAGAAATACAAAAAACTAAAAAATGTAAAAAAATAAACGAGAAAATTAATTTTTATCAAAATTTTTATTGGGTGAAGCCTTTGGAAAATTGAATCATTTAAAATTTTAGAAAGAATAATGTAGCAATAATATAGATATAAAAAATACAAGAATAAAAACAAAAAATAATATAAATCTATTAGAATAGCATTTATCATAATTTTTAATCATTTTTATTATATTATATGTTATACGCTTCTATTATTTCTATTGCATTTTATTCAATCCATTTTATATTGTATATTATTCAAATTAAACAGTTCCTTGCAGATATACCTCAATAAATACATTACATATTTATCATATCCATTATATCATTGCATATATATATTTACTTTTATTTGTGAATTTATGTTTCCCATTATGTGGCAAAAGTGTCCTAATTTTGATTTTGATGTTTGAATTGGTCTTCAATTCAATTTTCCATAGCTCCAAAATCTTTAAGTCTTTTTGAGTGGAAAGTCTTTTCAACTAACTCAAACTGATTTAAGCCATCCAAACTAACCAGACCAACCCAAACTAACCAAATTTACCGAAACTACATCAAACTGGCCAGACCAACTCAAACTAACCGGAACTAACCAGACTTACTCAAACTAACCCAGACGAACCCAAAACAACTGAAATTAACCCAAACTAACCGAAACTGACTCAAATTAACCAGACAAATCCAAATTAACTGAATTTAATCTAAACTAACCAATCCAGCTCAGAACCAAACTGACTGAAACTGCTCAAACCAACCAGACTAACCCACACCAACACAGACTGATGATTCAAATAAAACCAAAATAACTAAACTGACCCACACGTATTGTAAGTATGGTGAATCCACGTTATCGATGCCACCAAGCGCGTTATTATGTGTTGTGCTGGTGACCAAATGTAGATACCAGCAAACTACATAACAACGCGCTTGGTGGCATCGATGATGTAGATTCAAAGTTCTTTGGCGTTTACTATACTTAAACTAACCCCAAATCACTCAAACTATTTCTCAAATATAAACAAATCAATTCGTTGAAATAACTGTCTTTAAAATATATGTAGTACATATTGTAATGAGACTACTTTCGTACCTATATTGTCTCGTTTTGTAAAGATTATCCAAGAATATGGCAGTTTAGTTTTTAGACCCAAGTGAGGCATTTTTGAAAATGTAATTAGAATTATATTGTCAATCCCAGTTGGAGAATTAGTATAAAAAAATAAATAAATGAAAAAGAAAATTATAATTTGACATTTGCATTAATCAAAATTCAATCAATGTCACATAAGGTGTTTGCTGTTAAATTAAACAAAATCAAAAAAATACCACTTTTTGCAACAGGGTTGTTAACCAGATACAGCCGGCCCTGGGTGTTTTTTTTTTCGTCGTTCGCAGAACTAAAATGAGTGTTATTATCTAGATTATTTCTTATGTCAGATCAACATCCTTCAGCAACTTCTTGCAAATTGGTTCCTCCGGTTCTCGGAGCTGGATTGAGAGGGGACATCAACTTAAGCACGTTTTAAAAGAGCAACTTTATATTACAGTCACAGTACCCATCGGCAGTACCGGTTGTGTCATCCTGAAGAATGGGAGTGATACATGTTTGTTTGTGTTTAGTGTTTGTTGCCGTTTCGCATTGCGTTGATCTCGATTCTGTTGTTGTTGACAATGCAGGTAGTGTTACTTTTGTTTTGTTTAAGTTGATCTGATTATCGCTAAATCCAGTTAATCATAAATAATTAATGCGGTGTTCGATTATCGGATCATTACCAATTTATTGGAACATTGTTTCTTTAAATCAGTGGCGTTACACAATATTTTGCAAAAGAAAATTGATAAAGGGACCCTTCTTATTAAGACATTGAAAGACAAACGGAGCAATTCGATTAAATATTTTAAACCAAACTACTTATTCATGTGAAAAATACATTATAATATAAACAAAAATTATGCAGACTTAAACTTTTTTGTTAGTTTTTGAAATAAGCTTTATTGTTTACATCTATCTTTAGTTGAATATTATTATTTTCTACTGAAAAATATGGAGCAATCATACAAAAAGTGTGTTATGACTTCTAGAAGTGTATCATTACCATAATTTCCAAATTATAATATGTATCGATTATTTCAAAGCTGCTCGGATCGACTTTTAACAGACATACTTTTTTCCGTTAAAAGGAAAAAAGAAGCACTTGTAATGTATGAAAAATTTATGGTTCTATTAGTAAGAATAAAATTGGGTGGCGCCCTCTACAGGTTATACATCAAATTCGAATTTCGCATGACAAAAAACCCCCAAATATGAAGCTGCATCATAACATGGACATCATTTCAAATAGTATTTACAAAAATAAAACTTGGACACCCTAAGACTCTGTAATAAAGCATTTCCAAACACATTTAATTTTTCCCCCTGTATAAATAGAACATCTGAATATCATCATTCAAATTTATTGCCTTGGCATAATTATCAATTATCAATGTTGATAAATGAGGGGAGACGTGTGCTTCTTAAATAACTTTGAATTTGGAAATCGACACATACATTGGTTTTCTTTATTGACATAAAAGTTGGCACAATTGATGTAGATATTTTGGGTATTTTGTGGCCCTATTGTTACGCCACTGCTTTAAAGGTGAACGCACGCTCCGACCTTGGCAGTGATTCAGCCGCTTGGTCGCGAATAATGTGAAAGAACTCCAAATCGATCGAATGACCACGACATTCCTGCTAAGGTCACTTTTAGGATGCTTGAATTGGAAAAACCTCTAGATTTTTAATATAGCAGAGGCGCCAATTCGCAAATATAACACCCACATATTGTCATACAGTTATTCCTGGATGTGTTGGGCGTCAAAACCACAATATGTTAAACACCATCGGACAATGGCCAGTTATTAATTTATTCATCCAATCAAATCGCAAATAGAATAAACAATTACTGCAAACGTTGAAATCTGCCAATTAAACCAGTGACATAAAACATCGGGTTTATAATCCTGACTTAATTTACATATGGAATCTTCAAAAAGACAACCGTTATACCAGGGCCCAGGTTTAACGACATCGGACCAATTAACATATTTATTAGTTTTTTTCTGGTAATCAAATGCTAAGTTGAACCCACTTACAGGGATTGTTGACGGTCAACAAACCAAAAGAGATGCCAAGCAGTATCTACTGCAACCCCTGTTTGGGTATGGCCCAGTTTATTTACCACAAGCCTATGCACAACCATTGACCAACCAGTGCTACAACAGTTTGGGCGAAATAGGCCGTTGTGTACCATTCAAAGAGTGCTTCCAAACCAGTCAAGTACCCATTGGAAATTATGATCTGTGCAGCTATTATACCCAAGGAAGAACTGTAAGACTTGCAAAGTTCCAGTTTTACCCTAATAACCTGCTTGTAGACATTCGGAACGTGTTGCTCCACCGTAGACTCCCCTGCACCCAGCACCGAAACAGCTGAACCATTCAACTCCACCTTTGCCAAGATCCCCAACTGGCCTCCTCCACTGCCAACGCACCCTCCACACCATACAATTCCTCCTCTACCAACCCATCCACCCAGTCCCAGCTACCCTGGGCTTGGTACAACCAGTTCAGGGCTGCTTACCACGAAGTTAACCACCATGTACAGGCCTACGACCAGGCCTACCAGTAAACCCTCCTACGATTTGCCTACTGCTTCTTGTGGGGCTAAAAATGGGTTTCAAGAGCAGGGTAAGATTGTTGGTGGGAGGCCTGCTGGGGTGAACGAGTGGCCTTGGATTGCTGCGTTGTTCAACAACGGTAGGCAGTTTTGTGGGGGGTCGTTGATTGATAACATACACATTTTGTCTGCCGCTCATTGTGTGGCCCAGTAAGTTTTACCAACCCACCACTATCAAAGCTATAGCAATTGTTTCAGCATGAGCTCGTGGGATGTAGCCAGACTCACAGTTCGTTTGGGGGATCACAACATCAAATCCAACACCGAAGTGAAACACGTGGAAAAAAGAGTCAAGAGGGTGGTAAGGCATAGAGGGTTTGACTCTAGGACTCTATACAACGACATAGCCATACTGACTTTGGACAGTCCAGTGCAGTTCACCTCCGTCATCAGACCAGTGTGTCTTCCATCACAAAGCGGCAGGGACTGGTCTGGTGCTACTGGTACTGTCATAGGCTGGGGAAGCATTAGAGAAAGTAGGTTGCATGATTTAATTTGTCCCATAGCTAATTAAATGATTTAGGTGGTCCACAACCGGACATCCTGCAAGAAGTCAACATTCCCATCTGGACCAATTTGGAGTGTAAACAAAAGTACGGACATGCTGCCCCTGGTGGTATAGTAGATCACATGTTGTGTGCTGGACAAGCCAATATGGACTCATGCAGTGGTGACTCTGGTGGTCCCTTGATGATTAATAATGGCAAATGGACTCAAGTTGGTGTAGTGTCATGGGGGATTGGGTGTGGTAAGGGACAGTATCCAGGGGTTTATACTCGGGTAGAGAAATTCCTGCCATGGATATATAAGAATTTGAAGCAATAGTCTTAGTTAAGGTTTATTTATGTGTGATTTTTGATGATACTACTATTGAGTAGAGTAAGTGAGTTTGCCATAATAAATACATACTTGCAAGGGTGGTGTTTCATTATATCGTTTTATTATACTGTTCAATATACTATGGTGGACGTATGTTGTGAAGTGATGGCGGACGCTCTTTTTTCCAATTTATGCTCGATATTTATCACAGTATATTTGTCACAGAAACTTGATAGTTGCCTTTTCTAACACACTACAAAAACTTCTCGTACGACGACAGTTTGTTGATTGGAAGAAATTATCTTATTATAGTGTTTTGAGTTTTTTCCATGGGATTTAAATCCTTGAGGAGTCAAGAAAACGGATACATCCTAGAAAATATATTTGATCATCACAGCCTGATTTACTTTTCATTTTGGTCTCATCTAGTTCATAATTGTCACAGGATCAAAGTTCACAGTAGTAATGAAGCTGAAAACATATCGGTGACTATGAATAGGGGTTATGTTTACTTGTTTTCGATCCTAACTCCCAAAAAGAAGTTTTTCTTGAAGAAAGTGAATGGCGGACACTTTCACCCTCTATCAAAGTGAATATTAAAATGTTTCTAGATAGTTTGGATTGAGTTTTTTTTAGTATTTTCACTTTCAAAGTCGAATATGGCTAACGACTTGAGATATCGATATTTATCAAGAGTACATTTTCTACATAGAAATATGGCCTCTTTCCAAGTTTGACACTTACAGATTAAAACATTATGAGAACATTAATTCATCATTGAGGACGTAGAAAGCGCCCTCTAGGAATTAGGTTCAAACCAATACCAAATTCGGATTTCTAACCGTCGAAAACACTAGGGGACCGATTTTGAATTTTTCATCTTTATACGTTTGAAAATAATTAAATTTTTTCGAAAATTCACTTTCAACACCCTGTATCTTTTTAACGACTAGGATCTGCCACCACATTATACGGGGACAGGGTGCCACAGATGCATGGTGATCCCAGTTATTATAAAAGATACAGGGTCGATTAAATGGTTGCAAAGTTGCGCATTTTAATTTTAATTTAATTTAATAATCTTCAATGAATCCGTGAAATTGACCATGTTTTTGTGTTGCTATTGCTTCCGAGATAAAACAACAGCATATACAAGGTGATTCATTTTCAGCGATAGGGTGAGTTAGGAGAAAATTACAAGAGTTAGAAAAAAACGTATTTCATAAAAGTTATGGGGCTGAGATTTTAGACGATATTCTCTACAAAATTGCCTTTCGACACCTATCTCTAAGTTGTCAAATAAGACAGCTACAGGCCGTCAAACTTAATGTTTCTAATTGCCTATAACTTTGGAATCCCTTAACAGATGTGACTGTTCTTTAGCTCATTTTAAAGAAGAAAATCTGCTCTTTCTGGTGCATGTACCCAAGGTCGATTTTATCTGCTTTAGTCGGCCACACAACATAAATTGTACTGTATTTGAGGTTTTTTCGAAATTTTCTCTCCATCGTGATATTTTGATAATTTCCTATCACTTTAATCCAGATCATTTCTCTATATCTTTCGACATCAGGAATCCCGCGAAGAATACTTTTGAAACAGCCCCCATAGATTTGAATGTGCAAAAAAATCCACATCAGATTTGTTTTGATTCCCGTTTAACATTTTCTTCAGTTGATGTTTAAAAGAGAAGCCTATGAGGAGAATGCCAACTATTTTTCGTTTTTTTTTTTCTACGAACAGCTGACAAGTAGAATACAGTGCTTATTCCAAAAATATTAAAAAAAAATCAACTGAAAAAAAACTAGTGCCAATGCTCAAAATCCCGACCGTTGGCAAGGCACTCCTACCTTTTTGACACATTTAAATTTACAGGGGCTGTTTCAAAAGTATTCCTCGACGGATTCCTTTCAAAGGATATACAGCGTGTCCCAGTATATCTTCTTTCCAAATGGAAAAAATGTTTATTATTGATTTTACTAAAAAAAGTGACTCTTGATAAAAAATTCTGCTTCGGAACAAAATGGAGTTCCAGTCCTGAAAAATCAACTAGGATATACAGGGAGGCTTAGAAAATTAAATATAGCATTTTTTCATAAAACAACTCCATTTAAAATGGTAATTGTACGCCATTTTGACCCTGATTACAACTGCCGAGTCACAAGCCTCTGTTATCATCCATGTTGATATCATGACATCGTGTCAGATTTTCTTTGTCACTTTTTTAATACCCACTCGCAAGAGTTGACTTCTTCGAACTAAGAGGATATGATGAGGTACAGAAGATCTTCAAAATGAGCTATCACTCAATATTTTTGATGAGGATGAATTGCACAAAAAAAAAAATGGGGTGAAAAAATCCTCGTCAGGAAGATTGAGTAATAGCTCATATATCAACCAGGAATGACAGCAGAAGCTTGAAACTCGGAAGTTGTAATCAGGATCAAAGGGCCTTCAAAATAAGGTATCACTTCCATTTGATTCTTTTATATAAAATGACACCCAGCTGTCATTTTGACATTTTGAGCTGTCACTACTATGTCAAGAAATGCGAACGTCTTCACATATGGTGTGTTCAAATTTCGTCCACATATATCAAACGGTTCAAAAGTTAGAAGGAGGAGGGACCTCTCAGAGCATAACAATCCTAGAATAGATGCTTTCTATAAAACGTCACTCAGTGGATTTTTTTTTTTTTATCACAATTCTGAACCAAAGAAAAAATGCCGAATAGGCAATAAAATATGTAAAACTATCGTCAATGAAAAAAAAACGCCTTAAAATGCGTGAGACATTTTATCATTACCTGGGATGGCGGTACGATTCTGACAAAGTCTTTCGCATTTTTAAACCGTTTTTTTTCCATTGTGAATGGTTTGCATATTTCATTGCCTTTTGGACAAATTATACGAGATCTACTTTATATCAACCATAAGAACAAACCTATACAAAGGTTTCCAAAAGTCATAATTTTGCATTTTATTCGCCTATTCACAGTAAGAAGAATTTGATTTGTTTGTGTGAGATGCGGGGTTTGTGTAACTTGACGGCGCTACCATGCCTTCCGATCAACCGATTTTATCAACGTCTATCAATTTAGGGAATAGGTACAATTTCTCCTAAAAATGTCCTTTATACTTGTATATTCATCATAGCGTTGGTTTATTCAGTAACCCATGACACATTATTCATTTTCCATGTAGGTTAGTACATTCTTTGATGAATTTGGGGATATTCGTTTCAATGATTTGGCATCACTGATCTATACCTGTTGTGAATTGGAAAATCACCAAAAATGCTTGCATTGAGTAATATTTCAGACCCCCTTGCGGTGATCCTATAGAAGCTTGAAATATATTTCCAGTATTTTCTCTTGGGCACATTACTATACAGATTTGTTTTCCTGGGTCTCTATGATGAATATACTGGCAAATGAATCACCCTTTTAATTAATAATTAATCTGATTGCGGTTGTAGTAAAACAAAAGTTATAAAAAAATTTCAAGTTGGCCAATTCACTTCGAATCTGTTTTACCTCATTAGAACTTATTGAAGATGATCCTTTTCCAGAGGCGTGTCTACTAAATCTCCAAAACAATAAATAGGCAAACAGAAAAAATAAATCGGTGTTGGGTTCCCAAATCCTACTGAAATATGACCATTTAACGCCCACTCAAAGCGAGCCTGTCGAAAAAAAACAAAGATACATTGATTTCGTGCTGCTGAAGTGGTATCATGTTACATTCAATTGACTGAGACATATACAACACATTTATTGTCATTATCCAGCTTTCAGCCAATTAGCATGTTTTTGGTTATTTTGGGGTGAGATTAAAACAGTCGGATGTGCCGAATGAATTTATTGCGTCGAAATAAATAATAAAAATCCTATCCTATATCCTGTTGCTTATTGCGTAAACACAGCAATAAATATAAACAAAACGCACATAATATATCTAATTATAAACTCTAACGCTACAATATATAAAACTCTTAAGGTGTAGGTAAGTAAATGTATACATTAAAGGCCATCTGGCTATGCCTAACTTAAACAGATA
Source organism: Orchestes rusci (assembly GCA_958502075.1). Taxonomy (NCBI): domain Eukaryota; kingdom Metazoa; phylum Arthropoda; class Insecta; order Coleoptera; family Curculionidae; genus Orchestes; species Orchestes rusci. Next base: position 115,306,288 of record OY293303.1, read on the forward strand.
TATTTACACCAGGAAGCAGAACCGAAGCTAGGAACAAAACACTTTGCGTTATCTTCCTGGAAGTATAAACCCGCATTTTTAATTGGATCATAATTCCTGAAAAATACACATATTGCTCAGTACTGTACGTATCGATCGGGCCAGATATTTTCAACGGTTATAGTGCTTGTTCTTGTTTTAATTCCAAGGCCCATACGTGTTGGGGCCATCCTGTCCGGCCTTTGGATTTTCTGGAGTTGATGGTTTCGTCCTGAAAAAAAATACAGTTTTCAAAAATTATTCTTTCATATATGTAGTACCGTTGTTATGATTTTTTAATGAAAATTATAGAGCAGAGGTGATTAAGGTGTCACATATATTTAGATTTAATAAACTGTTTTAGGTTATTTGCATTTTAATAATGCATATTTTTGCATAGACAAGTCAAAACAGTTCAATATCGACTATTGGTAAGAAAATTTAACTTGGTAACAAGTAAGATTAATATGCCTGAAATGTTGTTTATGGATAAAGAATGGATAATTCTGGACAATTTATGTTGTTCTTTATTGCGTTAAAGTTAAAAATAGCAAAACAGTCATGGGAGATTTATAGAAAAGTTATTGGTAAATACTTTTTAAAACAGAAATAAAGTTAATTCTCGACAAAATTCAAAAATCAGAAATAAGTTTGATTACATAAATACGTCGTCAGACTCAACGGAATAAAATAAAAGCTGTTTATAGTCTTGTTAAGTAGCTCTAAATACATAATCGTTGATTGAACTTCCTATAAAAAAGTCCAGAGAAAAAATTGATGGTGTGGGACGTGGGGCGGCTTACTACCCAAGTTTTCTTTTGTATTTTTGATCATTGACGGACTATATACAGGGTGCCCTGGAGGGGCATCTTATAAAAGATTTTTGTTGAAAAATTTACGTCACTGACTTTGATGTAATTTCAATTTTTTTAAATGAAAACCAAAAATGCTGCCCTCGTTTTCGGAAAAAAGCTTTTAAACTCTGCAAAATATTTTATTTATTTTTTCAAACGGGTAAATTAATGAGGTCAGATACAAAAAACTCAGATACTAAGAAGCAGGAAGTTTGTACTTTTGTTGCTTCATTCAGGAAAATAATTAAAAATTATAATAAAATCAGTGGCGATTATAATTCTTATATACAGGCTGTTTCATTGATATTGCGAAAAAATTCAGAATGAGTTTTCCCACTTAAAAATAATAAGAAAACTTCATATAAAGGTGTGTCCGGAAATGCTTTGTTACAGAGCTACAGGGTGTTGAAGTTTTATTTTCATTTTTGTTTTTACTAAATAATATTTGAACCAATGTTTATATTTTCATAAAAATCGGTATTTGAGGGTTTCTTTTTATGCGGAATTCGAATTTTATCTCAGTTTGGCTCTAACTTGTAGAGGGCGCCACCTACACTCATTTGTCCTGACATGTACAGCCATAACTTTTTTGGACGTAACCTTATGACATATTTGAGTGGAAAAACATATTTCTCCTTTATTTTTATGCAAAAAATTTATACTTGTTAGAAGTCGCTACGTGGAACCATTTTCTAGATATTTGGATTTGAAATAATTAATACATGGGATTTTGAAATTATGGCGAAGGTAACCTGCTAGAAGTTATAACATATTACGCATTAATGCTTCATATTTTCAGTGAAAAAGATAAAAGTCGACTTGTGTGTGATGTTATCAACAACTTTCATGCAAATATTATTTAAACAAAAACAAATAAAAAAACTGAAAAAAAATAAATTAAATAATAACTTTAACACCCTGTAGCTCTGTGACGAAGCATTTCCGGACACATCTTTATATGAAATTTTCTTTTTATTTTTAAGTGAGGAAACTTATCCTGTATTTTTGGCACTATCAATGAAACACAATGCTCGGTCATAATTTCATTATCATATGTATTCATTATTTCAAATCTGAATATCTCGAAAATGGTAGCACGTAGCGACTTCTAACAAGTATAAATTTTTTGCATAAAAATAAAGGAGAAATATGTTTTTTCACTCAAATATGTCATACGGTTACGTCCAAAAAAGTTATGGCTGTACATGTCAGGACAAATGAGTGTAGGTGGCGCCCTCTACAAGTTAGAGCAAAACTGAGATAAAATTCGAATTCCGCATAAAAAGGAACCCTCAAATACCGATTTTTATGGAAATATAGACATTGGTTCAAATATTATTTAGAAAAAACAAAAATAAAAATAAAACTTCAACACCCTGTAGCTCTGTTACAAAGCATTTCCGGACACACCTTTATGTGAAGTTTTCTTATTATTTTTAAGTGGGAAAACTCATCCTGAATTTTTTCGCAATGTTAATGAAACACCCTGTATATACAGGGTTTTTCACTTAAAACTCCCCACGTCAATATCTCGGAAACGAATAGGAATATTTGATTTCTGTAAAAAGTAGTCAATGTATGGGGTCGAGTACTTATTTTTCACATTAAAAAAAATTCGACGCCTACCAAGAGTAAAGCGTCGCGACGCATCGAAAATATTAATCGATTGCAGGAACTTTGAAATTACGCGCATGCAAAAGTACAAGTTATTCATAAACTTTTTTGTTATTCAGTCGAACTCATTTATTCTACTCAGTTTTGAGATATACAGTGTGTCCAAGATAAGAATGTCTATCATGGGGATCTTGAAAACCGTGAGAGATACAAGGTCGGTTAAATGGAGGCAAAGTTGCGTATTTTGATGCTTAACAAAATGCCGTTTTGAAAGCCAAGAAATTCCGACCAAGTCCGAAATTATCCGAAAAAAACGAAATTTTTCAATTTTTTTTTTCATTTTTTTCTGACCACATTTGAAGAGATATTTTGAAATGAATGGAACTTCTTCATTGCCACTTTTTGCCCTTTACAAGATAGCGTTATTAAATTGAAGAACCGACGTTTCGTCTATGAGCAGCCATCATCAACTTTGTTTTTTTAAATACGGTCCTGGATTTTTTATTACGGAATTTTAGAGCCTCTTATGTTCCCAAACCAACAAGGTATCGCACCAATTAAAAAAGAAGGTGGTTGTATTTAATCTTATTAAAAATATATTTTTTGTCTCTCTCTAACACATGAGTTCTCATGGAAAAATCCATCAACATAATTTTTTTGAATAATTGCGATACATTGTTGGCTTAGGAACATAAGAGGCCCTCAAAATCCGTTATAAAAAATCCAGGACCGTATTTAAAAAAACAAAGTTGATGATGGCTGCTCATAGACGAAACGTCGGTTCTTCAATTTAATAACGCTATCTTGTAAAGGGCAAAAAGTGGCAATGAAGAAGTTCCATTCATTTCAAAATATCTCTTCAAATGTGGTCAGAAAAAAATGAAAACAATTTTGAAAAATTTCGGTTTTTTTCGGATAATTTCGAACTTAGTCGAAATTTCTTGACTTTCAAAACGGGATTTTGTTAAGCATCAAAATACGCAACTTTGCCTCCATTTAACCGACCTTGTATCTCTCACGGTTTTCAAGATCCCCATGATAGACATTCTTATCTTGGACACACTGTATATCTCAAAACTGAGTAGAATAAATGAGTTCGACTGAATAACAAAAAAGTTTATGAATAACTTGTACTTTTGCATGCGCGTAATTTCAAAGTTCCTGCAATCGATTATTATTTTCGATGCGTCGCGACGCTTTACTCTTGGTAGGCGTCGAATTTTTTTAACTGTGAAAAATAAGTACTCGACCCCATACATTGACTACTTTTTACAGAAATCAAATATTCCTATTCGTTTCCGAGATATTGACGTGTGGAGTTTTAAGTGAAAAACCCTGTATACATTATCTGAAACCCTTTCACCATGCAATGGTGTAGGTATAATTCTTGATAAACAATAATTTCAAAAGTATAATAATTCTTTGCCAATGTTATTGACTTTTAGAAAAAGAGACATTCATTTTCCTTGTTATATAATTCCCGGCGAGATTACTTCGTCAAAGAGCTAATTCCCAAAATATCAGCTAGAAGCTGGAATTATTATTTTCAAAATATCAGCATTTTTAGGAGTGAAGAATTATTTTCACTTATAAGTATCACCCATTATTAACTTTATAAACTGTAATCCCGAAATTCAAGTTCATAGCAATTATTTTTTATCAGTTTTAGTGTTTTTATGAAAATACTAGAATTATTATCACCGCTTCTAGAAACTAATTCTGGAATTACCGGCCCAGAAACTCTACAAAAAAGATAATTTCTGGCCAAGGACATCGAGTTCTGAGAAAACAAACATTATTTTACGTAAATCCATATTTCTTTCCATCCTATGTAGGTACAGGGTGTCCCATTTTGGGAACTTTTGCAGGGTATCTCCGTTATTCTTATAGATAGATAGAAAGTTGCGATTTTCGCGTCTTTTTTGTGAAACTAAAGATGCCGTTAACAAAATTTTCATAGCCCTTCTAGTTTTCAAGATACAGGGCTAGACTAAATATTATGTTGCATTTTAAGGGTACCCCTCGTATCTAAACGATCAGATGAGTTATGGAAAATGTGAAAGATGTTTCTTATATAACTTTTCTCGTAGAACTTGATTCTGCCTTCGAAAGTAGTGTACAGGGTCAGGTCAAAAAGTTAGTGGACCCAACTTCATTTTTTTTTAAATGGAACACCCTATATATTTATAGTCCATACAATTTGTCTTTTTTCTACTTTCTCAAAAATATATAACAGTATGCACTTTAAAAAAAATTGAGTTGGGTCCGATAACTTTTTGACCTGACCCTGTATACTAATTCCGAAGGCAGAATCGAGTTCTACGGGAAAAGTTATATAAGAAACAGTTTCCACATTTTCCATAAATTATCTGATTAGTTTGGATACGAGGGGTACCTTAAAATGCAACATTTTAAGTTTAGCCCTGTATCTTAAAAACTAAAAGGGCTATGAAAATTTCATTAACGGCATCTTTAGTTTCACGAAAAAGTAGCCCACTGTCGCGAAAACCGCAAGTTTCTATCTATAAGAATAACGGAGATAGCCCGCAAAAGTACCCAAAATGAGACACCCTGTACATACTACCAAAAAACGAAAGAAATTAAAATATTTTGTTCTAGCTGGTAGAAAAAACGGAAACTAGAACTAAGTAATTCCGGAATTATTCAAAAATCAGTTTAAAGACTATCAACGGAGATACAACAAGAATTATCGCTAGATTCAGAAGATTTGATAACATTTCAAGGGTATTATCACCGGCTACAAGAATTAATACTGAAATTAATTTTTGACTAGTATAATCCCTGCTACAAATCTCAGGTATTTTGGCAATCATTGTCAAGGATTTAGCATTTTCTATAATTCCAGCGAACTCTGCAATAATTATCATCGTTTATGAAAAGTAATTCCGGAATAACTAAAAATAGTAAAGTAAAAAGTAGAGTCACTTTGGTTTCTTGAAAAAATAGGAATTACTATACTCACCAGTATTAATAATTTTGCGGAATTAGTATTTTCTCTATTTATATCAGTTACCTATTATCTACTACTTGTTAAAATTGTCTCAAATGGAACATGACAAAGAAAATACTAAAATCCAAAAAATAAAAATCTTGTAAAAGCTAAATTAGATAAGACTGTGAGCAAATATGGAGATTAAAAGAGAACAAAAAGCATTTATAAAAAATGAAAAAAAAAAACTAAAAAACAGCGTTAAAAGAACTAAATTGAACAAAACAGATACAAAATGTGGAAAGTACACATCACTAACATTTAAGGACAATTTAACCGTTACCTTGAGCTTAAAATAAGAATCGACATAACTATAAAAGCTGCGTAAAAGAATATAACCGAATTTTTTAAATCCGCGCGCTTCAAAAAATCGGAGCTTCTATCTACAACAATCATTACGCTACTAGAAACTTTTTTAGACATTTTTCTAAATTTTCCTCGTTACATGTAATATGTAATATGAAACTTCCAAAAACAAAAAAGTTTTTCAACTAGTGAAAATGTGTCTGCCAAATTCCGAAATTCCCGAGGTTATCGATATTTAAAATGAAAATATTTGGAAAGATGCGCCTGAGTGTGCATTAAAAAAAAAATTGTCAAAAGCTCAATAATTAGTTAACTAGATATTAAAGTGGAAAAATAGAAAAAATAAGTTTTCACAGTTTTTCGTTAATAAAAAAATTTAGAACCGCAAAAAGGTCGTATTTTGTGTTTTCATGTGTAGAGGAAAAAAATCATATTTTTCAAACATACAGTACAGCTTTAAAGATTGACTCAATTTTTCGCATCATCCTGTATATTCTCCTGAAGATATTTATAGCAAACTTTGTGCAGAATTTACTAGTGAAAAAATCATGAAGATATCTTGATTGGTTTTTGAGCTATGATTTTTCAATAGTCCAAACTTTTTTAAAGATGTTTGAGTTTGACCTAATTTTCTCTCATCACCCTATATATTTTTAGGTGAAACTTGTAGCGATATCTCGATTGGATTTTGAGTTATGAATTTCTAAAACCAAAACAGTTTTAAAGATGTCCAATGTCCCACCACTTTTTCCCCATCACCCTGTATATGTTTCCAGTGACGTTATGGTTATGTTTCACTTTTTTTCATGATTTTGCATGCAGATTCATTTTTTTTCACACTCGGTATACGCTCATAATTCCAAATCGATTTTTAAAACCGAAAAATAAAAACTTCCAAAAATGTTGTGAAGAAATAGAAAAACTATCCAGTAGGATGATGGAAAGTGTGGTATTAGAAATTTTGAGAACGGCACTGTTTGCGAAAACGACTTAAAAAAATGTGAAAAAAGCAAATTATTGAAACAAAATGTTCAAAGGTGAGGAAGAAAACCGATTCTAAAAATATTCATTTCTGTAAATAATCGTGCTTTCAAAGTGTATCAGTAAATTGGTAGAATCTAACCGCTAGCGCCATCTGTGGTGAACATCGAATTTAATAACTAGCAGTGCCATCTACTACCATAGATTTATATCATTTTGTGTGTATAATGTAAATATAGAAGCTTTAATTTTTTTTTGTCGAGCCCCCCAGGTCTACTACAACAGTCTGCCAACAATCAATTCAAACCACAACAAACCAGCCTCCCAAAATAGTTTCCCTAATTCAATTCGAAGTGATTATGATCTATTAGCACCCACCCCTCAATTTATCTAAGTGGCATCTCCAACATTCGCCAGAGTCAACCTCCCTGACACGAGTCATTATCTTTTCTGAACCCCGACTCCATAATTTCCCTCTAATTTCATTAGACTGCTCTATTTTGGCTCCCTTAATTTGACTAATAGATCACTTTTATTTATTTCCTTTTATCGCGCTTCTTGATCCAATCAACAGATGAACATTTTATTGGGTTTAGGTTTAGGATGCATCATGGATTTTTCTTGATGGCCGTTGATTTGACATGGTGCTCTTTCTCTTTATTTTTATTTATTCTGTTTATATTCACATATAAATATATTACCAATATTTATTGTTCTTTTTTGTTAATCGCTTATTATTGTGTTTTATTCCTAATGTTGATTTTCTATTTTCTAACCCTTGTTTTGATTAGTATATTGTTTCGTTTTATTTATTTTTTTCACTTTTATACTGCTTTAGTTTCTGCAAGTGTGGTTTTTTGTTTGTTTTCAATTGTTTTTTGTCATTGTTACTTTTGTATGTTTTTTTTTTTACTTTTACATATTTTGCTTTCTGCAGATTCAATTTTAAGTTAAATTATTTTATGTTTCTTTAATAAATCGATTAATGTTGAAATATTTTATTTATATTATATGTATTGTTCTTTTTTCGTGGTATTAATACTTTTGTAATTATTTAATGAGCAAAAAACTCATTTGATTCTAATTTTTTTGGCCATTATTATTATATTTTATTGCTAATCTTCATTTTATATTTTTAAATCAGTTTTACTTTTCAATGTTTTGGTTCTTTTTATTATAATACCTATGTGATTCTATTCTTGGTTGTATTTGTTTCATTCAAATTTTTCTTCTTTTTTTACTTTATCAATTTCTGTGAGTTTTGACTTTATTTATTAGGTTGTTTTCAGTTGTTTTGATTTGTCCATTGTTGATTTTCACTCATAATCTCCCTAGAGCTCGAATTATTTCCGGATTTTTAATTCGAGCTCTAGGGAGATTCGGCAAGAAAATTTCATGCCAAAACTGATCATTGGAAAAAACATAGCCCAGGACTCACCTCGCATTTAGTGGAAGAAACCAACGGCTCCTTACTCTACTCGCCATTGAGGAAGAAAGAAGGGAATCAGGATTTTATAAACATTTGGAAGTTATAACCAATCTTGTCCATAATTGATAACATTGCAACTTTGTATTGGAAGTTGAAAATAAATCATTTATCAAAAATATTTGTCATTGTTTTTATTAGCTGTCAAGCACTCGCGGCTGGATGTAGCTCCCATGCACCAACCACAGTGTTGCCGTTTGCCTTATCTCTGTCTGTGAAAGTTGAGTTGGGTTGGGATTGTTAGGGAGAGTGGGGACGGCAACACTGTAATCATATGGAAGCTACATCCAGATGCAAAGCCAGGGAGATTTCCACTTATTAATCTTTCAGTCACGTGATTATGAGCAGGGTGATTTCCGATAAAATTAGGTCGTTGCCATAGCAACATAATAAAATGCAAGCCTATGATTGGTTAGAATTGACTGGTAGGAAATTTTCAATGTTTTTTACTTTTACACTATACAGGGTATTACTTAATGATAGGCCGGATTCATTATTAATATCTTAAAGATACTTTTTCCGATTTTGTTTTTCATGTGCCACTGGCTTTTTTTGAAGATGTTAATTTTTTTCAGATAGAGCAGCTAAAAATACAACCTTTTTGTTTCTTGAAATTTTTTCGTATCTTTCTTCGTTTTCGAGAAAAAAAATCAAAACCACTTAATTGCATGTCGAAAAATTGTTAAAGTGGTTTTAAATTTTTTCTTCGAAGAAAGATAGCATCAAAAAAGTTGTATTTTCAGCTTCATCTGGAAAAAATATAAAATTTCCGGAAAAAGTTAGTAGCAGACATTTTTTGTTAATATTATTCATACATCTGCCCCTCGGAACGCCACTGGAACTCATAATTACCATCTGGTTAGTGCTAATTTAGCGTCTTGTTACGATGAAAAACGAAAATTCAACAAAATTGGCAAAAGGGTCTCAGATATTAATAATAAATTTACCCAATTCATGTTTATTAGATTTTTATATTCTTCTTCAAAATTTTCAGTTTTTTGATAGAATCTGTCTAACACCATGTAGAAATTTCTTAATCTGTTTCCTTTCAAAAAGGTGATATAGTTTTGGCGATTTTTTTTATTTGTATTGTGTAATTATCCTGTAATTTACTTTGTGTACAATTTATTCAGTTTGTCAACAATTTTATTGTGTGCTTTTTGAAAATATTTTTTTCTTTTTATAAAATGTTCAATGTAATTTGTTTTTAATCCTTTAATACTCTTTGTTTTTTTTTTCACTACATAATGTCACTGAAAATTTGAGTTTTGTCAATAATTTTTTTTTTTTGTATTTATTGTTTTTCTTGGTTATCTCTCATCTATTTTCTGCATTGCATTCTAGAACTTTTTTTTATGTACATACAAATTTATAAATTATAAATGTCTCATTATGAATTTTCCTATTTTGAAAGTAAACTTTCCTCGATAAGTTTTTTATGGATTTTTGACGATAATTCTTCATTTATGTATTAATTTTATTGTATTTAACTTTTTTTGCGGTTTGTTATTTTATGTCTTATTTTTTTTGAGACCTTTTTTCATGTTCAACTTTCCACCTACTTTTTTTTCTTTGGACGAGTTTCTTTTCCGCCTAAAAATATGCTTTTATTTATTTTCAATCATGCGTTCTTTTTTTTTTCTTTATTTCAAGACCACTTACTCATTATCGTTTCACATAGTTTGTTCCCATGTTCCCACGCACTATTGCATGACCCTGTATAATGAGCGCGTTATGCGGCCAGTTTATTTTAGTTCTATGAGTCGTGCTTTATTTAAATCGTTGTGATATAAATTGTTTGTAAATAGTGGGTGCTGTACATAGTGACTTAAAATAAATAAATTTAAACTGCACAAGAAGTGTTCCCTGTAGCGAAAAATATTACAATAGATTTCCACGTTTTGCTTTTTAGCAACACACACTAGACAATTGTTTGTCATTGTTTTATCAATGGAACACTAGAAAACAGTGTTCGGTACTTAAATTCTCGGAAATTTAGAAAATGATTGTGAACAATAAACAATATCGTCCCGGGTTGCCCGGGTTTCAGGTTTCATCTCCAGTTGTGTTGCCATATTTCGTGACGTTGTAATTGGTTCAATAAACATGTCAATCGTTTGAAATGTTTCGATGTCAGAAAATGAAACATAAAAACAATTTTTATTAAACTCTGAGAAAATTTTTTCTGAAAACTGCAATGATTTCAAATGATGGTCAAGGAGCCTCTCTGTACTTACCGAAATATCACTTTTTGGAGACCCATGACTGCTGATTGAACAATTATTATTTGAATTGCTAATGCTATTCTGTTGATTGCTGTTGTTATTGCTAGATTTCCGTGATAAACTTCCAAGTTCCGCTTTGAAAGAACCTGGAGTATCATCGGTTTCTAGTGCTCTTGTCAGGTAGGAGATGTAGGAGGTTGCCAAGCGCAAAGTCTTGATCTGTGGAGATGGAAAAATCAGTTTTCCTGCAGTTTTTCAAAACTGCTTCTGGGCCATGAAATGTGATTTCCAGAAGACAATCTTTCAAGCAACTAGACTTGGATAAATACAATAATAAAAATATATATATATATATAAATACTTCATATTTGGCATCATTGTAGGTAAAACTTCAAGAAAAAAAGAATAGGTGAGTCATGCGCATGCACCATACGCGACCAATGGGCACTTGCGCAGTACAACGTGGTGATATCAATTATCAATTCCATTCAGCGACTTTGGAGAAAGTCCAGTCTATTGTTCGACAATTTATTACACCGTCTGATCCCCGATCAATTATGGAAATAAATTAATAAACAAAGTTTCCGAACGGCAGGGACAGAAAAAAAATAAACAGTTTTAAACAGCAGATTTACAGTCAACAAAAAGGCGACTTGTATTAACGGAGAATATCAAAATATTCGTGAGAGTACGTGTGATACGGGCCACAGTAGAAAACGGGCGAAAATGTGGTACGGGCCACAGCAGAAACGTGATACAGCGAGTCGTTTGCTGGGCCAGGAGTTTTTATTATTGGAACATTACCGGAGTTATCGCAAGATTTTTAGGAACAAAAATTCAGTTGAAATTTAAAACGGTTTTGACAGTTTTTTTGTGAAAATAACCCTCCCTTAACAAAGTTTACCAAATCCAAATTCCAAAATTTTACGGCGAATAATAATTAATTACCCCTGAACCTGAATATTGAGCAATAACATTTCACAGGAATTTACTCTCCGTTCCCCTCAGTATCGGAAAAATCTTAAATCTCACTACTACTTGTTTCCGGGCAGTAATTGAATAGTTGATCAAGACGCGGCGAACGGGACACGACATTTTAGTGAAAATACGGGATTGATACGAGTTACGGAAAATGGGAATTATTGGACTCAAAATGGGAAATCAAATCCAAAAAAACAGTAGGTATACCTATTTTAATCAATCAACTAACCCAAACAGCAAAAAAGAGTCATATAACAATAGATAACTTCTAGAATAAATAAAAATTATATTTCACCAAAAAAAAGCCAAACAAACAAAAGAATATGCAAAACGGAAAAAAATCTTGAAAGTGGCAAAAAGATACCTGCATAAAAACATGGCTGCGTTTCTTTTATTCTTAAATCATTTATTGTTTTAAATAATTCTCAATTATAGGTGTCTTTTTTAACGAGGTCTATTTTCGATCCACTTCAAACCGTAAAAAATGTTTTTTTACACTCTACGTTTTCACGATTGTGTAATCAATAACGATGTGTAGTTTTTTGGTGAAGGTGCCAGATAATACTCATTTCCCACTCGTTGCCTAGCCAAAAAAACCCATTTTTGCAACCACAAACAACGGAAATATTTTCGTCTATGAATTCGTGTGTATTTATTTTAATTTTCTTGTACCTTTTTGATACTGTCTATTTTAGTTTATATTGTATATATACTCACCTTAGATAATTTAGTATCAACAGGGACATTTGGAATACACGACCTCAAGTCATGATAGGCATTATTAATGCTTTGTGTCCGTCTTCTTTCTTTTTTATTCGCAGTTGTTCGTCTTTTCACAACACGTACGAATGGCGGGCCCAAATTTCCTTCACCAGGCATTTCTGTATAAAAAACAATTATATATCGTAATAACTTTGAAAAAGAAATATCTGTAACTTACGTGTCCTGTAGGCGGAATAGTGATTCGGTGTAGAACAACCTCCATTACCATAGAGGTATGTACTGTCAATTTGATTGTGATGAATTGGTGATGGTGATTCAGATCGCGGACTGTTAGACCAAAAATTCGATTCGTCACCGCCAATTGTACTTCCATCTGGAAATAAATTACAAAAATAAACGATTACTAACTTGTTGAAAACCACCAAGGTGGATTTTCGAAGACTATTTAAAAATAATTCAAGTCCAAATTCACAGTTTGTTTAATTGGTTTTTTTCTTGAATAAAAATAACTCGTTTATTACACACGGACGAGTTCATAAAATCTGATAAACAACCTTTGAGACTTTGAGACAACGTCAATAAAATTTTATTGACCTCATATAATGTTCTATCATCCTGTGTATATGTATATAGTGGGGATATATTTAGATTCATACAAAAGGATGTATTTGAAACAATTTCCATTTATTCCAAATACTATAGTAATGGGGTATTTTATAATTTTTTTCTTTTGTATGGTTCAAGTGGTTTTATCTCAATACTTTTCCATAACACCCTGTATGTATTTACTTTTGAGTGATATTGATGCAAAACGCCAACGATCCGTTTTTGTAAATCTAATCAAATTATCGTAATTTTGAAAATTCCCACTGAAGTCGCACACCTTCAGCTACACATTTGTGAAGCAACTGCGATTAAGTCACTATAAACTTCTGAAAAAATAAACAAAATCTCCGAATCACAAATGTCGCTTTCCTTTAGGTTTTTTATGTTTTTCGAATAATATACAAAACTATTATATTTTATAGCGCCACGACATTCACAGATGACAAGCTTAGAAAAATAAACACATCAGGTTTTGTTATATTACAATATATGCTCATATTGTGGTTAATTATCAATAAAAATAAATTTTGAATATTCTACTGTCTACTGATAGTCAAAGCAAGAACCAAATTTTGAGTTGATTTCCCATTCCATGGGAATTTTTGAACGAGTGTCGGAAAATAGAAATTTGATTGAACCTTGACACAACCCAGTGAACACATGTGACTTTGATGAACCATTTATGTAAATTTGAAATAATTATCAAACCTACAATAGTTTTAATGTAACATTTATGTAAAGAAGATTATGTAACCTTTGGATCTTTCATTATTACGTAAATTTTATGTAAAATACGTGATGTAACATCAAGGTGTATATGAAGTACATAAATTTTACATTAACAAATAGATGTCTCTATTACATAAGCGATTTATGTCAATATTATGTAAATTTTATATTAACATGTGACATTTGAAAGCCGTGCCATCTCACAAAAATAAATGATTTTATTGTACTGAAGTGAAAAGAAAAGCATTTATCTGCATGTGTTTTTGATCAAAACCCAAGTACTGTTACGTTACTAAAGCAATAGAGGCTGAGAAAAATATCGTTTTGTGGCAGGCAAAAGGTAGGTTATGTACCTACTTATGTGTGGTGGTTTGGTAGCTAATATTCATGGACGTTATTTTATTCATATGCTAATGATAATTATTATAAATTACTCCTTACAGATTCTAAAACTGTCGTAGAGAGGTATGCAGCTAGGAACCATAATATTTACATTAGATCAACACTGGAACAGCCACTCCCATTGCAAGCGTTCCATATCGTCTGAATGCTGCTAAACAAAAAATGTTGCGAGCGAAATTGGATGAAATGCTATAGCAGGAAATTGTGGAAGAAAGCTAAGCCCCCCGGATTTCTACCGTACTTTTGGTACCAAATATTTACCAATGCGTGATTTCTTGGTCATATGCACAAAAGTATATAGGTAATAATAATAAGATAAGAGTGAGGTAATCTATTTATATAGCAATGATATAAATTATACGTAATATTTACATAAATTAATCGATATAAAATTTACGTATCCTTTTTAATAAGAAAATGTTCACATAAATGTGATATAAAATTTACATGCACTGGAGGTGACATTATGCAGTCGTTGTAGGTTAAAGTTTACTTTCTGGTTACTTTATTATTATATCATATTGACGTAACTGGTAAACATGTGTTACATAATTTTTACATCAATATTATGGTTTTGTGTTTGCTGGGCAAAGGACTGAACAATGAATTAAATAAAATTTTTGTTTTGACAAAAGAACCATCACCACAAGAAAAAAATTGTTTATTTATAATTTTGAAAAAGTGACTTTCACCAAAATAAAATAGTATTCAAGTAGGTACACTGAATATTCTGTCTTTCTCAGAAATATGAAACTCTCGGGAAACTTTATGAAGCTTTTTTCTAGATTTCATCAGATTTTTTTGGAAGACACAGGTAGATAGTAACAAATTTTCAAAAATCCTAAGTTTCTATTAGAAAAGAGAAAATAGAAAAACTCCGGATTTCATTCAAAATAGAGATTTCAAATCAAACCAACAAATTAATTTGTGTTCTTATCAATTCTTATTTCTCATTTTTTTTCTTTTTTCAAAAACAGCATACTGGGGACCTCTAAAGCCATAATGAATTTTATTGTTTATTAAACAAACCGGTTTGCCGCGGATGAAGTAAAAAAAATTAATAACTAGTTACAACTTTTACGGATTTCGAGAAGGAAACTAAACCAATAAGAACACAGACACACAAAGAATAACAATAAATAAAAATAGAGCACAAAGTGAGAGAATGACAGTTTATCCAAAAATTATATGACACTAAAAGAGTCATTATAGATATTGGATAAACGAATTACAACTCCCAAAAAGGTGTGATGAACAAAATAAATAATATAGAAAAATTTATTACTTATTGATATTAAATCACCGAGCGAGTTACAGACGTATACGGACATTTTTTCGTGGTCTAAAGACTGCAAAAAAATCATTTTCACTTCACGTGATTAAAGGACATTTCCTCTATGTAAAAATATTGAAAAAAAGTAGGGGAGAGTCGGGTATTGGCGCGCGGTTGATAATACCGCGCCCCCCATTATCTCCCAGTTGATAATAATATCAGGCAACACTGCATAATTAGTGGTCACTTTGAATGTGTACCACCACCCCAGAGTACAAATATTTCCCGTTATAACCGTCTGTTCGGAATCGGCAAGTGTTTTTTGTTTTTTTTTTGTGAAAATCCTTATAACGTTTATACATTTTTGGATCAAGGTATGTACAATACCCATTTTTTCAATTTAAGACAATTTGCCGCAATAGATCACCACTCTTATCAGGAGTACTGCGTGTGGATACAACAAAAACTCAAAATGACGCTGTCTTGTAATTGCGTGCTGGGGGCGCGGTATTATCAGACTATTGTTTTCTCAATGCTTTTTCTTCAGATCGCTTGATCTTCCCGAAAAAGAACTAGAAACGTTATGGGATCTAGCTTGGATGAAAGCCGCTTTAGAATCTGAACGTTCCCGATGGAAAGATATAGTGGGAGCTTTACAAAGAGGTGGCCATTCAAAGACACGGTAAAATCTATGCACATACTGAGGACTGACCAAAAAAATTTGATGATAACTGTATTTGCAAATTTTGTTATTAAAAATTGAATAATGCCGTGACAAAGGCCTCATTTTTTGAACACTGTATTCTGAAACATGGGGCGCGGTATTATCAGACTAGTTTGATAACACCGCGCGTTCACTAACTTTTGTTTTTCAACCATTGATATTTCAGCAACCGTCATAAGCGACGGCGATTGTAATGTTATGGTTGGGTTTGAGCATAACAAAGTCAATTTTGAATTAACTTTAAAAAAATTATAATGAATGAGAAAAGATTGATATCAAGTTGCATATTGACTAAACTTTATTGGAGTTTTTTCACGAAAATTTCAAAATATGTATGTATGTAGTGGCGATTTAGAGAATTTCAAATTAATGGCAAATACTACAAAAAAACTACCTTAATGGAAGAAGTAAACCATGCAGATACTAACAGACTTAATGAAAAATTGGAAGAAGAGCAACGGTCAACAATCTAAGAGGAAGAAGACTGATGCGAATATGAAACTTTCATCCGCTCGATTTTATTATTCTTACACGATTATTTATCTTTGGCCGACATCAGATGTGAAATGAGATTTTGAATAAAAAAATAAATAAATAAAATAATCGTTTTTTTTTTATTTTTTTTTATCCCAAGGCTACAGAATTAAATTTGTGTATCCAACCTTCAAGCCTACTCATTCTGTTCAATGAAGGTTTCAGAGAATAATGTGATGTTTACAATGCGGTGCAGAGTTTGTACCTTCGACCTCCAACCACTGTACTTGATGATCGAAAAATGGCAACTGGAAACTTTTGGTCCAAAGGGCTACTTTCTTGAATTAGCTTTTTATCAAAAATGCAGAAATTTGACGAATTCTTTTTTTTTGTTTAGTGATTTTCATTTAATATTATTCTACATTCAAGTTGATTTGCATTAAACTATACAAGGTGACCCAGAAATAGACGATCAAACTTAAGGAGGAGTAGGGGAAGGGCATTTAAAAAATAAAATAAATAAAGTATGTAATAATTATTATTGTTGATGGTTAAAAAGTTAATTTAGTTTTTGAATTTTTTATTACAATCAAATATTACATACAATGTATTATTTTCTGCGGGTTTTTTTGTTCATGTTTAATTCTAAGAGTGTCTACAGGGTGTTTCCTAATTGCGTACATTGAAGTCAAGGGCGGATTCCTGACCTAATTTCATGAAAAAACGTCCGTATAAACATGGGTCCGGAAAAGCATTGTTTTAAAAATACAGGATGTTAAACTTTTTTGAAAAAATCGTTTTTTACGAATCCTACGTTCATATATCCTTAAACTGATTTTTTTGAAATTTGGCAAATTTATTCTTAATAATAAAAGCCAACTTTAGCCCTAGCTCAGAAAAAATTATAAGGACCAGTGCCGTCCCGAGGGGCATCTTACCGAATATTTGCTTTAAATAAATGTACGTTACTGTCGTAATTTTTAATCTTTTAATAAAAGAAACAACAAACAATACAACTTTTTTTGCCTCTTGGATTTTTTTCGTATCTGGCCTCATTTATGAAAAAAAAAATCTTTTACATTCCGTAAAATAATTCTAGTTATTTTTTGAACGGGTAAAGTATTTAAAAACAAGACAAACGAGGCCAAAAAAATAAACAAAGGGACAAAAAAGTTGTCTATTTGGTTGCTTCATCTAATAAGAAAAATATAATAAAGTCAGTGGCGTATATTTTTCAAAAAAAGTTCATAACCTGTGTCTTAAAGACTCAGGAATACGGTCTTAAATTAAAAAAAAATCAAATAAAAAATTAAATAAATAAAAAAATCTAAAATAACTTTTTGATTATCAACAATCATGTTTTTTTTTATTCAAAGTCGTCTTCTGAGACACCCTGTATAATAAAGAAAATAAACTTATTTTAATTTAAATTTGAAATAAAACAGATTATAAAACTCACAAAGTTTGACAAAGTTATAAAATTTTTATTCATGTTATATACCTACATGTTTTGTGTGGAATCTACTTTATTATTTTCGTTTGTCACACCGCATAATCAATTTACGTATTTGGTTTGCTAGATAAATATTATTTTTATTGTGTATTATTATAAAACCAAACAAATCATGATACTTATACTTATAATCAGGATTATGTTTAATTTTCATTATCCAAGAATAATCGAGAAATTCCAAAACATCAGAATCGTACTTATTGAAATTATGAAGAAACAAAATATAATCCTAATAAAAAGTGAATCAAATCAACAAATGTATTTATTGAATCAAACTAATCAAAAAATGAGATAAAGTAAAAGACCCCAGAATTAAATTTATATAAATGTTAACAAATTTAATAACAAAAATAAAAAAAAATCGAAAAAAGTGAACAGATTTTTGAAAAATTAATGTTATTCATCAGATATTTTATTATCTTTATCTTAATTAGTCTGATTTATTAGTTTCATTTGTTAAATAAACATTAGAAATCATACAAATCATGACACAAAAATTAAAATTTTATAAAAATGGAATAAAAAACGAAAAATCGAATCGATGAAAACAGAAAACAAAATTCATAAGCAATTATGTATTTTTTTGTAACTTTCAGGAAAAAAAAACATTATAAGATCTATAAAACCAAACAAATATCAATTTAAATAAAGTTTAAAAGCTAAATAAGTCAAAATTGGAAAATTGAATTGAATTAACGAATCTATTTGATTTTTTTAATAGTGTTTTTGAACTTTTTCCTAATCAAATGCGAATATGTTTTTTTAATGCATCTACAGGGGGGTCACGCGAAAAATAGAACCTCTTATTACTTTAATCGTTATCTTTCAAGTTACGAAAAATAGTGTAGGTTTCAACATCAAAAAAACAATCACAGTTCCCATTCCAAAGAGATGAAGCAAACCTACGTTTTTATAAATGGAATTCTCTCTATATCTAGTATTATACAGGGTGATTTTTTGAAAGTGTTAGATACAATAATTCGATATTTCAAAACTGGATCAATTTTTTTTTTGGTGACGTGATAATTTCATTTTACGATATTTTTCACATTTGTCCCTTCACCCCCTAAAGGAGGGTGGGGGTTTTTATGTGAATGAATTATGATCAAAAATGTTTAATTAAATTATCCCTGTATCACAGTTATCCGTACAGTTAGAGTTCCGCGAAAAAAATCATCATTACTTAGAGTTTGAATATTTTTCCATGAAACTTCTACACAACCAACAAAACAAATCGTTGGACATTGGCGAACATTTTTAAACTATAGATATAAAGAGAGAAGTATATAAAACATTGTCTAAATATATTTCAAAAACTCACCAGAAATATAATGATACCCATGCGGATACCCATACTGGAACACTTCCTGGTGATGTTCGGGAGGAGAGTTACTATAAGACATTATCACTCGCGAACTCACTTCGTCACAAAAACAACAATATTTCCGTCAGCCAGAAAACCCGAAACTAACTCAATATCCACCAAAGCGACTGGGACTCGAAATCGGGAAGGCGGAGCCTTCCTGGATTCCCGACAAATAATAAACACGAAGTCTGGATAAAAAGGCGGGGTTTGCATATCGGGATGGAACTGGGAGGGAATTGGAATCAATATTTGATCTGGTGTCGAGTTAATTATAATTTGGAGAAATTATAGGTTATTGGGGTTTTATTGGAAGTTGGGGGTGGTTGAACGCTTTTAGAAAATTGGATTGATATTTTGTGGATTGTTACCAGCATGTTATATCATACGCTTCGTCTGTGAATAACAGTTTATCCAAAGTCTTCATCTTTCAATGCTTGAACAGCTCTATACCCAAAAAAAAACTGGTAAATCTATAGTTTTTTTAACATTTTCTTGTATAGGGTTTTTTTGCTTTGTTGTACCGGTTTTTTCGCAGTTTCAATTGGCTTTAAAAATACCCCAAGTAACACCAATTTCTTTATTATGATCTTCAAGATCGCTTCAAAACTATGTTACAAAACATAGGGTTTTAAAGAATAAGCTTGAAGAACTTCTCAGGACTCTCATAAAGCAGCTTCTAGCCAAAAAAAGCGCATTCTAAAAGGATCTCCCAGACAAAATTTTAAAACTATTATAAAACCGTTTAGTTTTAATTTTTTGGTCCTGAAAATTTTGAATGCGTCATTTGGGTTTGAAAATATTCTTATTAATGTACTCTTGAGAATGCAACAATTACATTTTGTGATTTGATATAGAATTTTATTGAACATTTAGCCTCAAGATGAAATAGTCTTTTTGATGAGGTTCAATGTATGCATCAAGAGTACTCCATATACCCATATCAAAACAATTTTGCTATTTAATACTCCTGGAAGGCAAATTAGTTTTAAAATAATCAGTGACTAAAGTATTTTAAAACCCGTTCAAGATCAATAGGTCAATAAGAGTAAATAGTTTTTTGATTTGAGTAGTGCATTAAATGCATGGTTTGAGAATAAGTAGACTTGAAGGACAATCAGTTTATCATAATCATGTAATTTTATTGAACTTCTTTTTAAATCTTGTGTGTGTTACTTAAGAAACTATAGATACCTTTTTGATTTTAACCATGATAGTTGGTCGATTTATGAGGAATGCTACAATCTACAATAATTGAACTATTTTTGATAGCTAATGTCTAGAATACCACAAGATAATTTTATACTTCAGAAGGGACAAACTCTCAATTTCCAAAAGCCGTACTTAAAACCTGATTTATCTCTGGAATGGTCAGAATTTTCTGTTCGATTTGTTGACGAGACAGTATTGTGTAACCGAGGTGACAGGTTAAGGGTGAAGACGAAAAATCGAAAAGGCGTACCCACCCATATATCAAGCATTTTGTCAGTGGCGGGCGCCACTGTGATTTATTGGAATCCTTCGCAACATATGTTATCAATTCGGAAGTCCTTTTTTTTTGGTGTACCAACCATGTTCTATTTCAGAGAATTTGTTAAATTTTTTTAGCGCTTGCATCTTTAGTGAATTATATATTTTATTCGCAATTCATTATTTCCCAGTTAATTTATCCAAATGCGGGATGAGGAGGTGAATTTTATGTACATGTATGTAAATGCTCACTTCCAAATCCAAATGTTTACTAAATCAATAAATATATTTGTTAAATAGGTTGTACTTATATAATGTTATATTCTTTATTTAATAGCATCTATTTTCGAAAATCCTCAAATTTTATGTCTAGTGATGTCAAATCAAAACTAAATTTAATCAGTTTTTGGTCGGCAAAATTTCGTTTTGAATTTTTTATCGAACATTCAATAATATTTTTCAATCGGGAAATTGCATTAGGTATATAACTGAGTGTAAATCATGGTGCATTAGAAATCAATGGAAAAAAAGCTCCAAAAAATCTTTGTGGAAATGGAGGGACAGTAAAGAAAAAGAAAATTCACAGTACTTTTTTTACCATCCTGTATAAAAGAAGTTTTTGAGGAAATTAATTTTTTGAACCATCCGCATAAACCGCAAAGAAATGCTCTGCATCGTGGTGCAAACCGCATATTTCTTCATCGATTAGTTAAAAATAAAAAATTATGACTGTCCAAACAAAGGCGAAAATGTCGGGTGTACCGTTAGTTTACATATCCAGCAAAAAACAAAAAATCTCAGGTAAACACAAAGATCAAAATTCAAGAACTACCAAGACGAGTTATTTTGTAATAAATAGAAACTTGTTTGCCACATTATCGATTTTACAGAAGTTATTTCAAAATGTATCATCTACGGGGGCGTAAAAAAACGTATGATTTCTTTCAATAATGATAAGCTCCTTGACTGATACTGCAGTTGCAGAGATCACTCATCCACTCAAAGCGGTTTATTCATATTTTTCAATTTTCAGTCAGATAAGAACCCCTTAGTTGAGTAGTTAGTAGATGTTAGAACATCAAAGTCGGCACCCTCTTGTAATCAGTCACGACAAACTACTTCCTAAAATAATATTACTTCAACAGCATAATTATAGGCGCTTCATGTTTTGATAAAAACCAGAAAACATGTTGATTATGTGGAATTAATTTACGACTGTGTAGCCATTTTACAACAAATCAGGTGGATTTTCTTTAAGAAAATGAAAAATTATTAAGTGTCTCGATAATTTGTGGATACTGTAGTGTATTTTCACTTATAATCTCCCTAGAGCTCGAATTATTTCCGGAAATTTTGTCGAGTTGCGAATTTTCTTGAAATATATTCGTAATTTAGATATTAGAATAAAGAATGAAAAGTTGCAACGGGTAGATACTATCAAGTACTTGGGAATAATGTTTGATAGTAGTTTGACATTTCTTCCACATGCTGATTATGTTATGCGCAAACTGTCTCAAAAAATTCATTTCTTGGCCAGAGTTGGAAAACAACTGTCTGTTTTCACCAAAATGAAAGTGTATAATGCCATAATAGTAGCACCCCATCTGCAGTTCTGTTCAACACTGTTATATATGTTACCAAAATACATGATTGAAAAATTGCAAAGAATTCAAAATAGAGGTATGCGCGTGATACTTAAATGTGATAAATATACACCAATCAAATTGATGTTGGATACTTTGAACTTGATGTCTGTTAAACAAAAAATAATTTTCAATGTATGTCTGTTTATATTTAAGATTCATATAAAACTGGTACCTGAATACATATGTGATAAAGTGAAATATTTTTGTGATGTGCACAACTACGATACGAGAAATCGCAAAGACTTTATTTTAACAAACAAATGTAACACTACACAAATGCATAATTCCATTTTAAATAAGGGGTTGCAAGAATACAATGGTCTACCTCGTATTATCAAAAATTGTGAACATTTGGTCGAATTTAAAGTAATGCTTAGGGAACATGTGTTGTCTACATTTTAATTTGTTTTTTAACTTATCATATTATTATATTTGTTTTATACTTGTATTTTATTGAAGAACATATCTATATTTTATATTTTTGTACTTATCTTAGCCTTGTAGTTTTCAAATTATTGTATATTTTGTATAGCTACATGCTAAATAAAGATTATTATTATATTATTATAAAAATTCGCAACGAGAACAAATTTCCAGATTTTTAATTCGAGCTCGCGGGAGATTCGGCAAGAAAATTTCATGCCAAAACTATTTGAGAAGATTTAATAGTAGCGGCTGGATGTAGCTCCCATGCACCAACTACAGTGTTGCCGTTTGCCGTATCTCTGTCTGTGAAAGTTGGGTTGGGTTGGGATTGTTAGGGAGAGTGGGGACGGCAACACTGTAATCATTTGGGAGCTACATCCAGATGCAGAGCCAGGGAGATTTCCACTTATTAATCTTTTAGTCACGTGATTATGAGTAGGGTGATTTCCGATAAAATTAGGTCGTTGCCATAGCAACATGTTAAAATGCAAGCCTATGATTGGTTAGAATTGACTGGTATGAAATTTTCAGTGATATTGTGCGGAATTTGTGCTGCCGACCACTTCTATTGATGTTTTTATGGAAGTATTAAATTTTGTTTATTTCATATTTTGTTTATATTAAATTTTGTTCATTTTAAACTTTGCGGCCATTTCTCCCCCAATTAACTCCATACAACCCGTATATTTTTTCGATGATGTTATTCTATAAAAATTTGATTCTGAGTCGTCTGATCACAACTGCGTATGACTATCTCTTTTAGATTTCAAAATATTCGTGTTTGTATGAGAGTATTAAATTTAGTTTATTAAGAACATTGCGCTCATTTTTTCCCCATTTTTTTTTTCAATACACCCCGTATATTTTTTCGATGTCATTTTTTGAAATGTTGATGCGGAATCCACGACAACCACGCATGATTATTTCTTTTGGATTTCAAGATATGATTAATGTTTTTATGGAAGTATTCTCTTCTTTTTTTTAACTTTGCAATCATTTTTCCAGTATTTTTCAATGTATTTCTTATAAATTTGATACTGATTCGACTGGTGACGACTGCGCATGACTATCTCTTTTGGATTTCAAGATATTAATGTTTTTATGGAAGTCATAAATTTTCATTCATTTTAAACTTAGCCTCAACTTAACAATATCACTTTCAAAAACACTTATCACGAAAATTAAAGACCATAAAAATTCCCTACAATAAAGATAGGGATACTTTTTTTGTTGTAAAACATGAGGTTTTAAAGATACAGAGTGATTTATTACAACTCAACCTT
Source organism: Orchestes rusci (assembly GCA_958502075.1). NCBI lineage: Eukaryota > Metazoa > Arthropoda > Insecta > Coleoptera > Curculionidae > Orchestes > Orchestes rusci. The sequence continues at coordinate 115,330,395 of OY293303.1, forward strand.
ACTTTCTGCATGTATCAGGAATGTCAGTTTTTCGTAAGTATATCAAACCCTGTACATTTTAAGGCAAAAACACTTTTAAAAATACAGTGATTAATTTCAACTTAATCCTACTTTTAGTCTCAGAAATTTCGGCTTTTCGTAAATATCTCTAACCATGTAAATTTTTACGCAAAAACATAAAATTAAAGACCATAAAATTCCCTAGAATAAAGATACGAATACTTTTTGTGTGATAAAGAGTGATTAATTTCAACTTAATCCTACTTTCTGTCTAAAGAATGTCAGTTTTTCGTAAATATCTCGAACCCTGTACGAAACCTGTATAAAACTTCCTAAAATAAAGATACGAATAGGGGAGAGTTAGTTATTGGCGCGCCCTTAAAATAAATACTCTCTAGAAATCATTAGATGTGATTTAAAAAGAAAAGTTGTATGGTAAATAAGTACAAATGACAAATTTCGAGTTAAAGTAGTAAAGGTGGTTGAAAAAAAAAATTAGTGAACGCGCGGTGTTATCAAACTAGTCTCACAATACCGCGCCCCATGTTTGAGAATACAGTGTTCCAAAAATGAGGCCTTTGTCACAGCATTATTCAATTTTTAATAACAAAATTTGCAAATATAGCTATGATTAAATCTTTTTGGTCAGTCCTCAGTACCGTGTCTTTGGATGACCACCTCTTTTTAAAGTCAACACTTCTTGCTCTCACTATATCTTTCCATCAGGAACGTTCAGATTCTGAAGCGGCTTTCATCCAAGCTGGAACCCATAACGTTTTCGATTCTTTTTCGGGGAGATCTAGCAATCTGAAGAAAAATCATTGAGAAAACCCTAGTCTGATAATACCGCGCCCTCAGCACGCAATTACCAGACGGCGCCATTTTGAGTTTATGCTAAGATTATTCGGAAAATGAAAACTTTCGACAAACGATTGTAAGCACACAGTACTCCTAATAAGAGTGGTGATGTATTGCGGCAAATTGTCTTTTTTGTACATACCTCGATCCAAAAATGTATAAACGTTATAAGGATTTTCACAAAAAACAAAAAACACTTGTCGATTCCGAACAGACGGTTATCAGGAAAATATTCGTACTCTGGGGTGGTGGTACTGATTCAAAGTGACCACTAATTATGCAGTGTTGCCTGATATTATTATCTACTAGGAGATAATTGGAGGCACGGTATTATCAACCGCGCGTCATTACCCGACTCTCCTCTACCTTTTTTGTAAAGCTTAAAGAAACAGAGTGATTCATTTTAACTTGATATTAGAATGAGTGCTTTGACTGCTTTGATCTGTCCACCAAATTTTTTTGGGTTTTTCGCCACACTCTATCAGAAAAACAATCAAACTAGTGTTAATATACCCGATCTTCTATATTACCTGCAAAAGAATGTATCATACAATAAAACCTATCAATACCAAACGTTTCGGAAGCGAATCTACTTCCGTCGTCAGTGGAACCTAAAAAAGGAACAAAAAAATATTTCTCGTTTAATTGTGGTTTGTCAGCAAAATTGGTTTTTTTGTGTTTATAGCAGAAAATGTTACTTTTACTTTGTGGGAATCGCTCAGTTAGCCGGCCACCACCAATTCTCGGCCACTTTTCGATATTATAGTGAATAAATAAGAAGATTTTTTAATTTATTCAATATCTCAGACTCTTTATCTTCACCATTCTGCACTGACCGTCATTTTGCAAGCTTTGGTAAGAACAAGAAACTTCAGTCAAAAAAGGTTTATTGGGTTAGTTTGGGTTAGCACGAAGGTTTCGAGATATTTAACAAAAATTGACATTCCTAAGCTTGAAAGTAAGATTGTTAAGTTGGGGCTAAGTTTAAAATGAATGCTTCCATAAAAACATTAATATCTTGAAATCCAAAAGAGATAGTCATGCGCAGTCGTCACCAGTCGAATCAGTATCAAATTTATAAGAAACATTAAAAAATGTTGGAAACATGATTGCAAAGTTAAAAAAAAAGAGAATACTTCCATAAAAACATTAATCATATCTTGAAATCCAAAAGAAATAGTCATGCGTGGTTGTCCACAATTGATTCCGCATCAACATTTCAAAAAACGACATCGAAAAAATATACGGGGTGTATTGAAAAAAAAATGGGGAAAAAATGAGCGCAATGTTCTTAATAAACTAAATTTAATTCTTTCATACAAACACGAATATTTTGAAATCTAAAAGAGATAGTCATACGCAGTTGTGATCAGACGACTCTAAGTCAAATTTTTATAGAATAACATCATCGAAAAAATATACGGGGTGTATGGAGTGAATTGGGGAAGAAATGGCCGCAAAGTTTGAAATAAACAAAATTTAATATAAACAAAATATAAAATAAACAAAATTTAATACTTCCATAAAAACATCAATAGATGCGCAGTTGTCACCAGTCGGCTCAGCATCAAATTTTTATTGAAGCTGGCAGACGATGTAACAGCTGCTATTTTAAAGAATAAATCTCAAGATTTTCGATCATCGATAACGATATAAATAGATGGTTTTTAACAAAAAATAATAAATTTGGGATCATTTGAATATGCTATCATGCAGGTAAAGCAAAAATATTTTGTTGTATGGTAAAGCTCCAAAGAACACTTCGGATTTTTTTGAAATACCAATAAAATCTTCCTTACTGAACATATATAAAACTAACTCGACATTAATTTTTGAAGACGAATTGTTAGAATTAACATACAGGGTGATTCAGGAGGAAATGGAAATATTTTAAGGATATGTCCAGGAAGTCAAAATAAGCAAAATAAGCTAAAAAAAAAATAAATAAAAAAAAATAAATAAAAATAAATAAATAAAAAATAAATAAATAAACTCGCTACTAGATCAATTTTTAAACGCGCAAATAAGTGTATCGAAGTGGGAGGTAATGTTTTCGAAAATTTATAATTATTTGTTTTGTTTTACTAGTTTTGTAATAATTTTGATTTAGTTTTTAAATTACAATTAATCAAAATATCTCTGAAACAAATAAAAATCGGACTTGAACATATGAGCTTATTTTGCTTATTTTGACTTCCTGGACATATCCTTAAAATATTTCCATTTCCTCCTGAATCACCCTGTATACTGACATTAAGTGTAAAATGGTGAAAGTCGTCTCAGCAGATTATGGTTCAGTATTTATTCCTTTATTGCACAGTTACACCAAATAAAAATGTAATATGTATAGTAAGTTTCCTGTTGTAATGTAAAGTACTAATAAAAAAATACCCGTCAAAGTAGATATGTATGTATCATATGTCTTTTGTGGTTGTAGAAAAGAATAACATTGTTTTTTTTTTATTGACAAAACAAACGTGATGATGACAAAAAAATCTTAGTTTCTATAGTAAAAATTGAAAACTAAATAAATACTTCTCTTTTGAATAACACTTACCTACAATAACAGATTCCAAAGCACTTTTTCTCCAGATTTTCAAATGGTACACCCTGTATATTATTTCACCGTTCAATGCAGAATGTATGTACAGACACTTTTTGTGTTTATAAATTCATTCAAACCGTTCAAAACATATTCACCAGAAACCATAATTATGTCCATCCATCAGTAAAAAACATTTTTTAGGCTGCTATGGAAGAACGCTTTGTTTATCTGACAAACAATACATATAGTTTTGACATTAGTTGTGAAAGAATATTGACAAATAATTTTTCAAAAGAAGAGCTTGTTGATTTTTTTAATGGCAAAAGGTGAGAAAAAATGTTCTTGGCGAGTAGGATGTATGCCGCTGAGTTTCCCGATAGGCATCATCCAGAGCCACTAAGTTTTATTTTATGTAGATACTTACTAGACTATATTTTAAAATTGACATATTTATGATTTTTGGTAAATATTTTTTTAACGGTTCAGAATTTAAATAATCTTGTGAATACAAATTCATATTGTGCATTAAACTGTGAGATAATATACAGGGTGTACCATTTGAAAATCTTGAAAAAAACTGCTTTGAAAGTTATCACATTCGGAATCAGATTTTGGACACCCTGTAGAAAATGGAAAAAAATCAATTGCTGTTGGAGTATCTTCAGACTTACTGTATTGGAATTGCCACTGCGGAGCTGGGAAAAAATAGGCCCAAGACCATCTTTAAAATTATTTTTTGAAAGGTTGCAAAACGATGTAATTGTTTTTTTCTCAAAAACCATCAAAGCAAATCAGATGAAATATCAAAAAAAAAATACAGAGTGTCTCATTCAAAAAAAAATAGATGTGTTTGCGAAAATATTTTCCTTATATGTATAGTATAGGTCTGCGCATGAACGAAATTCCTAACCTGAATTGAATACGATGCCTGACGCACTATTGGAGGACCCTGTAGATTAAAGGGTTTAATGTAATGACGGCTATAAATGCACTCACAGAGTCTCATCCATTGTGCACTGATGAGTGATGATTTTGCCTTTTGTATTGGTATGGTGTACCTAAATTTTCGTTGCAGAATAAAATTTACTAGGTTATAAAAGTATCAAGCCCTAGTTAAGGCCATATTCAAATAATTTCTCACACCAATGAGTAATTATGAGCGCGTGCACCAACAATAAATCAAAGTTGACGTCACGTGTCGTATTATTTATGAAGATTTTATAGGTAGGTATAGTGCTTTTCAAGATATCTATTTGGTTGCCTTCAATCTCCAATAAGTTTATGATTATTGTAGTCATTTGTACCCTCGATTTTGGACGATAAGTGGACAGTACCGGACTGTGATGATTTACAGGTAAAGATATTTTTCGCAAATTTCTAAAAGCAGGTACAATTTATCAAGTTCGACCATAAAAAAGCCGACATGTAGCAGAGACTTATGATTGTTGTATTCTATGAAATGACATGATTTTTTATCAAGAATTAATTGAAATCCTATACAAACTCACTTTATTTTTCTAGAGAGTGTCTATTAAGTCGCCTCAAATTCATTTATAACACCGGTGGGAGGAGTAGATTGTTGGGAGAATTTTAAGTTTCTGGAACCAACCACATAGGATTGTACCCACCTCTAGGTATTCACAAAAAATTCCATCAAGAAATCCAGCCTTTATTTAGCAATAATCATGGCAAAAATAAAAATGTAAATGATTACCGAATGGCGGATTCTTAATCAAACATCTTGTCAAATTTCTTCGAGTTCTTTCTTATCTCATCGATCAGCTCCTGCAGCTTCAGCTTACGTTTTTCTTCTTCAGACTTCACTCCAGCTCGTACCTTGGTATTCAAGTCTAAATGCGGGATCGGGATTTTCTTGGTCACAACTTCATCCTGCCAATTGTCGTCATCGTGTAGTTTTTTGATAATCTTATCCATTTTCTTTTTCAGTTGCTGGATGCCATCCTGCAGATCATCCACAATTCGGATGCAATGTTCAAGGTATTCCTTTTCATTCCATAACTGTTTTATTCCCAGGTTGTACGGTTTTTTTATAACCTTTGCCAATAAAAGTTGTGTACTTGCTTTTGATAAAAGCAGCACCGCAGCCCCAGGTCTGCTGTAACGGGTCTGTAGGCTGTAGGTCTTCATCGGTGGCAGGTTTCATATCAAAAAATTTTGAATTTTTCACGAGCCATCTGCGGACTAATGACATTATTTCATCCAGAGTTAGGGCTGATCGACGACGGTGATCTGTGGATATGGTTAAAAGTTCGGGTCTGATACATATTAGGACCCCACGAATTTGCACTTTATTTTTTATACAATAGATAGAGAATAGGTTATAAAGGAGATTTGAACAAAAAAATTTATGGAATATGAGGTTTTGAAAAAAATACGACACTTCAAATGCGTTTTTTTTTTTTTTGCTACCTAGCAACTAAACTAACCCAAACTAACCCAAACTAAACTAACCCAAACTAACCCAAACTAACCCAAACTAACTCAAACTAACCCAAACTAACACAAACTTTTTTTTTTTTTTTCAATAATTTTTTTTTTTTTTTTCCCATAATTTTTTGGCACAAACGTACAAGATTTCACGATATCTTTCAAATAAATTCATTAGAAGTGCGAAATTCGAGGGGTGCTAAAGTGTACCAGAGCCTAAAAGTTCTTCTTCTTCTGTCTTTGTTAATAATTCGGGATAATTGACAACATTGATTACTTTGGATCTCTTAGGGGTTTTGGGGACGGCGTTTGAAACTGGAGAATTATACTTCTTTGAACTGGCGGGCATGCTTTTGCTGGACTTCGGATATTTGCGTTGATGTTGATACAATTGTACTGTTTGATTAATAAACAAAAGTAAAAGTAAAAGTGTATACAATCTGTTATAAAATAAAATCATTGTAAAACAAAGTGACGGTTGCCCCAGGATTCACAGGATTCACTTTATGCAGAGTGATCCGGACAAGTATGACAGATATAATTGCGTCAACAGGGCGCATCGTTGCCAAGTTGCCAGCAGGGTCATGACGTCATCATGAGTACGCTTTCCTCAATAATTATAACAAATAACAAGTATTATATGTTATCCAAGAGACAACAATAACAAAATGTAACTATGTTAGATGTTCAAATATTTCTTTTTTCAAGGTATGCTACTTTTTTAGGGATAAATGTATTTTAGGTTTCCATGGCACAACATTAATTTTATTTATTTATATCCCATAATTGAATAACTCTGCATTTATTGCATTTATATACAGTGTGTCCCCGGATCGACGCATGAATAGGTGAAAAAGATAAAATTTTTTGAACTGAGATTTCATCTTCTGGGGTTCAGCCCTGCTTAGATAGAAACTAGTTTGTGTAATAATTTAATTAGTTTCGAAAAATCAAGTATGTCTTGGAAATTCACCTGATTGCTATTTTTCTCACCAGTGAAGTGCTTCTTCTGCAGATCAATGTTCTTCTGTCGAAGATTCGACCGATTGTTATTGAAGAAAGTTGTTTAGAAATGAAAACTCAATCAGAATGCAAAATTTCAAAGCCCTCCGCCTACTGTGATAATTTGTATTTTTTCATTCCAAGTTTTCAAAATAGAATGAAAATAGATTTGATCTCAATATTTCAAGTTTGTTTGTGTTTTTTCATTTCAAAATCTGTTTTAAATTAGCAAAATTGCGTTATTCATCAATAAAAGAGTTTTTGGTGATAATACCTTTCTAATATCTTCAAAAAATCAAAGTGGGCGGAGGGTTTTGAAATTTTGTATTCTATCTCAGTTTTTTATTCTGAACAACTTTGTTCAATCAAATTTTGTCGTATCTCCTATAGAGAAGCACTTCACTAGTGAGAAAAATACCTTCTATAGGTATAATATCGAAGACATGCTACTAAAATTAAGACACAAATTAGTGGGTAGAACAGGCAGGGCTGAACCCCAGAAGATAAAATTTCAATTCAATTTTTTTTGTCTTTTTCACCTATTCATGCGTCGATCCGGGGAAACACTGTCACTGTACATTGTTTGAGCTTGGTAAAGCAATTTGTGAACATTCATTATTATATTTTGTATGGATTCCCTTGTGGATTGAATCCAAAAATTCTCACAAAAACAACTATAATAAGCTCTATGCGATTTGAAAAAAATAAAAAATCATTTATCTACAAATCTAAGCAAAAAAAGGCCAATTTGCGTAATAAAATGACATGATTGAGCATTTTGCTGATACTCACTCATTCATGAGAAACATCACATTAGACAATATGTACTTCTTTGATTTTGCAATAATCAACTCTTTTTCAGGTTCCAATGAAGAAGGCGAAAAGTTTAATGTTCAAAGGTTTTGTCATTTACATACTCATAGAGGATCTTTTTTAGATAACAAAAAAAAATAATACAGGGTGTCTCACGGTGACTGTACATTAGAATATCTCGGGAAATTTGTATGGTGAGGTTTAAAAGGATGCTCTCTTCAAATGAAATAATAGCTACGTTGCGCGACTTCCGGTTATACCGGAAGTAAGTGCCAACTCGCTTGTTTCAAATGGAACACCCTATAGGGTGAGTTTACCTAATATTGTTCATTCCAAAAATTCAAACAAAAATAAAAATAAGAATTTTTGGAGAGGACAATCTTATGCAAACTCACCTTTATTTTTAATGCACAATAAGATAAAGTTATAAAAATTAGGGGTTTCCAATTGAAAAAATTGATTTTTGGCCGTTTTCTGAATTTAATTTTTGGTCTCATTTTTGGCCCACCCTGTAATAATAGTTTTCATATTGCTGTGAAAAATCTAATTAAGTAGGTCCTTTTCATCAAGAAATCCAATACAAATTAAATAATGAAGGCTTTCTTATAGGTGAAATTCACATTTAAATAGGAGCCTTCAAACGTCATTTTTGACATAAAAACTAAAATATTTCAAAAACGCTCATACTTAGGTATAGGGCATGATAAATAAAATCTGCCTAGAATTTTAAGTAGAATCCAAAAATGTAATAATATATTGGGTGTTCCATTTAAAATAAGCGAGTTGACACCTACTTCCGGTTTAACCGGAAGTCGTGCAACGTTGCTCTGATTTCATTTGAGAAGAACATCTATGAATATCCCACCAAACAAATTTTCTGAATCCCAATTGCTTTATTTCCCGTGATATTCTAATGGACGGTCACCGTGAGAGACCCTGTATACAGTGAGGACGCGTTGGTTGAAATAAATTCATTTAAAATTCAGGGGTTTGTTTTGTGGAGAGACCCACGGACATGTCGACTTTTATTTTCAACTGCGGCTTTTTTGATGATAATTTTATGTGTACAGGGTGGACCAAAATTAAGTTACGACCATCAACTTTGTTTTTTCAAATAGAAACTTCCCATTTTTTATTCCATTTCCGGATTCTACATCAATTCTAAGTAGGTTTCATATACCATGTCCTTAACCACCCTGTATTTTTTTGGACATAAAGATTTGTCTTGGTCTTCTTTCCTATGTCCGAAATTTTCATCTGATTTGCTTTGATAGTTTTCGAGAAAAAAACAAAAAAAAAACGTTTTGGAACCTTCCTAAAAATAATTTTAAAGATGGTCTTGGGTCTGTTTTTTCCCAGCTCCGCAGTGGCAATTCATCAGTTATCGAGAAATGTATACGTACGATTGTTCAGAAACACAGTCCATTTTAGATCAGTGCAACTGGCACTTATCCTTCAAGATTAGTATACAATAGGTTGCCTCACTTTTGCGGTCATGACGTCGCCAGATGATCAAAAACAGTAGAACAGAAGCTGGCAACCTTGTCTGTGATGAATTCATAATCATAACCTCACTTTACACAATGAATGAATGGTGTTTGGTAGTTGGGAGATTTTTTGCTAGAGTTTGTTTACATGTGTTCAACTCAGTCCAACTGTCTACCTACTTTATGTGTATTTTACGTAAATTAAGCTTTTATTATAGTTCAATACTAGGTTTCTTAATAGAATAAGGTAGGACTAATAGATGAAAAGTTGTAAAAATCTGAGCATTGATTTATTTGAATATACATATTATAGAAAATACTCACATTTGGAGCAGTATCTCTCTTTCTTTACTAGACTATTATTCGATAAAAATGGATTAAAAGATAATTTTACACTTGTAAAATAGCTTTATTTGGATTTAAATGATAAAAGTAGCAACAAGCCTACAAATCCATACAAACAAATCTTCGCCTAATCCCTTTCTCGGCAGGAGTGGCCGAGAACCGGTCTTAAAAGTAATATCCTTATCTATTTTTTTCCAATTCACTGTTTCCTGATGAGGGGTATCTTGTTTTATGGTGTATTCAAAACAGTTGCCTCTACAAAATAGCCAGTTCTCGTCCGGGAAATTTGCAAAAACGCCAGAAATACAAACGGTAAAAAGAATGGCTGAGAACAGGCATTTCAACCTTTTCTCGGCCATACCTTTACCTCGTAAAGGTTCAATTTGTCTTTTTAGTATTATTGTTTCGTACAAGTTTGAAAAACCTCAAAACTGTTTAATTAATTGATATAGTTTTTCTTTTCAGATGGCCACCATAAAGAAAAATGAAAAATTTAGAAAATTAAAACAAAGTGATAATTTGGAATAAGTAACAGAAAAAGAGGGACAAGATAGTGAAAACGAAGGTTTAGATGAAGAAAAAGAGGAAACAAGTAATGCGGAACAAAAAATAAATAAAGCAATGTTTAATACTGTTGAGGAAGACACAAACAAAATCTGAAGAACAAGAAAACATTGATAGCTATTAGGAAAAAAGTTGAAATAATAAGGGATACCTAATTTGGAGCAAGCAACAGAAAAACCAGACAGTAAAAGTGAAAGGACACATTCAAAAAAGAATGAGAGAGAAAGTTATAAAATGGAATTGGCAAAAGAAATTAAAAACAAATAAAAATCTTTATTAAAAATGTTACAAGCTGAATTAAAGAATTATCACCAAAATGGCCTAAAGAAAAAAACTCTAAGTAAAATTGTAAAGCTGGAGATATCAAGTCTCCTCAGATTTCCAGAACCTATCGGAAAATAAAACGAAAAAAAAATTGCCAAGTGCCATCTAATCCAAAGCTATTAAAAAAAATTCAAAAAAAAAAAAAAACAAAAAAAAAACATTGTCTTTTTTGTTTTTTTTTTTATAGGAAAATGTATCCCCTTTTAAAATATATAAAAATGATTACATCATTACATTTGATTTTTTTGGAAAAAACGCAAAAACATGCTACCATTTCAGTTAACGCCATCTAGCGGCGACGGCGAAGGTCGAAAATTCAAAACCAAAAAAGTTTTTTGAAGTGCAGATCATGCTCTTTCATATGAGCCCAAGCTCGTTTAAATCGGTCAAGCGAAACGGGAGAAATCGCCGTTTGTTTAATAAAACAATTGAACTTCCCCCAAAGTGGTGGGGGAAGATAGATAGAAAAAAACGTTTTGGACAAAAAGTGTAGGTAAATAGTCAGTAAATCGGAAAATGAGCTCATCGATATATTTTCCTTGGACAAAATTCCATAAAAATCCTATTTTTCTACTTGGTGTTGGTTGTTACGCCCACTAGCGACCATTTCAGAAACTTGAAAATATTTTCCAGGTTTTTCTCTTGGCCGTTTTAGTAATAAAATTTTTTGCCGCAAGCCTCTACGATGAATAGTTTACGAGAACTGGCACCCTGACTCTGAAAATGAATCACCCTGTACATATTCAATTTCGTTTACTTTAAACTTTGCGGCCATATCCCCCCCAATTTTATCATCACACCCCGTATATTTTTTCACTGTTTCCTAATAAGAATTTGATCCCGAATCGACTGAGGGCAACTGAGAAGGGGAAGTGGAAATTTATCAAAACTTGCATTCCAAAACGACAAGAATAGTTCAAATTTGAAGTTAAAAAAAAGTAATAACTCCAAAATTTATTTAATGCGGCAATTTGTGTGAAAATGTTCCCAAATAGCCATATCCATACCGACTGGTCGAGTAGAAAGTAAATCAAAAAGCTTTTAAACATCCAGATAAGAAAATTACCATTCGTTGGTATGTGTATTAAAGTAGCAGTTATCTAGGCGTTTTCAAGTGGGACTCAGTAATGTGGGAACTCTTGAAACATGTGTATGAGTGGCGCCAACTCAAGCCCAACCTGGCCTGGAAATAGACTGGTCAAGTCGTAAAACATAAAAAAGGTTCCCGAAAACATTTGTTTCAAGTGTTATTGCTCAATGCTTATTGACAGAGATGGGATAAAAAGTCGAAAAATTGATAAGATAACATAATGGATTTTGGTTTTGAGTACCTATTGTGAAATTATCCTCAAATTAATAAAGTACATGTGTCACAAGTTACTAGCTCCCCATACTCCGTGTGACGGTCAGAAGTAGAAGCAAAGTCTATATATTATAGACTTTGGTAGAAGTTCCTGGCGAGAGCACGGATACAATTCTAAAATCACAAGGCACGGCATGCTGTGTTGCCAAGTCATCGAGAAGATGTTCAATTGATAAGTTTTATTGTAGATTTATAGGTAACGCTCCTACCCATATGGCTGCTCCTGCCAGAGTAAAAAGGTACGCTCTTGCCCAGCGTAGCCGGTGGATGTTCTCTTGAATATTTTTTAAAAAGTAACGCTCCTACCCAGCTTATCTTGTGCTAAGATCTTGTATAACCTCAACTCGTTTTGTCGTATGCTTGAAAGACTGTCGATACAAAAATGGCAACGTTGCAAATAAATTGTATCCGCGCTTCCGCCAAGGATAAGCAAGATTACTATACTACTCACTTCGCCTGAGGTAAGAGACGGAGGGGGGAAAATATGACGTCATCTGTTTCTAGCGGCTGCAGTAGACTGAATCCTGTCAATGATTGTAACACCCTGTCCTTCGATTGCATCGGTCTGCATTGTATCGTGTCATGTGTCATTCGAATCATTCGATCGATGAGATTTGTTTGTATGGATTTATATCATTTAAATCCAAATAACGCTATTTCGCAGGTGTAAAATTATCTTTTAATCCATTATTATCGAATAATAGTTTAGTAAAGAAAGAGAGAATGCTGCTCCAAATGTGAGTATTTGCTATAATATGTATATTCAAATAAATAATACTCAGATTTCTACAACTTTTTATCTATTAGTCCTACCTTATTCTATTAAGAAACTTTGTATTGAACTATAATAAAAGCTTAATTTACGTAAAATACACATAAAGTAGGTAGACAGTTGGACTGAGTTGGACACATGTAAACAAAGTGTAGCAAAAAATCTCTCAACTACCAAAAACCATTCATTCATTTTGTAAAGTGAGGTTATGATTATGAATTCATTACAGACAAGGTTGCCAGCTTCTGTTCTACTGTTTTTGATAGAGACCATCTGGCAACAGTGGAAACAGATGACGTCATGACCGTAAAAGTGAAGCAACCTATTGTATACTAATCTTGAAGGATAAGTGCCAGTTGCACTGATCTAAAATGGACTGTGTTTCTGAACAATCGTACGTATACATTTCTCGATAACTGTTGAATTGTCACTGCGGAGCTGGAAAAAAACAGACCCAAGACCATCTTTAAAATTATTTTTAGGAAGGTTCCAAAACGTTTTTTTTTTGTTTCTTCTCGAAAACTATCAAAGCAAATCAGATGAAAATTTCGGACATAGGAAAGAAGACCAAGACAAATCTTTATGTCCAAAAAAATACAGGGTGGTTAAGGACATGGTATATGAAACCTTCTTAGAATTTGATGTAGAATCCGGAAATGAAATAAAAAATGGAAAGTTTCTATTTGAAAAAACGAAGTTGATGGTCGTAACTTTATTTTGGTCCACCCTGTACACATAAAATTATCATCAAAAAAGCCGCAGTTGAAAATAAAAGTCGACATGTCCGTGGGTTTTTCCACAAAACAAACCCCTGAATTTTAAATGAATTTATTTCAACCAACGCGTCCTCACTGTATACAGGGTGTCTCACGGTGACCGTCCATTAGAATATCTCAGGAAATAAAGCAATTGGGATTCTGAAAATTGAAATAAAAGCAACGTTGCACGACTTCCGGTTATACCGGAAGTAGATGTCAACTCGCTTATTTTAAATGGAACACCCTATATATTATTACATTTTTGGATTCTACGTAAAATTCTAGGCAGATTTCATTAATCATGTCCTTTACCTAAGTTTGAGCGTTTTTGAAATATTTTAGTTTTTATGTCAAGAATGACGTTTGAAGGCTCCTATTCAAATGTGAATTTCTCCTATAAGAAAGCCTTCATTATTTAATTTGTATTGGATTTCTTGTTGAAAAGGACCTACTTTAATAGATTTTTCACAGCAATATGAAAACTATTATTACGGGGTGGGCCAAAAATAAGATCAAAAATTAAATTCAGAAAACGGCCAAAAATCAATTTTTTCAAATGGAAACCGCTAATTTTTATAATTTTAACTTATCGTGCATTAAAAATAAAGGTGAGTTTGTAGAAGATTGTCCTCTCCAAAAAATCTTTTTTTTATTTATTTTTTTTGAATTTTGGGAATGAACAATATTAGGTAAACTCACCCTATAGGGTGTTCCATTTGAAACAAGCGAGTTGGCACTTACTTCCGGTATAACCGGAAGTCGCGCAACGTAGTTATTATTTCATTTGAAGAGAGCATCCTTTTAAACCTCACCATACAAATTTTCAAAATTCCAATCGTTTTATTTCCCGAGATATTCTAATGGACGGTCACCGTGAGACACCCTGTACAGTGCGAGTCTCTAACTTGGAATAAATTCAGTACACAAAAGACCGTTTTTTTTTCGGAAATATGCTCGGACACGTCGATTAATATTTTAAATTGCGCTCTTTTTCATGTAGAAAAATTTAATACAGTGTGTCCCAAATTTGAGATATGACGTCATCGACTATTTTTTTAAATGGTAGCCCTAATTTTTTTATGACTATTCTTAAAGAGTATATCGAGTTACACATGCGTACCAAATTTCATGTTTTTATTCCTTGTCATTTAAAAGATATTTAACAAAAACATGAACTAATTCGAAAAATGAAGAAATCTGATTCAACTCAATAATTTTTCTTTAATAAATGCTCAAAATGTTGTCCATGTACTAACTGACAATACCCTAAACGGAATTGAAACTCGTTTTGAACATTTCTAATTACTTCAGCGGAAATTAGCCTACAATCCTGTCTTATTCGTTCTTTCAACTCCTCAATATTTTCCGGTTTGGTCCTAAAAACTTTGTTTTTCAAGTACCCCCATAAGAAATAGTCCAGAGGTGTTAAATCCTGGGACCTGGGTGGCCATTCAAAGGGTTCTCTTCTACCAATCCATCTGCCTGGAAATGCATCATCCAGATACTCACGGACAGGTCTAGCAAAATGAGGAGGCCCCGTCTTGTTGGAACCAGATGTTTCTATTCGGGACATCAGCTTCAACCGGATCAGGGAATAGAGTAGCCAAATTCGGAAGTAGTTCTTCCTACATACCTACCTATCCTATTTTTTTTGTTATCTAAAAAAGATCCTCTATGAGTATGTAAATGACAAAACCTTTGAACATTAAACTTTTCGCAAGCTGCCTTCTTTAGTGGAACCTAAACAAGAATTGATTATTGCAAAATCAAAGAAGTACATATTTTCTAATGTGACGTTTCTCATGAATGAGTGAGTATCAGCAAAATGCTCAATCATGTCATTTTATCACGCAAATTGGCCCTTTTTCGCTTAAATTTGTAGATAAATGATTTTTTATTTTTTCAAATCGCATAAAGCTTATAGTTGTTTTTGTGAGAATCTTTGGATGCAATCCACAAAGGAATCCATACAAAATATAATAATGAATGTTCACACATTGCTTTACTAAGCTCAAACAATGTACAGTGACAGTGTGTCCCCGGATGGACGCATGAATAGGTGAAAAAGACAAAAAAAAATTTGAACTGAAATTCCATCTTCTGGGGTTCAGCCCTGCTTGGGTAGAAACTAATTTGTGTCTTAATTTTAGTTTCGAAAAATCAAGCATGTTTTGGATATTATACCCAGGAGGGATTTTTCTCACTAGTGAAGTGCTTCTTCTATAGGAGAAACGACAAAATCTTATTGAACAAAGTTGTTCAGAATAAAAAACTGAGTTAGAACACAAAATTTCAAAACCCTTCGCCCACTTTGATTTTTTGAAAATATTAGAAAGGTATTATCACCAAAAACTCTTTTATTGATGAATTACGCAATTTTGCAAATTAAAAAAAGATTTTGGAATGAAAAAACACAAACAAACTTGAAATATTGAGATCAAATCTATTTTCATTCTATTTTGAAAACTTGGAATGAAAAAATACAAATTATCAAAGTAGGGTTTTGGAATTTTGCATTCTCATTAAGTTTTCATTTCTAAACAACCTTCTTCAATAACATTTTGTCGAATCTTCGACAGAAGAACATTGATCTGCAGAAGAAGCACTTCACTGGTGAGAAAAATAGCAACCAGGTGAATTTCCAATAAGACATACTTGATTTTTCGAAACTAATTAAATTATTACACAAACTAGTTTCTATCTAAGCAGGGCTGAACCCCAGAAGTTGAAATCTCAGTTCAAAAAATTTAATCTTTTTCACCTATTCATGCGTCGATCCGGGGACACACTGTATATAAATGCAATAAATGCACAGTTATTCAATTATGGGATATAAATAAATAAAATTAATGTTGTGCCATGGAAACCTAAAATATATTTATCCCTAAAAATGTAGCATACGTTGAAAAAAAGAAATATTTGAACATCTAAAATAGTTACATTTTGTTATTGTTGTCTCTTGGATAACATATAATACTTGTTCTTTGTTACAATTATTGAGGCAAGCGTACTCATGATGACGTCATGACCCTGCTGGCAACTTGGCAACGATGCGCCCTGTTGACGCAATTATATCTGTCATACTTGTCCGGAGCACTCTGCATAAAGTGAATCCTGTGAATCCTGGGGCAACTGTCACTTTGTTTTTCAATGATTTTATTTTACAACAGATTGTATAAACTTTTACTTTTATTTTTGTTCATTATTCAAACAGTACAAATGTATCAACATCAACGCAAATATCCGAAGTCCAGCAAAAGCATGCCCGCCAGTTCCAAGAAGTATAATTCTCCAGTTTCAAACGCCGTCCCCAAAACCCCTAAGAGATCCAAAGTAATCAATGTTGTCAATTATCCCGAATTATTGAAAGAGACTGAAGAAGAAGAACTTTTAACCATATCCACAGATCACCGTCGTCGATCAGCCCTAACTCTGGATGAAAAAATGTCATTAGTCCGCACATGGCTCGTGAAAAATTCCAAATTTTTCCATATGAAACCTGCCACCGATGAAGACCTACAGACCCGTTACAGCAGACCTGGGGCTGCGGTGCTGCTTTTACCAAAAGCAAGTACACAACTTTTATTGGCAAAGGTTATAAAAAAACCCTACAACCTGGGAATAAAACAGTTATGGAATGAAAAGGAATACCTTGAACATTGCATCCGAATTGTGGATGATCTGCAGGATGGCATCCAACAACTGAAAAAGAAAATGGATAAGATTATCAAAAAACTACACGATGACGACAATTGGCAGGATGAAGTTGAGACCAAGAAAATCCCGATCCCGCATTTAGACTTGAATACCAAGGTACAAGCTGGAGTGAAGTCTGAAGAAGAAAAACGTAAGCTGGAGCTGCAGGAGCTGCTCGCCGAGATAAGAAAGAATCCGAAGAAATTTGACAAGATGTTTGATTAAGAATCCGCCATTCGGTAATCATTTATATGTTTATTATTGCTAAATAAAGGCTGGATTTCTTGATGGTATTTTTTGTGAATACCTAGAGGTGGGTACAATCCTATGTGGTTGGTTCCAGAAACTTAAAATTCTCCCAACAATCTACTCCTCCCACCGGTGTTATAAATAAATTTTAGGCGACTTAATAGACACTCTCTAGAAAAATAAAGTGAGTTTGTATAGGATTCCAATTAATTCTTGATAAAAAATCATGTCATTTCATAGAATACAACAATCATAAGTCTCTGCTACATGTCGGCTTTTTTATGGTCGAACTTGATAAATTGTACCTGCTTTTAGAAATTTGCGAAAAATATCTTTACCTGGAAATCATCACAGTCCGGTACTGTCCACTTATCGTCCAATATCGAGGGTACAAATGACTACAATAATCATAAACTTATTGGAGATTGAAGGCAACCAAATAGTTATCTTGAAAAGCACTATACCTACCTATAAAATCATCATAAATAATACGACACGAAATTTATTGTTGGTGCACGCGCTCATAATTACTCATTGGTGTGAGAAATTATTTGAATATGGCTTTAACTAGGGCCTGATACTTTTATAACCTCGTAAATTCTATTTTGCAACAAAAATATAGGTACACCATACCAATACAAAATGCAAAATCATCACTCATCAGTGTACGATGGATGAGAGTCTGTGAGTGCATTTATAGCCGTCATTAAATTAAACCCTTTAATCTACAGGGTCCTCCAATAGTGCGTCAGGCATCGTATTCAATTCAGGTTAGGAATTTCGTTCATGCGCAGACCTATACTAGACTATACATATGAGGAAAATATTTTCGCAAACACATCTTTTTTTTTTTGAATGGGACACTCTGTATTTTTTTTTTTGATATAAACATTTGTTTTGGTGTTCTTTCCTGTGTCCGAAATTTTCATCTGATTTGCTTTGATGGTTTTCGCGAAAAAAA
This sequence comes from Orchestes rusci, assembly GCA_958502075.1. NCBI lineage: Eukaryota > Metazoa > Arthropoda > Insecta > Coleoptera > Curculionidae > Orchestes > Orchestes rusci. The sequence continues at coordinate 115,348,580 of OY293303.1, forward strand.
ACAAAAAAATCGTTTTGCAACCTTTCAAAAAATAATTTCAAAGATGGTCTTGGGCCATTTTTTTCCCAGCTCCGCAGTGGCAATTCCAATACAGTATGTCCGAAGATATTCCAACATCAATTATTGATTTTTTTCTATTTTGTACAGGGTGTCCAAAATTTGATTCCGAATTTGACAACTTTCAAAGCAGTTTTTCTCAAGATTTTCAAATAGTGCACCCTGTATATTAATTCACAGTTTAATGCAGAATGAAGGTTTTGTATTTTCAAGTTTATTTAAATTCTGAACCGTTTAAAAATATTTACCAAAAATCATAAATATGTCAATTTTAAAATATAGTCTAGTAAGTATCTACATAAAATAAAACTTAGTGGCTCTGGATGACGCCTATCGGGAAACTCAGCGGCATACATACTACTCGCCAAGATCATTTTTTCTCACTTTTTCCCATTAAAAAAAATAACAAGCTCTTCTTTTGAAAAATTCATTTTTTCAAAAAATTATTTGCCAATATTCCTTCACAACTAATGTCAAAACTATATGTATTGTTTGTTAGATAAACAAAGCGTTCTTCCATAGCAGCCTAAAAAATGTTTTTTACTGATGGATGGACATAATTATGGTGAATATCTTTTGAACGGTTTAGAATTTGAATGAATTTATAAATAAAAAAAGTGTCTGTACCTACATTCTGCATTGAACGGTGAAATAATATACAGGGTGTACCAATACCATTTGAAAATCTTGGGAAAAACTGCTTTGGAATCAAATTTTGGACACCCTGTACCCTGTACAAAATAGTTAAAAACCATTTGATATCAGAGTATCTTTGGTCTCACCTTATTGGAATTGTCACTGCGGAGCTGGAAAAAAACAGACCCAAGACCATCTTTGAAATTATTTTTTGAAAGGTTGCAAAACGATTTTATTGTTTTTTTCTCGAAAACCATCAAAGGAAATCAGATGAAAATTTCGGACGTAAGAAAGAACATCGAAACAAATCTTTATATCCAAAAAAATACAGGGTGTCCCATTTCAAAAATAAATAAAATGTCACTTTTTTTAACCACTCTGTATTTGCGAAAATATTTTCTTGAAATACACTCATATGTACAGTATAAGTCTGCGCATGAACGAAATCCCTAACCTTAATGGTATACGAGCTATGGATGCATGACGCACTATTGCAGGACCCTGTATACTATACTATACTAATAACCATACTACACTAACTATACCCAAGCCCTATATTATTTAGATGAATATGTACAGGGTGTCCCATTTTGAGTACTTTTGCCGGCTATCTCCGTTATTCTTATAGATAGAAAGTTGCGGTTTTCGCGACAGTGTGCTACTTTTTCGTGAAACTAAAGATGCCGTTAACAAAATTTTCATAACTCTTTTAGTTTTTAAGATACAGGGCTAAACTGAAAATGTTGCATTTTAAGGTACCCCTCGTATCTAAACTATCAGATAAGTCATGGAAAATGTGAAAACTGTTTCTTATATAACTTTTTCCGTAGAGCTCGATCCTGCCTTCGGAATTAGTATACGGGGTCAGGTCAAAAAGTTATTGGACAAAAATTTATTTTTTTTAAAGTGCATACTGTTATATATTTTTGAAAAGGTAAAAAAAGACAAATCTTATATGGACTATAAATATACAGGATCTTCCAAAGTTCTTACTATGGTTGGTTGATGGTTGGTGAAAACACTTTCAAGTGAAAATATTCAATATATCATGTCCACTCGAAAGCCATATACTATACAGGGTACAGGGTGTTACCAAATGATAGGTCGTAATATAGGTACGTATTCCTGAACCAAATTTAAATAAAAAAGTTCATGAGTCCTAAATGTCTGGTTTTCGATATACGATTTTGAAGGTTTAGGAAAAATCGTATTATTTTCCTTTTGTTGAATTTTGGCAGAGTTTTTCATTGTAACAAGACGCTTAATTAGCATTAACTAGAAGGTAATCATGACTTTCAGTGTCTTCCAGAAGGACAGTTTCACGGATGAAGTTGTCAAAAAACTACGCTACTGACTTTTTCTGACAATTTTTTTATATTTTTCAGATAGGGCACCTAAAAATTAAACTTTATTTTTTGTCTCCAGATATTTTTTTGTATCAGTGGCGTACATTTTTTTGTCAATTTTATTCGTGAAATTGTCCCTCTCGACGTCACTGAAACCCATAATAACAATCTAGTTAATGCTCATTTAGGGTCTTATTACAATGAAAAACTATCAAAGTTCAAGAAAATCGGCAAAAGAAACTTTGAGATATCAATAATAAATCCAAATTCTGAAACACCCTGTATGTCAAAAACCAGACTATTTCGGACATATTAATTTTTTCTAAAACAGAGCCGCTATATACTTTGTTTCTTGATATTTTTTCGTTTTTGAAGAAAAAAATCGAAACCACTATACCTACCATATACAGTGTGTCTGCTTAAGTTGGCCACATATGGGAAACTTTTTTATTATTAATTTTAGGAAAAAAATGTATTCTTTATAAAAAGTTCAGCATGTTCCAAAACCTAAAATGCAACCATCAGATATTACATTTTTTCAGTCGTATACGAGGTTTGTCAAAAAATATGAATTTCACTCAAGAGTAAAATTTGACAATATCGAAAATTGTTATAAAGAAAAATAAACACTACCATTAAAATGACTGTTTTTTCCTTTTTTAAATTTATTAAATTTTATAAATAAATTAATATTAAACAGTAATCTCTTATTTTAATTATTGGACATTTAAATCAATGCATTAATTCAAATGAAAAAATGTAATATCTGATGGTTGCAGGTTTTGGAACATGCAGAACTTTTTATAAAGAATAAATTTTTTTCCTAAAATTAATAATAAAAAAGTTTCCCATATGTGGCCAACTGAAGCAGACACACTGTATGTCGAAAAAAGAAAGATACGGAAAAATAGCGGGTGATAAAAAAAATTGTATTCTCAGCTGCTTTAACTGAAAAAAAATATAAAAAATATCAGTGGCGCACATTTTTTGTCAATATTATCCGTTAATCTGTCCCTTGGGACGCTACTGACCATCTAGTGCAAATTTAGCGTCTTGTTACAATGATAAACTGCAAAAATTCAACAAAATCGAAAGTAGAAAAACAAATTAAAAACAAACACAAACTAACAAACTCATTAAAAAATATACCTACTTACAGTATTGGCAAAGTTTACTAATATACAATAACTTTGGTATTGGTCATAAGTGGATGAACCATCTAATAGATCTATGCATAGGATAATAATAATACGTCTATGGGATGAAAATTGTCAAAGGGGAAAGGTTGAGACATTCAAATTTACCGCAAAAAAATATCACTGGAATAACCAATCACGTGAGCGCAATCAATCACGTGAGCGCATCAATAAGAGAACTTGCAAGAGAATCGTGTGTCGTTGATTTGGGAATTAAAAAAGTTATACACTCAACTTTTGAAACGTAAAAATAAATAATATCACTACTAGAAAGAGGTGTGATTTTTAGTTACCTAACCTAACTCCTCGAAACGATAATTGTTTCACGCATCAGTAGAAATTGTTTTAGTGAAACGGCATTGGGGCAGGTCTGGGCAGCGTATTTACTATTTACGTTATATACCATTATACAGGGCGTAATATTGCGAAAAAATCAAAGATGAGTTTTCCCGCTTGAAAATGACAAGAAAACTTTACATAAACATGTGTCCGGAAATGCTTCATTACAGAGCAAATGGGTGTTGAAGTTTTATTTTTATTTTTGCTTTTTCTAAACAGTATTTGTACTAATGTCGATCTTTTGATGAAAATTTAAGTTTGGGTGTTTTTTGTCATGCGAAATTCGAATTTGATCTGAGTATGGCTTTTACTTGTAGAGGGCGCTACCTACACTTATTTTGCCCATTATTAACAGCCGTTACTTTTTTGGACGGGCCCGTATTATATTTTCAAGTCAAAAATCAGATTTCTTCATCATTTTTACGTAGAAAAATTATACTTGTTTAAAGTCGCTGAGTGCCACCATTCTCGAGATATTTGGATGAAATAAAAAATTCATGTGATTTTGGGATTATGGTCAAGCAAAGTCTTGCATTTTTTTTTGATAAAAAAAAATCAGGATGAGTCTTTCTTGATGAAAATAAGTCGAAAACTTCCCATAAACATGTGTCCGGAAATGCTCCGTTACAAAGCTACAGGGTGTTGATTTTTTTTATTTTTTCCATTTTCATATTTTTTCATGATATTTAAATGAAAATTTGTTGATTACATCCCTCATTAGTTGAATTTTACCTTTTTACAAAAGATATGTAGCAATCATACGAAATATATCATGACTTTACCTCCGCCATTATTTCAAAATCACATGTATTTATTAATTCAAATTCGAATATCTCGAGAATGGTTGCCTGTAGCGACTTTTAACAAGTATACTTTTTCTGCGTATAAAATACAAATAAATCTGTTCTGTTGCTTGAAAATGTTTTAGAGGTACTTACAAAAAAGTAATGGCTGTTAATAATTGGATAATTAATTGTAGGTAGCGCCCTCTAGAAGATAGAGCCATGCTGAGATCAAATTCGAATTTCGCATGACAAAAAACCCCCAAACATCAATTTTTATCAAAATATCGATATTGCTTCAAATATTATTAAGAGAAAACAAAAATAAAACTTCAACACCCTGTAGCTCTGTAATGGAGCATTTCCGGATACGTGTTAATAGAAAGTGTTCTTCTTATTTTTGAGCAGGGAAACTCATACTGAATTTTTTCGCAATATTAATGAAACACCCTGTATAAATGGATGCCATTCTATAACGTAGTATGATTTGTATTTGAGGAGTGACTTTATCAAAACGCATTATGTCACCAAAAACTAGATTCCCAATAATGACCAAAAACCCTTCATGACTAAAAACAAAGTGGTAAAGCAAAATGTGTGTGTAGAATCGTTGTATACAGGGTTTCCGGAAAGTCAACGATAATACTGAAAGGAATGATGGACCCATAAGCATCCGGAAAAACATAATATGACCATAGTAAAGACTCTATGGTTTTCGAGATTTTCACTAAAAGTTCAAAATATTCAATAAGAAATCTTATTTTATAGAAGAATAATTTATTTTGATTTTCTAAAGTACGTGGACATTTTCGTGACTAGCTTGTAATTGCGAAAAAATAAATAATAAAAAATATTATATTTTTCTGGAAGCTTATGAGTTGGTCTATCACCCCTTTCAGTATTATCGTTGACTTTCCGGACACCCTGTATATAAATCTTTGACCATTATATAAATTAATGCCATTCTATAACGTAGTATGATTTGTATTTGTGAAACTAGCATGTCTACTCCAACCAACCAGACCGCTATACAGAAGGACCATTATAGTAGAATATAAAGAAACAATACTTACGCGTTTATTCCGCTCCTAACTATACCGCCATGGAAAATAAATTAATAATAAATGGATATTTATTCTTTGGTACTATAACAATGTTCCAGAAAATGAAACTTGAACGTTACATGAACGTTAGTGAGATTTTTGGTTAGTTTGGTTATAGATAGATTCATATTGGATTTGAATATTCGCTTCCAAATCAAAAATGTTGCTAAGATAAGTGGCTGTGCCAAAAAAAAAACTTTTTTCAAGAAGCTTCACGGATATTTTATTATTGATTTTATTTTTTTCTAAAACAAATTTTTTTTTTGGCACAACCACTTATCTTGGCAAAATTTTTCAAGAGAGAGAAAAAATCCCCAATACATTGAATTGATAATTGCATCTGAATAATCAAAAAGTAGATTTAAAAAAATAAATAAAAGAAATAACATGTGACGTCACCTTCATAACACTTTCGTTCGCTAAAGAAACAAAAAACGTTATTTCATGGTCCAATTTGATTCGATTTGTACTTTTTTGAAAAAAGTAGGAAAAGCCAAAATTGTTTTGAATCTTTGAAGTGTTGTATTCAGTATAAGAAAGTTGGTGCTACATAAGTCACCCTGTATAAAATGTTTTTGCTGTTTGCTGGAAAAAATGTACAACAACCGTGTTTTTTTTTATTCCATTAGGCATGTATATCTGTAATCGATAATGCGTAAGTTACATTCAATTTCACTTCGAAGTGAGAGTGACATATTTTCGCTTGCCAAACGAGAATCGTATGCTACCATCTACATACATCGAATGTGGCGTAAGCGTGGCTTTGAATATAAATTCAATGTAGATGGTAACATATATTTATATGATTCCCGTTCGGCAAGCGGAAATCCAACACTTCCACTTAGAGGTTAAATTGAATGTAAACCTAACATAACTTTTTTACACAAATTTCAAATATGTATGGCTCTTGAAAATTTCAAGATAAATTATTGTTCAACTTTCATTCATCATTGTGAGTTTAGTTTAGATTATACTTGAAATCCTTTTCCCTTTCACCCTACTTGCTGACATGTAGACCCCTCTTCATTTCTATTTTCTAATCTAAATTATAAACACAATATTCCTAGAAAAAAATTCGTACCCTGGTACCTTCGGCAGCATAAACATGGTGATTGAGGAAAACATTGTAAGTGTGAAATGACATTGAAAGTATGTCTACCTTGGTAGTTCCGGCTTGAAGTGTGTACTTTTTTGCTGAAGAGGATCATCAACACATGGTGGCACACTTGTGTATATGTGTTTTATAGAATAATAACGTTCACGTTGATGTCATTATTAAATGGTAATAAATTTCCGGATATGTGAAGTGTGATGAAATACTGAACATTTTGTTGTAGAATCGTACTTTTATTATACAGGGTGACGATTTAAAAAGGACCAGCATTTGATTGTATCCAAACCAATGATAGAATGAATATTTGGCGAGGCACGACAATAATTTAGATATCGAGGGGGACATCATCGTTTCCTATACTGTTTTTTCCTTGAGTAATCTTGGTGCTGAATTTGTAAATGTTTGCTGGTCACTTTCTACCCAATCCCAAAAGCTGTCCAAAAGGCATTGATTGAATAACCTTGGTGGTCAACTATTGATTACTTTCGAGCAAATTGTACTATTGCTGATAGTTTCTTCTACGTCTTTGAGCTGTCTGACTAATAGATCAATCGTCGATATATGGTCTCCAATTCCATTATCAGGCATTTTGTACTCTGTCGAAATGTCTGTCTTTTGCCCGTGTATTGTGATCAATCTTGACCACATTTCAGCAGCATTCTCACGATTTATCAAATCATGAAATATTGTCGATAACAAAATCACCTGAGCCTCTGAGTTCTTCAAATTCTATTGTTTTCATTCACTAGATGCTCTGCTTTGAACAAAAAATCTCACACTTAACTTCCAAAGGTAAAAATTGGATCCATCCATCCGGCAATATTTCCAAAATGGAGCTTTGCCTGTGCTATTTGAAATACGATTCGGACGTTTATCGACAAAGTGCTGTCGTTCACTTGGACGTGGAAAGCTGAAAACTATCACCGATTACCAAACGATCGACAGGCTACCCTCAAAAACTCAAAAGTCTTGTGTCTGTTTAACTTCGGAAGAAAACCACGAAGACATATTGATAATTCTCTATTAACGAAACGACGACGTGTTACAATCGGGAAAAAAGCTTCCAACAACAAGTTTCAAGAAAAACACATTCTGCCAAAACTGTTTATCTCGAAAGAGGTAAATAAAGTCTCGTTGTTCTTTGCTATTTAAACAGCTTTTTCATTTCAATCAATGAATATTGTGTTTTTTTTTAACAGTTATATGGCCGATTGCACCATCCTATTTCAAGGATACATAACGCTAAGGAACCCTTGACTCGGGGTTCCGTTAAGTATACTTATGGCCGATTGCACCAACCTTCACTTAACAAAGACTTAACAAAGGAGGCCTTAAATGTTGAGCAGCCCTCAATTCGTTTTCATTTGCACCAACACACTTAAGGGACCCTCAACTGAGTGTGACCTGGATTTGGCAACGTTGATCAATTCTAGTAATTTCTAGTAACTTCTCTATTATTTAGACGGGAACAATGGCATATGTCACAACCTCACTTGTTTTTGTTCACAGAATGGTGGCTACTGATTTTAGTGATTTTGATTACAAGTTTTATCTGACCAGTGCTAATTTATTGCGTTTTGGCAGGTTTTCTGAAGGCTTTGGGTCGTTGTCATGTTGAAACAAAAATCGAAAAGGCATTTCCCATTCAGGCAACATACACCAAGCGATCCATAATGTCCTCTAAGAAAGTATAATGGACGTTCTCTACTCCACGAAAAACAACCCCGCCTTTTCCGTGCTTAGTCGTTGAGGTCGAAATAAAATTTTTTGTTACGTGTTTCGTCGCTTAATAATGCATTTTTCGAGCCCTGCACTGTCCAGTTCAAATGACGTCGTGCAAATTCAAGCTGCTTGGCTAGGCGATTTCTTTCGGAAATCAAAGGTTACCTGGCTGGACGTCTGCTGTATAGTTTCGCATCAACTAATCGACGTTAAACAGTTCTCGCACTAACATCCAGTTCGGGAATTTCCGAAATTATTCTTGTTCCTAATAGCCACGGATCATTTTGACAGATTCTTTTGATTCGTCTATCCATCACAAATGTAGTTTTCCTGAGACTACCTGATTTTGGCATTTGTTCTACATGTCCTCTTTCATTATAACGTCAAATGAATTTTCACACGCTGTATTTCTCAATCTGCATGGAAATAGCAATTTGAGGCTTGCCTGCCAAAAAGGCATTGACGACCATTTTGTTCAACTCCGTTGAGATGGGTTATCCTTTTGGCATATTTATTTCCAAGAAAATATGAAATATAAATATCAAGTAACCTGAAGATTTTTTTTTTCCTTTGATACCTTTGTTGTAAAAGTTTGTTTTTTATGCGTATCCAAAGAGTCGCACTAATAAAGCGTAAAATGGAATAAATTGACACATACTTCCTTAGCACTGATTTGGAGATAATCCCATTTTGCCTATGACAGCAGCCCACTACGATTCTTCAACCTCCTTGATTTCCACGTTGTTTTGGCAACTAATAATAATTAAAAAATCTGAATATTCGATTTTGTAATAAGAGTTGCTTTATACTTTTGTCCGATAATGTATATATTTAAAAATAAATCATAAATTTCTTTGAAAATTAATAATTTATAAAAAAGTCAGTTACGACCATAATAACTACATCACAACCTCAAATTAACAGAGATAAGTCAGAGATAAGTGGTCATCAACGGAGACTTGAGAAAGGGAGCGTTAAGTTGGTGCGAACAAGAACTTGAAGTTAAGGGTTCCTAAGTGTTAAGTATCCCTCAAATAGGTTGGTGCAATCGGCCTTTGAAATTGGTTGGTGCAATCGGCCAATGGACTCTTTAAAGGTCCCTCGTAGTTTGGAAACGGGAAGCAGCGGTGTGGCAACGTCGCCTGACCTGGTGCATCCTACGTGTAGTCATGAGGAAGTTGACGTTTGACGTGTTGATTGACACAACGACACAACACAACATAAATCATTCTTTAGGTTATGATTCTTTGATGACATCGTAGCAAAATATGCATTCCTGTTTTTAACTAGAAATCTTGCCCAAATACCCGTAGCATGATGCAGTTCATGTTGCTATTCAGCCGACAAGGAAAACTAAGACTGCAAAAATGGTACGTGGCCCATCCCGACAAACTAAAGAAGAAAATCACCCGAGAACTCATCACAACAATTTTGGCCAGAAAACCAAAAATGTGCAGTTTTCTCGAATGGAGAGACCTGAAAATAGTGTACAAAAGGTATGCCAGTTTGTATTTTTGCTGTGCAATCGAACAAGACGACAATGAACTTCTCACTTTGGAAGTGATTCATCGTTATGTGGAACTTCTCGACAAATATTTTGGCAGTGTATGCGAATTGGATATCATCTTCAACTTTGAGAAGGCCTATTTTATCCTGGACGAACTGATGCTTGGAGGGGAAATTCAAGAAACAAGCAAAAAGAATGTTTTGAAGGCTATTGCTGCCCAGGATCTGCTGCAGGAGGAGGAAACACCGCAGGGTTTCTTCGATGACCATGGCTTGGGATAGATCGCAACCAAAACGTTTTAATTTATTTTATACAGTATTGAAAAATTTGTTATAATGCTACTGGGTCGTTGAGTTGTGTATAATTTGCTCATTTCGCCATTTCCATTCCATCTTTGGATACGTTTATTATTGTAGGTAGCCGAGCTTCTTTATTTATACAATATTATAGATTATCTTTATTTTGAGGTTATATTTAACCTTCTATAGCTAAGTTCGGATAGTCCACATCTTGACATATGAGATGTTCGGTCATGTGACAGAGGATTTGATTTGCAATTCGTCTATCACATGACTCAACATCTCATATGTCAAAATGTGGACTATTCGAACTTAGCTTATGTGAACTTGAATTACTGTCTAATTATTTACACGACTTACATGATTTACAACTCAGGATTGTACTTTATAAATGTTGTCATCATTAATAAATTTAGTAAAAAACTAAGCTGGATTTTTTAATAACAGAATTTTGGTCTGTGAATCATTCTCAATGATTTTTGTGACAACTTACCGGGTGATTCATTTTCAGCGACAGGGTGCCAGTTCTCATAAACTATTCATCATAGAGACTCATGAGCGTAGTGGACGCGTTTTGACACTTTACGCGTATTGATATGCTCGTTCTGATTGGTTGTATAATCTCGAACCAATCCTATCGCAAAACGCGAAAACGCCGTCTTCGAAATACGCTCATGGGGGCGCACCATCAGGAAAAAAAATCTGTATAGTGAAATGTGCCCAAGAGAAAATGCTGAAAATATATTTCAATATTCCAGGATCGCCCCAAGGGGGCGTAACGGTACTGTGAAAACAGAAAATCAACATATTTTCGAAATCTTCCTCATTAAACTACCAAAAAAGAATATGGAAACAAATTTGCAACGATATTCTCTACAAGATTCTCCCTGACACTTCTCTCTTAGTTGTCAAATAGGACAGGTACGGTCCGTCAAACTTGATGTTTCTAATTGCCTATAACTTCGGAATCCCTCAACCGATTTGAATGTTCTTTGGCTCGTTTTGAGGTTTTTTCGAAATTTTCAACTGCAAACCCATTTAGTGGGTGCGTGAATCGTGTTATTTGGAACATTTGCTACAACCTCCATAAAGCTAATTTTTCTATATCTCTTGAAATAGAAAAGTCAAGGACACCATCAGGAATCCCTCGAAAAATACTTTTTAAACTGCCCCTGTAAATTTGAATATGTCAAAAAGAAAGACTTCAGACTTCTGATGCGAAAGATAACGTGTTCTTGAGTTAATGTTAAAAAGAAAAACCTATAAGTGAGAATGCCAACTATTTTTCGTTTTTTTTTTTCTACGAGCAGCTTTCAAGTTGAATAGAGTGCGTCAAAAGTCACCAATAATACGATCGACCAGTGAAAATCTTATTTCAAAAATATTTTTTGAAAATGAAATTAACACAAAAAATAACAAGAAACCAGTGCAAATGCCCACCGCACCGTCAAGTCGTTGGCAAGGCACTCCTATCTTTTTGACACTTTCAAGTTTACAAGCGCTGTTTCAAAATTATTTTTCGAAGGATTCCTGAGGTCTCCATAACTTTCAAAAGATTTAGGAAAAATAACCCATATGAAAGTGTAGCGGAATTTTTCGAATGACACGAAACTTTAAAAACAGTTTTGACTTTCATAATTTATCATGTGTGGTCGTTTGAAGCGAATTAAATTGATCCCAAGCATATGCAAAAAAAATCAGATTTTTCAATTCCAAACGAGCCAAAGAACAGTCAAATCGGTTAAGGGATTCCGAAGTTATAGGCAATTTAGTAACATAAAGTTTGACGGCCGGTACCTGTCTTGTTTGACAATTTAGAGAGAAGTGTCAGAGGATTAATTTTGTAGAAATTATCGTCCCAAATCTACTCCATATTTATTTTTGGTAGTTCAACGAGGAAAATTTTGAAAATATGTCAATTTTCTCTTTTTATGTAACCGTTAACGCCTTCTTGCGGCGATCCTAGAAACTTTAAATATATTTCCAGCATTTTCTTTTGGGCACATTACTATACAGATTTTTTTTCCTGACTATATGATGAATAGTTTACGAGAACTGGCACCCTGTCGCTGAAAATGAACCTGTACAGGGTGTCTATTATTCAAGAATGGCAAGGTGCCAGATCTCAGAAACTAGGCATCCCAGAGACTTGCGGAAATTAATAACTGGGTAATATGGAATAGGGAATGCTGGAAATATATCAGAAGTTCCCAAGATAACCAAAAGATGGCGTAACGGTGCAAGGTTCAAGGTTCTCCTCTTCCACAATTTTGGGATTTCAAATGATTCCGAGCATTTTCTCTATTCCATATTACCCAGTAATTTTTTTCCCGCAAGTCTCTGGCATGCCTATAGTTTCTGAGATCTGGCACCTTGCCATTCTTAAATAGACACCCTGTAATTTGACCAAAAACATTTAGGTTCGCTGAAAACAAGTTTTGTGTCAAAATTGAACTTTCGCTCAGCAGAAAACCATTGCTGCTCAATGAATGTCGTTTTGGTATTGAGGACCGGTTCTACAACTCAAGTATATCCTTGGAATAAGCAATACTTCATAATTATATGGGGCTCTACAGCCCTAAATAGAGCAACTAATGATCTTCGATCTAGTACAAAGTTCCCATTTTGTCTGCAAAATGGTTATAATTGTGATTTCATCCTTATCGTAGAGTTGATGTTTGATATCAGGATAACATTTTTGGTTGGGGTTTTGTTCAGCAGTATATATATTATCAAAAAAGCCCATACTGTACCATTTGAAATGGTGTCGGGTGTATACATGTCTACATTTTTTTTTTCTCAATTTACATTGATTGTGCACGAATCTGGCCCATTCCTTCTTATTTCTGGTCAATGCTTTGGCCTCATTCCATGATTTTTCTCTTTTCTCCAGTGCATCCCCTACAGTCTGGTTCCATGTTTTTTTTGGTCTTCCTCTCATCCTTCTTCCTCCCGCTCTTGCTTCCCAGATTTGTTTCACCTGCCTATTGCTCCCCATTCTTTGTAAATGTCCCCACCAACTCAATTTTCTCTTTTCAATAAATTCTAGGATTGATTCTATATCCATTTTTTCCCTGATGTCGTTGTTCTTGATCTTGTCCATCCTTGTTACCCCCATTACTCTTCTTAAGTATTTCATTTCCATGGCCTGTATTTTGCTTTCTTGTCTCTGAGATAGTATCCATGATTCACATCCATATGTCAGTACTGGTCTGTAGATAGTTTTGAATACTTTCATCTTTGTGTTTTTGGATATTTCTTTTCTGTTTATTATTTTTTTGTTTATTGCATAGTAAAGTTTTGTTGAGGTCTCTATTCGTCTGTTGACTTCTGGTTCTGTTGTTCCTAATTGGTCCAGTTCCACCCCTAAGTATTTATAAGTTTTGACCTGCTCTATTCTCTCTCCTTCCACTTGAATGTTCATTTGATGAATGTTTTTTCCAACTATCATAACTTTTGTTTTGGTTTTGTTGATTTGCATTCCATATTCTTTTGTCACCTGACTCCATATGTTGATGTTACTGTTAAGGTCTCTTTCATTTTCTGCAAATAATACACTGTCGTCTGCAAAAGCTGCCACTGATATTTGTATATTTTGCATGTTTCTATAGCCTACTTGCAGTTTTTTTGTCCTGATTGTACATCTTCTTATTATTTCATCCATATATATGGTAAATAAGACTGGGCTTAATCCACCTCCTTGTCTTAGGCCCTCTTCAATTTTGAAACAGTTTGAGCGTCTGCCTTGGCTGATAACGAAGTTTTTATTGTTTCCATACATTTCCTTTCAGTCTTATTACCTTTGGTTGAACTTCTTTCTTTCTTAATATGTCCCACAATTTACTCCTTTGTATTTTATCGAAAGCTTTTTCCAAATCTATGAAAGCCAGGTAAGTATTTTTTCCTTGTTCCATTCTCTTTTCTGTGATTTGTCTCACTGTGAATATATGGTCTTGTGTACTTCTTCCTTTCCGAAATTTACTTTGTGCTTCGTGCATTGAATTCTCTATAATGTTGCTCATTTTACTGTTTATAATTTTTTCCAATATTTTCATTGCTGTGCATCAGATAAGTGTTATTCCTCTGTAGTTATTACAGTCTTGCTTATTTCCTTTTTTATAAATCGGCACGATGAGTGATGTTTTCCATTCTTCCGGTAGCTCTTCTTCTTTCCATATTTGATTGTAGATTACCAGTAATATTTCTTTTCCTTCGTCACCCATGTATTTTATCATTTCGCTTGTAATGTTGTCTGTTCCTGGTGCTTTTCCATTTTTAAGTTCCCTTATTGCCTTTTCAAGTTCCTCAAATGTTATGTGTTCATCTTGCGTCTCCCAAGTCGAACTCATTGTTTCCTCTTCTATCCCTTCTGTTGCTTCTGTATTTTTGTTTGCCTCTAGCAATTCTTTAAAGTATTCGACCCATCTCTGCATGATTCCTTGTTCATCTGTTAATATTTCCTCCTTCTTACTTTTTATGTTGAATGTTTTTTGTCCTTTGGGTTCACCTCTGCATGATTTCACTATATTGTAGAAAAGCTTTTGGTTTCCCTTCGCCGCATTTTCGATTTTTTGTCCAAATTCCTCCCATTTTTTCTTTTTCTCTTGATTCACCATATTTTTTACCTTTTTTCTTTCCTCTGTATATATTTCATATTTTTCTGTCGTTTTCACCTTGAGGTAGTTCTTCCAGGCTTCCTTCTTTTTCTTTATCTGCTCTTTGATTTCATTGTTCCACCATGCCGTTTGTTTTTGTTTAGTTAGTATTCTGCTGATTCCACACGTCTCAGTAGCTGTTTCCATCATAATTTGTTTGAAATTAATCCACATCTCCTGAATAGTTCGTACATGTATATGCTCTCTTAATCTCTCACATTTTTTGGAAATTTCTTGTGCATATTTTTCTGCCACTTCTTTTTCTGTCAGTTTGTAGGCTTTGATTTTTTCATGTTTTGGTTTCAGGTTTGTATGATTTTTCTCTATTCTTTTACGGTATTCTTGTCTTCCTCTAATCTTTGTTGTTACCAAGAAGTGGTCGCTTCCGATTTCTGGTCCTCTCTTCACTCGTGTGTCTATTATATTTGGTTTGTTTTTCTGCTCTACAACCACATAGTCAATAATTGATCTCTCTTTTCTGGAAATAACCTCTCTTGTGTATTTGTGTATATCTTTGTGCTGGAAGAGTGTATTTGTAATGACTAGGTCATGCATCACACAGAAGTCAAGCAACCGTTTGCCATTGTTGTTTCTTGTATCTTCTCCATATTGGCCAATCACTGTTGGGTAATTTTCATCTTTTCTCCCTACTCTGCTGTTGAAGTCACCTGTTAGATAGATCTCTCCCTTCAGTGTTTCCATAGTTTTTGTCAACTCCTCCCAGAACAGGTCTTTTTTTCTTGTTGCCTCATCTTCGTTTGGTCCATATACTGCCACTATGGTTCTTGTGTTCCCATTTTCATTCTTGAGTTCAACTACTAAAATTCTTTCAGACACAGCCGTCCATTTCTGTAGATTTTTCTTCATATTTTTATGACCTATACATCCGACTCCTGCTCTTGCACGCTCCTCTTTAGATACACCACTGTATATGAGTACATGTTCATTTTGCATTATGATATCTCCATTACCTTTCTTTTTTGTTTCTGTTAATGTCAGTATGTCCAAATTTGCTCTTTCAAATTCTGTCTCTAGTTCGTCCTGTTTTCCTTGAATTGTTTTTATGTTTCATGTTCCTATCCTCCAATTTTCAAATTTTTCCTTATTTTTGTTCAACTTTTCTTTTTGGTTCTCCTTATCAATGTCCATTTCGAAATCCTTTGTTCAGCAGTATAAATGTCCAAATTTCCTTCTAGTATGAGTTGGAGCACCCATTTTTCTTCTGTTTGGTATAAAATCCTCATTTTTAACTAAAAAATTGTGACTTGTCTGCAGCAATGGTAACCATCAGCCGAGTTATCTTCTGCAAACAGGGTAAATCTGCCCAATATTGATATATCCCAGAGGTACCCACCCCTTTTTGAATGACTTTTCACCTGAGCCCATCAACAACTGATATCTATCTCTCAAATATGATTGTAACCACTAAGGAGCAAAACCTCAAAACCCATATAAGTTTTAACGAAAATATGTCATGATTGGAAAAACTTAGACAAATCGCGAAACACTGTAGCCACTAACCCTGATTCAGATCGCCAGTACCAATATTTTCCTGGAAAGCAAACTGGCCCTCAGAAATAAGACTGTGCATCGTAAAGGTTCCACATCCTTGACTTCACCAGCTTGGAAACAGTGGACAGCTACATGATTGGTCTAAAATTAAAAGGGTCATACTGTCACCTCATTTATACAACGACATACCAAATGCAGTCTGGAGACATGATGGAAAGTGTCCAGGAATCAATAATGGCAAGAGCACTATCGGGTTTAACTGACTGTAATAGCAGTTCATCCTTTCCAGAGCACTTTTTGTTATTGATAAAATTCAGGGTACTTGAAATTTCTTCTTGAGTACAAGGAAGAAAGAAAAAGAGCTGGTTATTTTCGCACCCCACCATATATTTATGGAGACTCTGCTGGAACCTCTGGATGTATGCTGACCTTTTGTCTTTCCCCAGATGTGCTCCTGCTTATGTCGTTAGCTATTGGTATTGGTATTGGTATGGGAGGGGGGGCAAACCACTGCCCGGCGAGAAGGTCTAATGACCCTTCTCGCCAACTCCAGGACCACTGTAGTTTTAACTAAGTTGATGATGGAGAACATCACCTAGTTAGGCTAATTATTTAAACTTTTTGACTGTCAGTAATTAATAATACTGCAGTCTACTCAGTAACGTTAGCCAATGAGAGAACAGAGAATAATTTCTGCCCACCTCGGAATTTGAACCCGATCATCGCGTACTATCCTCTCCGGTGACTTTTGTCGAATGGCGCCTTAGACCGTACTCAGCCACCTAGCCGCCTTGTCGTTAACATAATCATAATAAACCATCTTTCCCTCTGTTGGTTTCTTGAACTATTCAGTCGACTGGTAGTAGCCCACTGATCTATGTTTTGGATCAGTGTAATAGCCGCAAATAGATCACTCACAGTGCAGGACCTCCGCTTCCAATTCAAAGCTCAACTGCCTGATTTAAATTCAATTTCACTTGGAAGTGGAAGTTACAGATTTCCAACAGAGTTATATGCTACCATCAACATTGAATTTGGTGTAAGCATGTCTTTCAACACAAATTCAATGTGGATGGTAGACTATCATTGCGAAGCTTCTTTTTTATCCTTAAGCCATTTTAAAGAAAATGCCTGATCGAAGAGATCAAATACGACTGCGTGAAAAGTAATCAATGGGAGATTTGCACATACCATGCCAATCTATAAGTAAAGAATCAATTTGATCCATAAATCACTGATCCAGAGCCAAAATTGTCATTTTAGTGACTTTTTTTCGATCACAATTTAGTTTTTTAACAAAAAAATTTATTCGATAAGTCTATTTTTTGGATAAACAGCCATTTCTGTTTCTCAACGATATTATGTCACCTTATCGGATCCATTAGTTATCGAATAGACATTTGGAGAAAAATTGGCAGACATGTATTCGATAAATATAAGGGTGAATATACTCTCATTCTGCCATAACCTAATAATTTAATCTAAGCCAAATAACAGAGTGATTCTCGGAACTGTTCAATTATTGCGTAGCTTTGTTATAAATATTTTATGGATTATTGAACGTCCAAAGACGATATCTTCACAGAGTGCTCGTACTGCCATCTGGTTTGAACCGATTTAACTAAGAATCGTTGTCGGATAACTAGTTATCGGCTAATGGGTGTTCAGTTATACAGGGTGATTTTCAAGTTGATACATTCCTTTTAACACTGTATGGAATGCAAGAAGAAAAAAAAATGTGTCCCAAAGTTTGAAAAAAGAAAAAAAAAGCCTTTTTCATTATTACTTTCCTACCACTCCAGATATTTCCACAAAATTTGGTACATTTCTTTTGACCATTAAATCAATTTTTTTTATGTAAAAAATCAAATATAATGTGCTATAACAAAACATCCAAAAATCAAAAAGAAAGATTACAAAAATGAAAATTTGAGAAACAAAGAAAAAAAATTCAGAACCTTGGGATTTGCTATTTTTTGGCTTTTGGATTTTTTAGATCCACCTCTGATTGAGTAGATCTGTCGTGGGATGTGTCTACACCATGTTCAAAACTAGAGACATCGAACTCATCGATGTAAACAAACAACACGTGACCTATCAATGGTTTTGCTTCAACTGATCACGTATTGTTTCTTTACTTCGGTGCATGACGGTGGTTATAACTTTTTGGATAGCTGTATGTCGATAACCTTCGCATTTACAGAGAATCTTTACATAGAAAAATAAACAAACATATACAGGGTGGCCCAACGAAAAGGTCCCACCCTTATTTATGACTTTCCTGGTATATTTTGGGAAAAACGTTCAGACACGTCAATTTTTATTTTTAGGGGGACGTCGTTTCGTGTATGACTGTATAATACAGGGTGTTCCAAAAATAAGATATCGCATTACACTTGACATTTTTAAATGGAAACCCCCATTTTTTTTCTATTTTTGGATTCTCCATGAAGTTTTTAGTAACTTTTGTATAATACAGTATATGTATTTAAAAAATTTAAACAAAAATTAATTACTTGGCTATAATGTGTCAAAAAGTCAATGTGGTAATAAATGTTGAAAGTGGTGTCCGTTTACCTCCATGCAATAATAAAGATTTTGCTCAAATCTATTCCTAACGTTTTCACACATTTCTGGAATTATTTGTCTGCATTCCGCCGTGATCCGCTCCCGAAGATCTTGGATGGAGTCTGGCTTCGTACTAAAAACCTCACTTTTTAAATGTCCCCAAAGAAAGTGATCTGAAGGACTCAAGTCCGGAGACCTTGGTGGCCACTCAATGAGGCCGCGCCGTCCGATCCACTTATTTGGAAAATGGGTGTCCAAAAACTGACGTACTGGAGCTACAAAGTGCGGTGGTGCACCATCTTGTTGGAAATGAAGAAAATTTTCACTTATAATCTCCCTGGAGCTCGAATTGTTTCCGGAAATTTTGTCGAGTTGCGAATTTTCTTGAAAAATTCGCAACGAGAACAAATTTCCGGATTTTTAATTCGAGCTCGCGGGAGATTCGGCAAGAAAATTTCTCACTCACCTCGCATTTAGTGGAAGAAAACAACTGCTCCTTACTCTACTCGCCATTGAGGAAGAAAGAAGGGAATCAGGATTTTATAAAACATTTGGAAGTTATAACCAATCTTGTCCATAATTGATAACATTGCAATTTTGTATTGGAAGTTGAAAATAGATCATTTATCAAAAATATTTGTCAGTGTTTTTAACAGCTGTCAAGCACTCGTGGCTGGATGTACCTCCCATGCACCAACCACAGTGTTGCCGTTTGCCTTATTTCTGTCTGTGAAAGTTGGGTTGGGTTGGGTTTGTTAGGGAGAGTGGGGACGGCAACACTGTAATCATATGGGAGCTACATCCAGATGCAAAGCCAGGGTGATTTCCACTTACTAATCTTTCAGTCACGTGATTATGAACAGGGTGATTTCCGATAAAATTAGGTCGTTGCCATAGCAACATAATAAAATGCAAGCCTATGATTGGTTAGAATTGACTGGTAGGAAATTTTCATTGTAATTAACCTCATTTTCCATTATTTTGGTTATTCGTGACTCTGTTGTATTTTCTAACATGTCCAAGTACGTCTCCCCCGTCAAGTTTCCAGGAATAAAGAAAATAATATATGATAAAAAATAAAAAAAATTATGAAAAATTCAAATAACTTTAAAACGGTTGAAGATAGATATAAACTGTATTATACAAAAATTACTAAAAACTTCATGGAGAATCCAAAAATAGATAAAAAATTGGGGGTTTTCATTTAAAAATGTCAAGTGTAATGCGATATCTTATTTTTGGAACACACTGTATTATACAGTCATACACGAAAAGACGTCCCCCTATAAATAAAAATTGACGTGTCCGAGCGTTTTTCCCAAAATATACCAGGAAAGTCATAAATAAGGGTGAGACCTTTTCGTTGGGCCACCCTGTAGATTGTAGTATCAACACTGAAAACATCATAAATTGCAAGTAACAAAATGTCATGAAAAGTAAAGAAATAAAATCAGGACAAACTGAAGAGTAGACATCCGAAGAAAATTCCTGAATGCTTCAGTATGCCTTTATTTGTAAAAGTTTTCTTGAATCCAGGAAGTTCTTCCAGTTTTCTCATTTCTA
Source organism: Orchestes rusci (assembly GCA_958502075.1). Classification (NCBI taxonomy): domain Eukaryota; kingdom Metazoa; phylum Arthropoda; class Insecta; order Coleoptera; family Curculionidae; genus Orchestes; species Orchestes rusci. The sequence continues at coordinate 115,368,979 of OY293303.1, forward strand.
TTGGCAAGTGAGTACAGATTTTCAAGGTTTTTAGGTCTAGAAAATGTATGTGAGTGTGATGCCAAAACACACCAAAATAATTATTGGACCAGGACCTCTAAATCCGTAGTTTTGTAAAGCATATTCACTTCGCCAGTCGAGAATAGGGTCCCAGGACTAAATTACTAAAATGATACATTAGGGGTGACTTAAATGAAACCACACAATAATTGACTTAGATTTGTATTTGGCAAAATCTTCACTTGTAGAAAATTATTACAAAAAACGTATTCTTAAACGCTAAAAATAAATATTGTGTTAAACAAAAACCACATAACAAATTCATCAAAACCACAGTGATCTGCAATCTCTGCCGTTGCGATAAATTTGCGCTCAAGAAACTGACAACACCACAAGATATAAATGCACTTCTTCCTCATTTCATGTTTATAATAAATATTCGAATATATTCTTTATTCCTTTGACAAGTATATAAAATATATTGTATGAGGAAGAAAAATATCTTATGGAGTATAACCTTATGGCCCCACAAAAAAATTACATAAAAAAATATGCGTTCGTTTTTATTGTGCACAAATCAAGAACATCGTGAACTCAGCTGAACAAGCTTAGTGGCTTAATTTGTTGGTGCCACCCTCAAAAATGCTAAAGCTTTAAGATTTTGATTGATGAGTCGATTTTGGGGAGATTATATTATTCTATTTCTAAAGCAGCGGATTGGAAAAAGATCACAGATTTTTAAGAGACGAAACGCGTTAAATTCTGTTCTACTCGTACCTTCTCTGTGTACTGTTTAGTGCACTTGATTGAAATTAATCACAAATATCTAATTTAAAACATACAAACACACAACTAATTACTAAATACTGTTAACGGAGGTGAATTAACACATTTTATTGCTGCAGAATTTTAACCCATGAACTTTCAAGTTCGACAGTTCGATGTAAGTTTACAATATATGACAGAAAAAACAGGTTATAAACCGAAAAAAAAAATAATTACTGATGCAAAAAAATAAATAACAAAATATTTGAACTTGTACGAATCCAAAATATGTACAGGATTTATTTCTAGCCACAACGTGCCAGTTCTCGTAAATGATTCATTCAAGAGAAAATGCTGGAAATATATTTCAAGTTTCCAGGACCGCCGCAAGGTGGCGTAACGGTACTGTAAAAATAGAAAGTCAATGACATTCTTCTCGTTTTCATGATATAAAGACTATTTTAGTTCCGTTATGTCCGTTTTTAAATAAAATGTAGTTTTTGACAAAAAATTGCATATTGAACAAGTTTTTGGTTGCCCTTCAAAAAGGCAATGATGATTTAAGTGCGAACATGATTATTAAAGTGTTTAGGCCTCCCAAGGTTGAATGTACTAGCACAATAACATTTTTCTCGTTTTCGAGATACAAAGAATATTTTAGTTCCATTATGTTCGTTTTTTAATAAAATGTAGTTTTTGACAACAAATTGCAAATCAAATAGGTTTTTGGTGAAAAAACCTGAAAAAGACTGATGATTTGAATGTGCACCTGATTTTTAGGTGCTTTCGACTCCCAAGGTTGAATGTACTAGCACAAGAACATTCTCGTTTTCAAGATATAAACAGTATTTTAGTTCGATTATGTTCGTTCTTTATTTAAATGTAGTTTTTGACAAAACAATTGCAAATTAAACAGGTTTTTGGCTGCTCCCAAGGTTGAATGTACTAGCACAATAACATTCTTTCCGTTTTCAATATAAAATAATAATCAATTTCTTCACAAACAATTATATAGCCACATAGGGGGTTGTCATTTGAGTTATGGTGTAGACAAAAAACGTGGTGCTCACCCCCATTTTTCCAAAAATTTATCGTACATTATTTGATGTTACGTGGAGAAAAAGTTTTTCATAAAAGCGTTGAAATCTTATCCCGAATAGCCCCGTGTTACGGTATTAAAATTTTGGAATCTTGTATAATGACATTTATTGACAATCCAAAAATCACATGCATAATTCAAACAAAATTTGACAAATAGACTTTAAAAAAAATACATTTGAAACATTGAAAAGCATCCATATATAGTGGTGGACAAAAAAAATAAGAGTGGAAGGCCATTTCGTATAACTGTCATAATCCAAATATACAGGGTGTCTCTAAAAGGTGCGGACAAAACTCTACCATACACAGGGTGGTGCAACCAAGATCGGATGGACGATTGTGGAAAATGGTGAGGAATTTGTTTTTTTTTTTGTATATTATAGTTAGTCAAAAAGACTATCCTAAATATAGTCATAATTCAGGGTGTCCCAAAAAATTTGTGGCGAACTTGACTTGTATTTTTTTAAATGGAACACCCAGTATATAAGAATTCTAATTATTTCTCCTATCTCGTACGATCATTTTGATATAAGATTCATTGGGTCGAAGACTTAAAATAAAGGAATGAGACGCGATCAAAGTTGAAAAAGGACTCATAGTTGGGCTATTTTTTAAGCGAAATGGAAAAAAGTATCGAAAAAGCAAATGACCCATAGAACAATACTTATTCTTGAACACAATAATCACATACACTTTGAATAAGATTATTTGTTATTATACAAGGTTGTCAAGTTTTGCTAACACGACCTGTACACATTTTTTTTTTTAAATCGAACACCCTGATCAATAGTTTTTTTATAAATCACACGCGAATACAAAGTTTCATCATTATTTACTCAGTTTATTAAATTATGTGGCATGACAATATCACGAATAAGACAAAATATTGATAACTAGTCAAAGCTTCTGCGAATAATCAACGAACAAATATCAATAAGAAGGATCACTCTGCCAAGCGCGCGAAACCGACCCGAAGTTCCCAACACCTTCCACTCGGTCCGAGAATGCCAGTCTGTTCAACAGTTTACTATGAAAAGCGCTGTTAACTTATGATTTTCAAATATCGAGCACGTATGTTCTGTGTTTCGAAAACGATGTGCTTCAGAATGGCTCGGCGGGCTGCCTCTTGATGCTGCTACACAATAGAGTGAAGAGTCAGCCTTCTTATTGTTACTTGTTCGGTGGTATAATCAAGCATAATCCATCATTTTCAAGTTAATCGGCAGTGCCAAAATACTTTTAATTAAAATGAGAAGTTTTTGATACCTATTTGCTAATTAATTAATTGATTGATTGATTGCTACTTAATTATTCAACTAATTCCTGATGTTGTCATGGTTTCATGCATGGCCACCCATAGTTTTATAAATTGGGCAATAATTTGTAGTACAATGAGGAAACTTTGTATTCGCGGGTGATTTCCGAAAAAACTATTGATGAAGGTATGATGTATGGTGTTTTTGGAAAGCTTATGATGATACAAATATAATATACAGGGTGTTCCATTTGAAAAAAATGTGTGCAGATCGTGTTTGCAAAACTTGACCACCCAGTATCATAACAAATCATTTTATTCAAGGTGTATGTGATTATTGTGTTCAAGGATAAGTGATGTTTCATGAGTATATTTTCAAAAAATAGCTTTTTTGACCAACTATAATGTACAAAAAAAAACAAATTCCTCATCATTTTTCCACAATCGTCCACCCATCTTGGTTGCACCACCCTGTATATATCCCTGAGGTCGAAATATGTCGATTTACTACAATTTATCTTAGTTCAAAATTGCACCGTTTCCGAGATACAAGTTAAAAATTAAAAATCAATTTTTCTCATTATTTTGGACACTTTTTCACATATTGCTTTGAAAATTGGTAAACGGGGGTTTGTAGTATGAAAATTTGGATTATGAGACGCTAGAGGGCGCCCTGAATATTTTTTGTTTTAAAATGGTCATAACTATTTTCCCAGTGTTTTTATTTCATCGCATCAAAGAAGAATTTAAAGTGACAAAGGTACTATTGTGAAAGTTCGCTCAAGGGATCCGTTTTCGAGATAATTCTATTTAAAGTTTTCCATGTCAAACAATCTTAAACATTGTTCAACTAGGGATTCAATAGTCAAAAAAATTTATAATTTTGAAAATTGAGTACGTTCATGCATTTACAATTCAAAAAATCAAATAAAAAAAATCCAATTAAATGTCAACTTAGGAAATGAGAATGTGAAATATCAAATGATTTGCGAACTTGAGATGAAAAATTGAGTTTATAAATTTGAATTCACAATATCAAATGAACTGTTGAAAAGTCTCCATCAATAATTATTGCTGGACCGAAAATCCACAGTTTATCGAATTTATCATGAGAAGTTACGTTGAACTAGTGTCGAGCAAGTTCATGGGTTACATAAAATTTGATAACCTAACACATTAGTTACAATCTAACGGGCATGGAGAATCATGCTCAGGTTTGTGCATAAATTTACTGAAAATAACCGACATTGCACTGTGCAGTGTTTCAAAGACGATTCTCCAAACTCGAAATAAGGCTACTTCGATGACATTTTGTGCAAAAAGTATCTACAAAGCCTAAATCCAAACATAGCTTCTATTAGAGAATTTTGGCAGGAACTATGTTAAGTATCCAAGCTACAAAAATTGACTACCGTATAATGCATAAATGCACGAATTCTGAACTAAATTGGATGGAGATTAAAGCACAGTTTCGATGCTTGTAAAACAATGACGATTTATAACTTATTAATTGGCGGAATGTATTTATGTAAAAGTATTGCTTTTTGTTGATATATTTCGGTTTAGATTTCAGTTATAGGGGGTCAGGCTCACTTCATCAAATTAAGCATAGTATTTTTTAAGACTAATATATGAGATTAAAGTGACCAACAGCGTAATATCGAATATATTTTTTTTGAGCTGCTGTTGGTCACTTCACTCATATTATTATGAGTAAAATACCATACCTGTGAACATCATGAAACTATGGACAGCTGGAAGACTAGATCTGTAGATAAAATGAACCTGTCCTGACGAAATGTTTGATGAGGGGAGACCGTTTATTTTTGAAAAATAGTTTATAGGATCAACATATTTCTATTAACCCTGATCTAGTTTTTGTCGCAAAGGTTCTGTTTTTTGCAACGGAGCAATTGTTTAGTGAATTCCCAAAAAGTGAATTTATGATGACAAATACCCCAGATTTGTAACTAAAAAAATATTATTTTAATCATATTTATACCAATTTAAACTGAAGTAATGAAAAGAAAGGACAAGTAAAATGAAAGTTAGGGATGTTATGTGATAAATAAATGGTCGATAATTTTCGAGTTACAGGCATTCAAAGATCTTTTTTTTTCTAGTTATTAATATACTTCGGACATTTCTTATCGAATTAAATTGAAATTTGGTACAAAGTTTCAGCTGTAACGTACTGGTGAAAAAATGTGTCTCTTCTTTGCTTGTAGAGGGCGCTTTACCTAAAATCCAAATTACATATTTTGCATATCTTTTTTATTTCGACAGATTTCTCGAAAACAAATATGTCGTTTTAAAAATTGGGGAAGACTAGACAAAAAATTTACGATAAATTTCACCGTTTGGTTGCAAATCAACATTAAACATACTCATGTGAAAAATGATTTGCTTTGAATGACGATAACAAAGAATACACAACACAAAAACAAATACAACAGAAACAACAAAAAACAGCAGAAATAGGAATCTCATGTTTTTGTGTTGTTTTTGCATTGTTTTTGTTGATGGTTGTTTGGTTTTTTGTTGTTTGTATTATTTTATATTGTTTTTGTGATGTATTTTCCTTGTTATCATGTCATAGAAAGTAATTCTTATTTTTGACATGAGTTATTTTAATGTCGATTTACGGCCAAACGGTGAGCTTACATTTTTGGTCTGATCTTTCACAATCTTTAGAACGACGTATTTGGTTTTCAGGTAAAGCGCCCTCTAGGGGCAGAGCAGAGAAACATTTCCACAGAACAGATAAACAAGTTGAAACTTTGTGCCAAATTTCATTTTGATTCGATAAGAAATGTCTGGAATACAGTGTGTCCAAGATAAGGATGTCTATCATGGGGATCTTGGAAACCGTAAGAAATACCAAGATGGTTAAATCAGAGAAAAGTTGCGCATTTTCAAGGCTAACAATATGCCGTTTAGAAAGTTTTAAAATTCCGAGTAGTTTCGGAGATATGCTTAAAAAAAACGAAATTTGCCGATTTCGTTTTTATTTTTTTCTGACGTTATTTCGAGAGATATGGAAAAACAAAAAACACTTTCTCATGGCCATTTTTCAAGCTCTACAAAACAGCGCCGAGAGATTTTCCGTACGACGTTTCGTTTCGGAGAAACCATCATCAACTTTATTTGTATAAAAACGGTCCTGGATTTTTATCTACGGATTTCAAGAGCCTCTTATGTTCCTAAAGCAACAATGTATCGCAATTATTCAAAAAAAATATATTTATGGATTTTTCCATAAGAACTCATGTGTTAGAGCGAGACAAAAAATCATTTTTAATAGAATTAAAAACAAACACCTCTTTTTTAATAAGTGCGATACATCGTTGGTGCAGAAACATAAGAGGCTCGTAAAATCCGTAATAAAAAATCCAGGACCGTATTTTAAAAAACAAAGTGGATGATGGCTGCTCATAGACGAAACGTCGGTTCTTCAATTTAATAACGCTATCTTGTAAAGGGCAAAAAGTGGCAATGAAGAAGTTCCATTCATTTTAAAATATCTCTTCAAATGTGGTCAGAAAAAAATAAAAACAATTTTGAAAAATTTCGTTTTTTTCCGGATTATTTCGGACGTAGTCGGAATTTCTTGGCTTTTAAAACGGCATTTTGTTAAGCATCAAAATACGCAACTTTGCCTCCATTTAACCAACCTTGTATCTCTCACGGTTTTCAAGATCCCCATGATAGACATCCTTATCTTGGACACACTGTATATCAGTAACTAGAAAAAAAAACGATCTTTGAGTGCCCGTAACTTGAAAAATATTGAGATTTCGAAATTTCGTTTTATGACTTACCAACATTATTTTGTTTCCTGACGTTCTTCCGGAAAACCCTGTATATTCGTGATGAAAAATAATAAAAGGACTTAACTTCAGGTATACTTAAATAAGTCCTTTTAGTGGTGAATCATGGATGAGCCACAGAACTAAAGAGCAAATCTAATAGAAAAAAATTCAACGATTTATAGGGTATACTATTCAAAAACAAGTGGGTTATGTCAATAATCTTGACATTTAATAGCTTGAAAATTTTAAAAAACTCCTACGACTTTTTCTATACTCGAATTTTTTACTGAAAAAAATTATATTTACAGCTTTTTAAAAGTACTTTATGCACTATACAGGGTGTTTCCTAGACATTGGTAGAAAATGCGTATTTTCGCATTTCTTACCAATGTCAAGGAAACATACATCAAGCTTTATAATTCAAAACCGGAATTAGACTGATGAGTTTCCGCAGTCGAAACGTTGCAACAAAAACCAGACGAAGAATAAAAAATTTTCCAGCCTAAAATAAACGGGTTATCCCATAAATTCAAACACTTCGTTACCTGCATTCCACGCTTTCATCCTTAATAAATAAACACAAATAAAAATAACAAAACACCAAACAAATGCTGAGTAAAAAAAATAAAATAATAAAACAACAGATAAAATTCGACAATATCACATCAACAATCCCACTTTACAAAAATGGCAACTTATCCCGAACAAACGATTTAACAGGCTCGTATATATGGTATCTCAATGCAACGATTTCTGGAATGTTTCTGATACCCCCGAATAAGGAATGATCAGTTTCTAACAATACTATAATGACAACAAATATAAATACGGTTGCAGCCAAGAGTGCTGGCAGAAAGGCACCGAGGACGAACTTTCTACCTTTTGGTTGCTGGCGCGCATGCGCTTGTGGTGCGCTTGCGCGGCCGTCGACCTGCGAGTGCGACAACGGTGTTTGGCTGCGACTCGATCGATGCGATGGATTTGTCGTGTCGTAACGATAACTGTTATCGATTAGTTGAGATTCGGAAGAGGAATGTTCGAAGGAGTCGCGGAAATAGTAATCACTAAATCTATCGATGGAATCGTCCTTGTACTTTAGTACGCAGTAATCTGGAAATAAATTGGGTGTTCAACAATTGTGTCTTATTCAGATGACTAAACTAATTTACAATTAAGGGTATGTTTTGACTTCAGAGTTTTGATCCTCAGACATAAAAAAAAATCTTGGAAGTTACTCCTGCGAATTTCAACAACACATACATCCTCTACGACAACGTAAATGACATCAAGATTTTTCCAATTTGCTGCCATTCCAATTTAAAAATTCCTGGGGAGCAAGCGTGTGTATTTCAAATTGCGCACTAAAGGTGTCTTAAAGGGGGATGTTTGGAAAGGAAATCCTGCGAATTTTAACTCACTCTTTACATCATTTTTCTCAATTTGAAAATTCCCGGTGTGCAAGGCGGAAATTTCTCGAGTTGCGCAAATAAATAAAATTTGCCTTACTGCCCATCGGCACTTTGAAGAACCCAGATCAAAAGAATTCCGCAGTCCGCAAGATTCCCTAAAAACTGTTTAGAATACTTAGTCAAAAAAGCAGCAGGGGAAGCAACGGTAATAAACCACAAAATATTAGTTTAGCTGAGATAACATCGATACAGATTGTGACGTTCCCTGAGATTTTCGACGGCGATTAGGAAAATCGGAAAAACTCGAGCGCCACCCCCTGTAGAGGACTCACAATGCCTATCGGGTAGCATTGAAACAGTGGAGAAAGTCCAAGCGTTCGTTATTCCAAAATACCAAATGGACTACTGAGCTTCTGATGATGAAAAATGCATCATAAAGTCTGTTTGTCCCAAACACCAAATAACAGTCGACTTGTTTCTAATCAGTGAATGAAATAAAAGTAACGTGAAGAAAAACAGTAGAAAAAACTTAACTTTCCGGTGAAGACTCGAAATAGCAACTGATAAAAACACAATTTAACAGCAGTGAAGTATCAGTAAAATGAAACGGGAAGTAGCGTCGTGTGAACGAAATTGTATACAGGATGTTTCCTAACCTCTGTGACAAAATGAAAGGGGTGATTCTTCGCTTAATTTTAAGACGAAAATGTGGTATAACTTTTTTTCGAATTTCGCTTTGTTTCCAAAATACAGGGTATTTTGTTGAAGTTTGGTAACGGTATTTAGAGTGATAACGGGCTTATTTTGCCATGAACAAATAAAAATTATCGAATACAGTGGCGTCCCGAGCGGCACTTCAACCAATATTATTGGGAAAAAATGTACGCCACTGACTTTTTGTGTCATTTTCATTTTTTTCTCAGGTTATTCAACTAAAAACGCAACTTTTTGATCTCTTGAATTTTTATCGTATCTTGCCTAATTTTTGAGATAAACCACTTTATTGCATGTCTCTGGACTACACAAAAATAACAATATGATGCAAAGTAGGCTTTTTGCTTCGATCCATGGCAACCAAATTATTTGTTTTCTTCATGACATTTGCCTACTGTATGAAAAAAATAAAATCGAGTAAAAGATAAATTAATTAAAAATAAAAAACTAATCAAAAAAAATTTAAACACCCTGTATTTTGGAAACAAAGCGAAATTCGAAAAAAGTTATACCACATTTTCGTCTTGAAATTAAGCGAAGAATCACCCCTTTCATTTTGTCACAGAGGTTAGGAAACACCCTGTAGACGGATTTTACAGCAGAATTACAACAGAAAACCTGCGCAAATGTAAAAGGAGAATTTGCCGAAGGCGTAGAGAAAAACTGATAAGGAAAACCCGACGTGACGGGGTCAGTTTGCGTCTTGACGAGATAAGACGGTGAATTTGTAAAAAGTAACTGTCTAATTAAATAAAACGTTACGCATACGAATAGTAACTGCAGAAGCCTCTCTGTGAAGTTTCCCGGAATTATCTCAAGAATGTTAGATAAAAAAACTATTCTGGCTGAAGACGCAGTTTTGAACTTTTTGCCTGAAATTTCCCACCCGCCAAAGATTCGTTTCCCTGAAAAATTAAAGAAAACAAAAAAGAGTCTGGAAGGATTCCATGAGGCGAGTCCTGACTCCCCGGTAATCAGACTGATTGCCAGATCAAGCTCACCGAAAGGTTCCAGATATCTAACCAACTTGGAAAGTCATTTTTTCGTCGCTTGAAAAAGTAAAAGGAATTTAAAATAGAAAAACGGGATTTTAAAGATCGCGAAACGGGTCGGGATTGAAGATCAACTAACACGACCCATCGTCGGCGAGCAAGTGCTAATTTTCCTCGGTCCGGAACCACCCATGGTACAAAGGAATACAGGTATGATATTCCGGTATGAACAATTTGGTCGAGCTCACGCATGACGTCACAATGAGAGTGATTTAACATGGTTGCCATTACATGATCATAAGACTCATAAGAAAAATGAAAAAATAGAAGGCCAACTCTTATGGCGTAGTCGTCTATATTGTAATACAAGCCATGAAGTAACAATTGCAACGTTGCATCTAGAGTGAAGGGGCTTTTTTTAAAAATAAAGGTATTTTACGATTACGAGATATAGAAAATGTTCAATGGAACAGTCATTTGAAACAAAAACTTATACAGGGTGTCCCTGAAATGACTGTACAGGGTGATTCACTATATTTTGTCCCCCCTCTAACACATTTTATACAAGGTGTACAGAAAAAAGTTTGATACAAAAATTGTTGGGATTAGACTAAATTTTTTAAATCTGGCAGTATCATTTATACAGGGTGTTTCAGAAGCTTTCCACAGAAACCAGCTTTGGAATTTTAAATGGAACGCCCTTTATTTTATTTTGTTTTTGGATTCCTCATTGAATTCTAAGTCAAATCTGTGTAAGGTATATATATCTAATCTTTTGCCGTTTTCTAGATAAAGACTGTTAGATTTTGTGAAAATACAAAATTTCCTATATTTTGTCCCCCCTCTAACACATTTTATACAGGGTGTACAAAAAAAAGTTTTTTAAAAAAGTTGTTTGGTTTATACTAAATCTTTAAAGTAAAGTAAAGTAGTATCGTTTATACAGGGTGTCCCAAAAGCTGACTACAGCATCCAACTTAAAAATTTTACATGGAATATCCTGTATTCTATTTCATTTTTAGATTCTACGATAAATTCTAAGTTAAATCTATAGAAGATAATATCTATCTTATCTACGTCCGTTTTTGAGATAAAAGCTGTTGGATTTTGCCTTATTTTTAGAGCAACAATTCATAATAAAGCGTGAGCCTTTTAAAATGGAAAGCAGCTGTTTTTGAACTAGTCTAGAATTGTTTTTTATATTTTATGAGGCAGACTTAAGCTTCAAAGCAATCTTCATTCAATATTGTTGTCAAGATACAAATCCAGAATTTAGAATTTTTCACAAGATTGAACAGCATTTATCTTTTATATGGATTTGACTTAGAATTTAAAGTATGATCTGAAAATAAAATAAAATACAGGGTCTTTTCTAAAATTTCAAATTGGGGTGTTGTTAACAGCTTTTGTGACACCCTGTATAAATGATAGCCCGATTTAAAAAAATCATCATAAACCAAAAAACTTTTGTATAACACTTTTTTTCGACACCTTGTGTAAAATGAGTTAGAGTGGGTCAAAATATTGGATTTCCCACAAAATTCAACAGCCTTTATCTCGAAAGCCACAAGAGATAAGATAAATATACCTCATACACATTTGACTTAGAATTTAACGTAGAATTTAAAAATGAAATAAAATACAGGGTGTCCCATTTAAAATTTTAAAGTTGGGTGCTGCGGACAGCTTTGGGGAGACCCTGTATAAATGATACTGCTAAATTAACAAAATTTACAACTTTTGTCTATAACTTTTTTCTGTACACTTAATATGGAATGAGTTTGAGGGGGGTCAAAATATAGTGAATCACCCTGTACATCGCTTAACCACTAATTCCTTAACCAAAAATAAGGCGATCTAGGCAAACTTACCTATATCCAAAACTGCTTTGTTACGTCTACAGAGGGCGTCAAAACCTAAACCTAACAAGAGTTTTACCATTTTTTGGAAAAAAATATTGACTCTAAGAATAAAACATTAAAACCGTCAAATGGGTTACAGATTTTGGAATGGGATTTCCTCAGTTTCTGGAGGACAGGAGTTGATCATAATGATAAAAACTGACAAACCAAAAAGCACCATCTCCGTTACGCACCATTGTTTTTCAAAAGTAAACGAAACAACACTCGTTTACTCTGATTTTTCGACATGACGTGGAGGCTGGTGCTTATACAGGGTGTTTCCTTACCTCTGTGACAAAATGAAAGGGGTGGTTCTTCGCTTAATTCTAAGACGAAAATGTAGTATGACTTTTTTTCGAATTTCGCTTTGTTTCCAAAATACAGGGTGTTTAATTTTTTTTATTATTGTTATTTATTTTTATATATTTTTTTTAATTTATTTAGTGTTTTTGAATTCTCCATTAGAATGATTATAATTGATTGCTGTATTTGTTAGAAAATTCAACATCAGCGATAAAATTACTTTTTGCGTTAAAACTCACTCAACTAGATTTAATTTTTTATCTCAAAAATTAGGCAAGATACGATAAAAATTCAAGAGATCAAAAAGTTGCGTTTTTAGTTGAATAACCTGAGAAAAAAATGAAAATGACACAAAAAGTCAGTGGCGTACATTTTTTTCCCAATAATATTGGTTGAAGTGCCGCTCGGGACGCCACTGTATTCGATAATTTTTATTTGTTCATGGCAAAATGAGCCCGTTATCACTATAAATACCGTTACCAAACTTCAACAAAATCGAGTAAAAGATAAATTAGTTAAAAATAAAAAACTAATCCAAAAAAAAATTAAACACCCTGTATTTTGGAAACAAAGCGAAATTCGAAAAAAAGTTATACCACATTTTCGTCTTAAAATTAAGCGAAGAATCACCCCTTTCATTTTGTCACAGAGGTTAGGAAACACCCTGTATGTAAGAGGAATCCAGGTTGAGGCATTAATTCATCAATTTTTCATATTTAAATATGTATTTTTCTCATCCAGTATTCTCCGCATGGCATAATGGTATAGAAATACCATAATATGAAACTATCTACCAGCCTATTAGGAAAATATTGACTGTTAGATTATGATTTCTCTAGTACCCACTCACTTCTCTTAATCTTAACTTTTTAGAACGCAGAAGCCACTTTATTTTTCACCGAGCTTCTTTTCAAAATATAATTTGAAGGTGAATGAAAGCAATTTTGAAACTTTGAATGTCTAGGAGCCTGGGTTACATTCAATTTTATTTCGAAGTGGAACTGTCAAATTTCCGCTAAACAAACGGGAATCATATGCTGCCAACAACATTGAATTTGGCACAGATTCAATGTAGATGATAGCATGATTCCCGTTTGCCAAGCGGAAATTTGACAGTTCCACTTCGAAGTAAAATTGAAATTGAAATTTTTGCATAGTTGGAATTAGAAATGAATTGAACACCTGAACTTGGCAACTCCGCGTCCAGATCACACCGGCAAAACCGCGCACTTCACTTCAGGGCTTGGATTACAATAAAGACGGCCATGGCGTAGCTCAATTGGTATTTTTAGTCTACACTCCAGTCACTTGAGGCGCTGCATGCATAATATGTTGGTTGCTATGTAATTATGTTAACAATTTTAATCGATGCTAGGAATTGACGAGGATGAGTTGGACATTTAATATCTAACTGAAGAAAAAAAAGTCCCTGAAGGAAATCAAAAAGAAGTTTGAGGGAGACTGTTCTCCTCAAAAGAATGTTATTTACGAGATATCTGTCTACAAGTGAAAGGTAAACTTGATATCGAGTGATTCCTCTCAGATTTTTGACAAAAATAGACAACAAAACTCAAATTTCTTATGGTAGTCCTGATTTTACAATGTGAAATCAAGGATACATTTTTGTGGTAAAATATTGACAATAGACATGGAATTTGAAAATAAAATAGTTATTTTGAACAGTTTTCATTAAATCTCCTGAAATTCCTTCCATATGTTTATTCTTGAATGTGAATCCTATTGATCTAACTCAAAAGCGATTTTGTCAATTTGCCATTAGACCACACTAATCATTTGCAATCAATTTTTTAGTTGAATCTTTAGGTTTCACATTTGAAATATTATCACGTTAAAACGTAGACAAAAACACCCCACTTCTGTCTGCGAAGTTGAAACTCCAGTCACCACGTGGCAGCACCGATTATAATTGTCAAAGGCGTATTCCATTGCAGTGAGCCTTCTATTATACATTTTTTTCTTGATGATTAAATGCTATTGATATAACATTGTTCCAGGTTTATTCAAGTTATTGAAGGATATATTATCATTTGGATTTGTTTATAAAGCAAGTGACTGATCAAAAATTGAGCAATGTTTCATATTATAGAACCAATCCAGTTTGGTCTGTCATTAATGTCACTTGCAGCTCGCCGATTGGCTGGAAGTGACGTTGATGACAGACCAAATTGGAATGGTCTAATGATACCAAACTCCATGAGAACGCTTCTTGTATCGGGTAGCTAGCGAAATTAGATAGTTGTTTGATTGAATGGTGGAAAACCAAGAAAGAATGTTTTGGACAGTAATCAATCAGTCAATTATGAATTATTACACGGCAAACATTAGTTTAGAGAAAATACGGGGTCTTTCGACAGATAAATTAGGGAAAAAAGTGAATTGCTCGATTGAAAACGGGAAAATAAATCGGAAAATTCGGCACGACGAAAAAATAAATCAGAAAATGTTGTAACTTCGTTACAATATGTATAAAAGGTGTTATGATCAGTCCATAGATGGTTTCATTTGGAATTCTCAATTGGTGATTTCAACACCCTGTAACTTTGTAACGAAGCATTTTTCGCACATAGTTTATTGACCAAACTCTCATTATGTTTCGATTATCTATCGATTCTGGATTTAAGCAGGTAAAAGTTGGACCACCCTGTATACAGTGTGTCCACGGATTGAGTTTTCGAGTTGGATAACGATTTTCTTTAAAACGCTCCTGCATGGTACAAATCTAAGATGTGAAAAAAACTAGTCAAATCAATTGATATACAGGGTGGTTTTGGGGCGATTTTATAAAAAACTTTTTCATTGATTTATGGAAGGTATTTTTATTCTAATTAAATTACTCTATACTCTATGAGTGCATCTCCGGTAGTTACCAATTATATAATATGTACATTTTCAGATCACTAGTTATTATAAAACATTTTCAATGAGACCCATATTTTTCCATGAACCTTAGTTACTTATGTAGACACGATGCAACGAAATACATCTGGCAACACGACACAAATGCCTATTTGAGATCAACCAATCACAGCTGGTAGTCATTGTAACCAATCATAGCCTGTAGCTCCCTTGGAACACTGTTGTCGGCGTGTTCAATATTCAATATTTTTGAAGGCCGAACAGCTGATTTATGTGAACAAAACTTATCAATAATCAGTAAATTATAACTGTCCTATAACAACAACGATATTGAAACAAATAAAAAATTAAAACATATCCTTGTTAATACACTGATTAATCCCTTTTAATGAAAAGTAAAAATTCTGAGTGCTTTTCATTTGCAACAAGGCAACGTTGAACGAATTGTAATGTAAATTAATGTAATCAAGATGTAAATAATAACATGTTTATTATAGTGACAAACAATTTGCACTATAATAAAAGCACTGTATGTAAATATTTACTGGAAACCTCAACTGACTCACTTGAAAACTATTTTGGACAAATAAGAAATTGTTGTGCTAATGCCAGGAACTCCAGATCAGTTTTCCAGAGCATTTAAAGTTATTTGCGCTTATTTGACTACCAAATCCGATAAAAATTGTGACTGGGTTTTTCAGAGTGCCGACGAGAAGTGACCCAACTTCATTTTTTATAATAAACTGTAACGAATGTTTAGCACCGATCCAGACTACTACTCAACTATAAATTCTAGTTTAATAACTGGATAAATAGGGATATGGAAGTGCACTGAGCACAAATTGTGATTGCCTAAAGGATAAAACGTGCAATAAATACCACCCTGATTCAAAAACCCTAAAATAAAACCTACCTGTAGAACGTAATTTCTTCCCCCCAATAGCTTCTTGATCTTCACACACGGTTTCTAAGGCAGCCACATCACTATAACCTGGTACTGGGGTATCAAGTCCTGACAGTAAACCAGTTGCACTAATACTACATTCCATGCGCGAGCCACCAACATCTGAATGACTTGAACGAGGCAAACTACTATAACCTGCAATCCCAAGCTCAATAAACTATGATCAACTAAAGCCGGACATATGTCCTAATCCCTCACCTAAATGCGGTTGCAATGGAGTAGACGGAGTAGCAGGTACACTTGAGGCTTTTCTTCTCATACTTGAGGTTCTCTGAACATTAGGCTCTTTTCTACTGGGTGACCCCGTATCTTCCAGTATTTCCCTTTCGGTTCTTCCGGTATATTTGAACTTTGTCCCCCAAGAGAAGAATCCACCGCCGGACACGACAGAGGGCGCGTCGGAGCTAGTTGGTAAACTATATTCACAGAACTATTGTTTAAACTGGTGCAGAACCACGACTATAGCGTGCTGAACATTAAAGCATCTACAGGGTGTTTTTATGAACACATTTTATAATAATTTTTTTCATGTTCAACACTATTTGATACATACGTGAAAAACAACATTTGCTCCATGGCACATCTCCAAATGTGTCTGCAGGCTGCTCCTGTAGGGCATTTGAAGCCGACTGTATGCTTTTTCTGTTTAATCATAATTAGTATAAATAACCTGATAACATGTAACTTACATCATTGTAATTCAAGTGAATAATAAACATTTTTCCTTCGTAATTGATTTTATGTATATCAGGCCATCGGAAGTGATGGGTTTTCCTACTACCCTGGAATGTAAGTATGCCGCTATAGTTTATGCCTAAATACAGTTGAGTGCCCTTGTGGTCTTGCAGAAGTCCCTATGTTACAATAGTTTATACAGGGTGCCACAGATTCGAGTGCATGCATGGGGATCTCAGTTATTATAAGAGAAACAGAGTTGCGCATTTTTATGTTGAACAAAATGCAGTTTTGAAATTTGAAAAATTCCGAATACTTCCGAAGATATTCGGAAAAAACCGAAATTTCGCAAAAACATTATTATTTCCTGAGTTTATTTTAGAAGATATTCTAAAATGAATTACACTTTCTCGTTGCCACTTTTTCTCCTCTACAAGATGGCGGTATCAAATTGAAAATCTGACGTTTCGTCTTTGAGCGGCCATCATCAAGTTCATTTTCATTTTACGGACATGGATTTCTTATTTTATTTTCAGTTATCTTTTACGTCCTTGAGGCATTGAGGTAATTAGATGGGGGTGTAGAGCAACGGGTTGCCTTAGCAACGTCAATATTTTCAATTATTTTTCACCTATAAAATGGCAATATTTTTGAACACTTTCGCAGTTTTTTGATTTTTTGTTTTTTTTATTTTATTTTCCATGTCATTTGTGGATTTGATTTAATTTCATCAAATGTATCGTTATTGGATGTTATTTTGATTTTGGTTCAGTCAATTAGGCTTGTTTAGTTGTGCAGGTTTTCTCATAAGAATGACGTGTCGAATAAAGATGGATTTATGAACCAAGCTATGAGTTAGGAAGAAAAGGGTTGCCCAACTAATTTTCTCTGGTATTATTTTTTAAGTGAGTATTTTTTCCGACGGTTACGATACCTCAATATATTAAGGATGTCAAAAGATAATTAAAAATAAAATTAAAAATGCAGGTCCGTAAAATGAAAATGAACTTGATGATGGCCGCTCAAAGACGAAACGTCAGATTTTCAATTTGATACCGCCATTTTGTGGAGGAGAAAAAGTGGCAATGAGAAAGTGTAATTCATTTTACAATATCTTCTCAAACAAACTCAGGAAATAATAATAACGTTTTTGCGAAATTTCGGTTTTGTTCGAATATCTTCGGAAGTAATCGGATTTTTTTAAATTTCAAAACGGCATTGTGTTGAGCATAAAAATGCGCAACTTTGCAACCATTTAACCGAACCTGTATCTCTTATAATAGTTAAGATCCCCATGCATGCACTCGAATCTGTGGCACCCTGTATACGGGGTGAGTTTATCCATCTTTAGTACGTAATTATGGGAAACTATCACAGATACGAAGTAAATAGGCAATTTTTAGATGATATACAAGTGCTTCACTTTATGTCTGAACATTTAAAGTCGTGATAATTTCTGGAACACAGTGGCGGCTCGTACAAGACAAATGTCAAGCTACCCCAAGGCAAAAACATTTTTTGGGGGCTAGTCCGTCCAAAAAGACTGAAAGCAGTGGATTTAAAATGATTCAACATTTAAAGTTCTGTTACAAACTTTAATAGCAATACAAATTGATGCACAAAAATGAACAAAATGAACAGCTAATTAAGATTTATTTGAAAAGAAAATCCATTCGACGATCTCTGGCAGCAGCAAACTTATCGATAACCCTCTGATTGAAGCCAGTATGCTTTCAATAAGAATCCTTTCTTTAGATAGCATTGCTAATGGTCCATGGTGTTTGCCTCTTCAAGTTTTTTTTTTGTCTGTCTCTTAAAATTTTTGTTCAGAAGACTGGCTGCGACTAAATGGCCTGTGAACCTGAATCGTTCCCGTGCTTGACAAATGATAATATCGCAAACTTCCTCTGCTTCTCGCAAAGATTCTGCAGAGTCATCCAGGTTACGCCGCTTTGCATTAGATAAAGATGGCTCAACGTCGTCTAATGATGCTATTTTTATCTTCTGTCAACTTAGTAACCCGTGTGAGGTTTCTAGTTCTCCATCGGGCGCCTCTCCAGGTGGCGGATAGGGGAATGCCTCCCAGATATACCGGGGAAATTAAATACCTGGGGCGGATCAAAACTAGCGCCTCTGAACGATGTGTGACAAACCTGAGGATTTTGTACCCCAAGTGAGTTGCAATCTCACCGTTGGTTCCGACCGGGTGGAAGCCCCGGTGGCCAAAGCTGGCCCCACGGATTTTGGAGAGGGCCAATCATTCGTTCTGGCATCCGAGGCACAACCAAACCAACACACACATCAATCACGGGCAATCAGGGAAGCAGTGATGCAATCCCTAATGCAGGTGTATCTGCCATTAGTACGGGCGTTGGCAATATCAGCCTGAACAAAATGGCAAAGCAAAGCTTGCAATCGCGAGGAGTAGAGACAGGGGAGAGCCTATGCAGCCTCGTTAACCGAGGACAAATAAGAATCCCGGGAACAAAACCCTCCCGAATAGCTCAGGGAACACTGGGAAACCTGATGCTCAGGCCGCAGATCCTGGGACATCAGGTAAACCTAGGACCCTTGCAAACAAATCCTCTGCAAAGATGGGTCGCTCAGAGGGCAACACTCCAACCCCAGAAAAAAGCGCCAAGAAAAAGTCACGGCACGGGGACGCTCCCAGTACATCAACTGGGGAAACTTACAGCGAAACCCTAGCCGAGCTTAGAATGGCTATCCCTTCGGTTCGATTAGCATGCATTTATCAGCAAGCAGGTACGATGTTGCCAAAAATGAAGCTGTACAGTATTGAAACTTTTCAAAATCATTCATAAAGCTGTGTTGGACATTGTAAAATGATTGCTTTCGTAGTACAATAACTTGTTCTTGCAATGAATTCGCATTAAGAAAACTATTACACCATTAGAAGGACCCAAAAAATGATTTTAACTGGAAAACCAATTTGATCAGTGATCTGATTCATTCATAGTCTAGGGAGCAGTGTTTCTTTACCTAGTAAGTATCAGCTTTTACTAGGTAGTTTTAGCTTTTGCTGATAACATTTGCTTGAAATAGTGTGAGTGAGCTTTCACTTTTACTTACTAGCAGAAAGCTATTGGAAATATTGTACTCGGATTCAACATTCAGCATTTTGACAATTTCTTTGTGAGATAAACATACAGTGTGAGTCCGCATTTTGTCATTGAACTAGGATAATCACTTTTTGTGCAGAAATTAGATTTATTTTCTTAAGATTCGAAACGCCTCAAACGACTTTAAAAAAAAAAAAACTACAGAGTATATACGAGATGCTTGAGCATCTTTCTCAGAAATGGAAAGAAGAATGTTTCGCTATTGGGTTTTCACAAAATAAATCAGAAATTATGATTATCCGTTAAATTTTAAGCAAAAAGGGTGATTTTTCACTTCGATGCTTCATTGGAATGTTAAAAAAATATACTTGTCTTACAGCCTTTATTACTAAAACGGCCCAGAGAAAAACCTGAAAAATATTTTCAAGTTTCTGAAATGATCACTAGGGGGCGTTACAACCAATACCAAGTGGAAAAATAGGATTTTTATAGAATTTTGCCAAATGAAAATATATCAATGATATTATTTTCATATTAACTGACTATTTACCCACATTTTTTTTTTTTTTTTTTTCTATCTATAAAAATGAAGGGGTGGGAGAAGTTCAAGGATATTTCTTCCGTTTCGCTTGACCGATTTCAACGATTTTAGGCTCATATGAAGAAGCATAATCTGCACTTCAAAATGCTTATTTGGTTTTGAATTTGTCTTCTTCGCCGTCGCCGCTAGATGGTGTTAACTGAAATGGTTGCATATTTTTGAGTTTTTTCCAAAAAAATAAATGTGAGGTATATTCATTTTCAAATATTTCAAAAGAGCATACATTTTTCTATTGAAAAAAATTAGAGAAATAAAAAATCTAATGATTTTTTTTTTCAATTTTTTAATAGATAAATGTATCCCCTTTAAGAATATTTAAACATGAATATGCCATTACATTTGATTTTTTTCAATAAACTTAAAAATATGCTACCGTTTCAGTTAACGCCATTTAGCGGCGACCGCGAAGGTCACAAATTCAAAAGTAAAGAAGCATTTTGTAGTGCAGATTATGCTGTTTCATATGAGCCCAAGTCCGTTAAAATCGGTCAAGCAAAACGGGGGAAATCTACGTTTGTTTGAAAAAACCATTGAACTTCTCTTTATTTTGATAGATAGAAAAAAAAAACGTTTTATACAAAAAGTATAGGTAAATAGTCAATTAATATAGAAATGATATCACTGATATATTTATCATCAGGCAAAATTATGTAAAAATCCTATTTTTCTACTTGGTGTTGGTTGTACGCCCCCTAGCGACCATTTCAGAAACTTGAAAATATTTTCCTGGTTTTTCTTTTGGCCGTTTTAGTATCAAACATTTTTGCCACAAGCCTTTAGGATGAATAGCTTCCGGAATACGGCCGCTCGCTATCCTTAAATGATCACCCTGTACTCTATTTTGAATGCGCGGGAGAATAAACGGGCAAATACAAAACATATTTTCATAAAATACCAGGTGCAAAAATAAACTTCACTTTATAGACCAGTTCACTGTCATAAGATTTTGTTGACAGATATTGCTTTCTTACTGAGTAAGGCTTCAAAAGCCTTGATATAACCACATTCATGTCTGCCAAACATTTAAACACAACCAACATTTTCAAAGGCACGGTTTGCCAGGCTTACACAAATGTAAGCTTTTGCTTAATATATCAAGTGTTGGCTTCCTTTCATTCACATCAGTTCGAGACAATGCTAAAAACTTTTTAGCTGTTACTAGTAAGTTTTTAGTAAAACCTAATTCTTAATTTTATTCACTGCAAACACTGCTTTGAAAATCAAAGTAAAAGCTTTTTTCTGTGACTATTAAATAATAGATGTATTATAGATCCACTTTCTATTGGTTAATGTCATGTCAATGTCATTACTCCACTGTTTTAGAGCCAATCAGAACATTCGACAAAATGTCAACCTTCAAATCCATCATTTTGAAACACGTCCATAGTTCTTTTATAGTCATTGTGTTAACAACCTAACCTCACTTTAAGTAGAGTATTTGTCAAAAAGTGCCGTCCAAATGAAATTGAATATTTCAAAGTTCGCTTCAATCATTGAATAATCATAGAAAAGTATTCTACTCGCGGGCAATGGATATTACTCACTCAGATGATTACGCAAACTTCATCCTCGTGAGTAATATCCACCATTTCCCGCTAGTTGAATAATTTACTATAAAATAAACTACTCAACAAAAAAATTGGTACAACCGAAATTTCCGCGTATGTTTGGACACTCATAATTTTGAGTGGTTAAAAAAGTACTGTAATTTTTTTTCTTTACTGTCCCCCAGTTCCACAGAGATTTTTTGGAGGTTTTTTTTGATATGCCCAATTGCTTGTTACGTCCATACCTCGGGACATTTTTGGATTTCTTTTGATATCGTCTTTCGTTTTTGAAATATCGACTTTTTTTCAAAATAATGACACATAGGGCTTTGAATGGCTGTTCTGCTAATTCTAAGTTTACCACCGACAATGTTATGGCTGTCTTTCTGATGACTCATTGGATACTCAGCAATATTTTGAGTATACAGGGTGTGCCAAAGAATTTGATCATATGTGAAGCACTTTTTAGTTATTTTGTCAGGTTTTCTTGAAAATTATCGTCGAAGAAGCTGGTTTAATTAATTAATTAATAATCAAAAAAACCTGACAAAATAACTAAAAAGTGTTTCACTTATGATCAAAATTCTTTGGCACACCCTGTATACTCAGTATCCAATAAGTCATCAGAAAGAGAGCTGAACAATAGATCTATGCCATAACATTGTCAGTTCTTAGAATTAGCAGAACAGCCATTCAATATGTCATAATTTTGAAAAAAAAAACGAAAGAAGATATCAACAAAAATCCAAAAACATCCCGAGGTATAGACGTAATTTGCTTATCTATTTATTTCAGAGATCAGTGACACAAGCCCATTTTTAGGCTGCCTTCCAGCGCGCGAATGGTTGGTAATAGTGATCTAATACATATTCTTTGCCCATTTGACTTTTTATCTGTTATAGTTCCCTTGATCTAAAACTGGAAAACCCTTCAACAACTTACTTTAACCGGATGTGGATCCACTCCATAAGTATCAAGCTGGCAAGCCAACTTCAAAAACCCAGTTTCCACCTGTGACTGATCCTGCCCTTTCAACTGCTTTTGATGGATTTCCATTGCTTTATCTTCAATTGTCTCGGTTTGCTTGAGCAACACTTTGAAATCGCCAACATAATGTCCAACGTGGATTTCTGGATCGTAGTCTCCCAGCTCGCCTGATTTAATCTAGTGACATTGCTTTGGCTAGGTCAGCACTTACCTTGTATAATCAAACCCATAAGCATAGCCGCTTCATTTGCTCCACAATACAGTCTACCATGAAGTAGGTCTCTTTTTAATTGAAGAAAAATTTGGTACCTCGTTATTTCCTCTTTGAGGCGGAATGGGTCGGGAGGGTAGAATTTTACGCGGAAGGTGAATAGAACGGGGTCTAAGTCTTTTACTTGTTTTAGAATTGATTTGCCCAAGTCTAGCCAGTGCTGGAAAGTTGTTATTATAAATCTTACATAAAGTATTTTTAAAAAAGTCATTAAACAATCAAAACTACATACACTGTGGGCCAAATTAAATTAGAACCTAGTTTGATCCTTAATAACTTTTTTGTTTGTCTATGGATTTAGATGAATTTTGGATATGATATTGGTCAATATGTTCTGGATGTTCCTCCAAAATTGAGTTTTCGAATTTTGGACAGGACCAGACTTACGACGTTTTATCTATGGTTTTGGTTCTATCTATGAAAGATAAAATCTCGATCAAACGATTAATGGAAAAGAACATTTTTGCACGGCAATGTTGCGGCCCCTTTCAAATTATCGAGTGAAATTAAACAAAGTTTAAAAACGAAAAAAAAAAAAATAATTGGGTATTATTTTTTTTCCAAATTAAAAAATAAAAAATGTGAAAAAATCGACAAATCTCTAACAAACAATCCACGTTGCTATGAAATTTCAAGAAACTTTGATCAAAATGAAGTGAAATAGTTTTAATGCCGACAAGCACCATCATATAGAAAAAATCATAGTTTCTTAGGTTATGGTTCTAAAATATTGATATTATCAGGATACCTTTTCCCACTAATGTCCTTCTCAAAAGTATATCGGTTGGTCTGTACGTAGCGCAGTTCGTTTTTGCAACGAGCTTAAATGCACCAATTTTATAAAAACGTCGTAAGTCCGGTCCCGTCCAAAATTTGAAAACTCAATTTTGGAGGAACATCCAGAACATATTGACCAATATCATATCCAAAATTCATCTAAATCCATAAACAAACAAAAAAGTTATTAAGGATCAAACTAGGTTCTAATTTAATTTGGCCCACAGTGTATATGTAATTCTAACAAGGACTTTTGCTTTGCTGGTCAATTATTTGGATAAATGTGGGAGATCTATCGGATTCAGATAGAACATTGAAAAGTAAGATGACAAGTTCCCGTTAACTTTTTTCCTAGAGGCCCTCTCTACGGAGATACGGGCCCCGAAAGGACGCCACTGGAAATCGATTTTTCCTGAATAACTTTTTAACCACTTGATATAATTTGATGAAAATTTAATATGATAAACAGTAAACATTACCTCTTAAAATACTGCCCTTAAAACATAATTAGCTTGTTTAGTTTACCAGGGGCGGACTAAGTTGTACATTTTATTGCTTAAATTTTCAACACCCTGTATGATAAAGAATTGAAAAAAAAAAAATTTAGATAGCCTGAACCTCAGGCTACGAAAAAAGGTGATCTTGTCCATTATTGATAAAATGAACCGTTTTCGAGGAACAAACATATTTTTATTGAAAAAAACCATAGAAAACCATAATGCAGTGCTGTCCTTGACGAATTAAAAAAAAAAAATTCCTCGAAATGTTTATGAAAATGAATCTGAAAAAACAATGCAAAATTCGAAAAAACATTGGTTCAAATTTTTTTGTATAATTTCGTCAAGGGCACCACTTCGTCATGGCTTTTTTCGGGTTTTTTTTTAATAAAAATGTTTTTTTCGTGAAAACGGTTCATTTTATCGATAATGAACAAAAGTACCTTTTTTGTAGTCTAAGGTTCTGGCTATCTAAATTTATTATTTTCAAGTCTTTATCATACAGGTTGTTGAAAATTTAAGCATTAAAATGTACAACTTAGTCCGCCCCTGGTAAACTAAACAAGCTAATTATGTTTTGAGGACAGTATTTTGAGAGGTAATGTTTACTGTTTAAATTTTCATCAAATTATATTAAGTGGTTAAAAAGTATAAAAGTGGTAAGATTTTTTCCAAATAACACGATGGAGGCATCTTTTTAGTGAATTTGCATTTGAAAATTCTGAAAAAGCGAATAAAATCGTTTCCAAGTTCATGCACCAGAAAAAGCAGATTCTCCTCTTTAAATATAGACAAATCGGTTGAGGGATTCCAAAATTGTAGGCAATTTAGTATCATCAAGGTAGACGGCCTGAAGCTGTCTTATTTGACAATTTAGAGAGAAGTGTCAGGGGGCAGTTTTGTAGAGAATATCATGGCAAGCCGTGTCAATGCGGGATTTGAACCCACAACCTTCTTCATGCCAACTTTTCTCATTTCCCTTTCTGTCCCTACGCCACGAAAACCCCTTTCTTTACATTATTTGGATAAGAAACTTCCCTTATAAAAAATACTTTATTTCGACTCAAAAAAATAAGAGAAGCTTAACCAAACTATCATCCCCTGTTCGTGCTAATATTGTAATAAAAATATTGGGTCTTGTAAAGATTAGGCACCCACACATTAATGATTTTTTTCAATTTTTGAGCATAGTTTTGGGTTTATAGAACAATTTCAACTAAAAAAAATGCTGGATGAACAGCTTTTAACAAAAAAAATAATGCCATAACAAATTAAAATTTTATCAGGATTCAGTGAGAAAAACTCTCTTGAATGACAGCTTTGTCACATTGTTACAATCCATACAAGCTACATATTATAGAACAAACAGGCAATGTTGCCAAACTTCTTAAAAACAATGAATGCAATAGTTTTTGTCTGTATATTTTAATATACTATGACAAACATAATAAAACAGTAACAACCATATGGGCAGGAGCGTTACTTTTTAAACGATATTCAAGAGAACATCCACCGGCTACGCTGGGCAGGAGCGTACCTTTTCACTTGGGCAGGAGCAGCCATATGGGCAGGAGCATCACTTTTTAAACGATATTCAAGAGAACATCCACCGGCTACGCTGGGCAGGAGCGTACCTTTTTAGTCGGACAGGAGCAGCCCTAAGGGCAGGAGCGTTACTTTTTAAACGATATTTTAGGTATGGCGGCATGATGACATCTGAATATACACCCCATTAATGAAGTTTCCCTTCTCTGGAGTGTACATTGTCGACGACACCAAACTACGGGACATCTCAATTGCCGACGCACCAAATCACAGTCCGGAAAACATCCGAGCAAAACTTCATTCACTAAACATTTCCCACAGCATCCATTTTGAACCGACCACTAAAACTGAATGAATTCTTCAAAAACACAACAAAATGTCAGCAAATGAAACCCGCGAATTTACAACATCAAACGGATGCGTCGCTATGTGCATAGAAAAAATCACAATCTAATGCGTACACTCCCCTTGGTAGCTTCCGCGATTCTCAAGCCGACCGTCAATAAAATGGCGCCAAAACGAAAAAGGAAAACTTGGCAACACCGCGCGTATTTTTCACTCTCGGTCGTTATTTAGTGAGTGTCTTGAAAATCTTGACAGTTATTGATAATATCGAGTTCGCCGCGATGTTCTGTGAATCTAATTTTTGAAATTTATTTTTCCTGCTTAACTATATGTTTTACGTGAGGAACTGTAGTACATGAGAACAACAGAGATTGTCCATTTCAATGACCCACAACTGGAACAAATCGAGATTTTTGGAAAATGTTCGTATGAAACAATGTGTCTAAAATAGTGTTTTTTTTACAAAAAAGTGATTCATCCAGCATTTTGTCTCTTTAGAATAGTTAAACGAAGGATAATTTTCCAAATTCGCCTTTGAAAAGTAAAAAATACGTGGATGCCTAATGTTTACAAGAACAAAAATATTTTATTTTTTACATTTCTGGATATATCTGCATTTGCATGTTACATATGTTTGGATATACCTTTTCAGGCACATATTTAATCAAGGATCAGTAAGTCAAGTATCCTCTTTTGGATGTTGGTTTAGTTGGTTATGCTGAGTGATGCGACGAGCGAATATTACCGACCGAATATTCCCATAAATTCCATAACTTACGGTAATATTCGCTCACCCTCAAAGGAATATTCGCTTTCGAGTAACATATTTCGGTTACATTAACGAGAACATTCCCAGATACCCGAATAAATCTGCATTAGAGTGGCAATACTTCGAGAAAAGTCAATGAACGGGAAAAAATATTATTCCTGTATTTTTTGTTGCCAAAAGTATGTTAGAAATGCTACCAGAATGCAGCCGTATTTGATTAAAAAATGCCCAAAAAATGTCAAACAAAAATTTACAGGTGAGGTGTTTTTTGTTATTCAATTTTGTATGAAATATACTCTACTGTTCAGTGCGTCTCATAAATAATGTCTAAATTCATTAAAAATGCAGTGTTATTTTTGAAAACGCTTGGACCAAGCAATTTTTATTTTTATTTGGTTTTTTTATAGTCTATTCATCTATACAGGGAAGCTCAAAAATAAGCTGCGACCTTCAAATTGAGGGATACGAGGTCATTTGAATTGGAAAAAAAATTATAAGGTCAACAATATGCTGTGAAGAAGTCCTTAATTTTTCTTGCAGTTTTCCAGATATACTAATAAAATCAAATTTTTCATTTATTTTTCTCATTTCTATTGACTCTATTTCAAGGCTTATAGAAAAAAGAAAGGCATTTCATCCATTTTTCCTGCTTGATAATATGCGTATGCTGATATTCAAATTGTATTGCAACGATTCGTCTTTCCGGTTACGCCATCATTTTTTTCCCTTAAACACCTCATTTTTTGATTATTTTTTTTGTCTTTACGGGCAAACCTATCGGGCATTGAAAAAAGAAACACTGAACCTTGGATTAATTCAGAATTCTGACATTCGGC
This sequence comes from Orchestes rusci, assembly GCA_958502075.1. Lineage (NCBI taxonomy): Eukaryota > Metazoa > Arthropoda > Insecta > Coleoptera > Curculionidae > Orchestes > Orchestes rusci. The sequence goes on from OY293303.1 coordinate 115,397,002, forward strand.
GGAGGAAAAGTAAAGTTCTTTTTCTCCGCCAAAGGAAATGTGATACTTTGCGGCCGATACTCAGTCAAACATGTCCGTTTTACTGACGTTTGAAGAAAAAATTGTTTCCACATCATGCATATTATTCAATAAATAATTACAAAATAGTTCGTTCTGAATGGTTGAAGCTATATTTCTGAACAAGGATGAAAAATTACCTCCCAAACATAGTCTATTGCTAAAAAAAGTTAAATTTCCTAAAATTCTCATAAATTACGGAAAGTTCTCGCAATTTAACGAATATTACTGACCAAAAATGAATTACGGTAATTTTTACATCACTAAATGCTTTTAATCGATGCGTAACTATTAAAATAAAAATATTCCTACATTAAAAGTGGAAATATCTGGTTTTGCCTCTAGGTGCCTTAAGTAAAATCGATATAATACCCAGTTGCTGTATAAGCAAATTTATATTCTTGATGACTTTTTGCTAATAAAAATTATTTAATAACCATTTTATGCGGATGAAGGGAAAAACGCGGCAATCCAATAAATACTTTCAACAAAAATAAAAAAAAAAATTCTGGTGAGAAATGTGATTACCCTCAAACGAAATATTCGTAAATATCTTGTATCGTTGCAGACACTTTTCAACGGCATTGAATATCTACGCACAGATTTTTATACAGATATTTGAGCAGAAATGTGATCGTGTCATACGAGCTTTACACTTTTTACACTCTTGGTGTAAAATTTGACAGACGTCAATTTCGTTCATATGGACCATATGTTCGCCTGTCAAATTCAACACCAAAAATGGTGTAGCATAAACAAAAAGACCTCATCAGGAGAGAAATTTCGGAAAGAAACTCAGGATCTTTTGATCGTCTGACGAACAGATTAAAATATCTAATTGACTCAAAGCACAATAAATCATATCCAATAATCGAGTTAATTCTAAACGTTTTGCCAGTTAATAGCACACGTCTTTGTTGAAACAAAAACTCAGCCATCAATCATCTAAATTCATTTATATTCAACACACGTAGAACTGAACTTTGTTATTGATTTATAAATTGGTAGAGGAAAATTGAGTGGAACTGATGTTTATTGCAAGACGAAATAGGAATTGTATATCCATTATTCAGTCTTTTATTGACTTATGACATTGAAGAATGAAGGTGGTATTTTATGATCTTACTGTACAGGGTTATTGATTATAAATGCTCCCCCCTCTAACTTTTTAATTTGACGGTTTAGAAAAAAGTGTTCCAAATGAAAGTTTCATGGTTAAAAATGAAATTTTCAAAAAACCTGTTTCCACATATACAGGGTGCTCCAAAAAGTTTGGGCCAAGTCCAACTTTCTTATTTCAAATTGATACTCTATTTTTTTATTTCATATTTGGATTCTCCTTTTAACTCTAAACATTTTCTATGAAGCATATCCTATACCTAAGTTTAATGTATAAAAAGATATTTGATATTTATTAATTGAATAATAATAATTTATTGTTGTGAAAATGTTAAATATATCTGATTTCGAATTATTGACGCTCGTATTGACGAAAATGTCACGTCATCAAGTACTTTTAAAGTGTAAAAGTATCAAAGTATAAATAGATCTGCATTTGATTCAAAAGTTTTTTTTTATATAAGACGTTATTTTATTTTTTGTTCATTTTTTGGGTATCAATTTAAAATCAGAGAAGTTTTGGTATATCCTACACACACAATTACGTCAATACTTTCGAAACCATAGATATATTTCACTTTTTATAACAATGAATCAGTATTATTCAATTTATAAAATATCAAATATCTTTTTATACATCAAACTTAGGTATAGCATATGCTACATAAAAAATGATTAAAATTTGAAGGAGAATCCAAACATCAAATAAAAAAATAGGGTATCAATTTAAAATAAGAAAGTTGGACCTCGCCCAGACTTTTTGGAAAACCCTGTATATGTGGAAACAGGTTTTTTGAAAATTGCATTTTCAACCATGAAACTTTCATTTTGAAAACTTTTTTCTAAAACGTCAAATGAAAAAGTTAGATGGGGGGGGCATAAATGAACTAAGTAAACATCACATGAAGAGAAACAATGTCAGTGATAAAAATAAAGTGGTGACGAAGTTATATCATTGAATCAGAACAAATATTAGGCTCTTTTGAATTATTTAATCAAAACAAAAATAAAGAAACACTCACTCTCTGACCATGGTTGTCCACATATCGAAGCCCTAAATAATCCTGCTCAACAAGATTGAGTTGTTGACAAACATAATCAAGCAATTGCTTCCCTTTATCGTGAGGCTAAAATAACAGAAATAAACATACATCAAGATAAATCCACTGAGACTTACCCTATATTCACATTCAAGTATTTCCGTGTCTTCTAAAAGTCTCACCGTACATTTATAAACGATATTGCTGTCATGTTTCGAACCAAACTTTAACATTTTTCATTGACTAGAGTTAAGAGAACAAAATGAGAATTTTTTGATTATTTTAAGGATAAACATTACAAAATATATTGAATTTTAAAAATGTAGAATGACTAAATGTAGCTTGGCTCCTGACGTTAGGGAAGGATGTCAACGTCAACGTGTCAAGTTATTTCAACGTTGCCAAGTGGCACATAAGGTGTGTCTGCTATTTCGGTGTAGGGTAGGGTACAGTAGCCCAGTTTACACCGACAACTTGGTCCGCGGACCAAGTACTAAATTCGAGCTAAACTTGGTTCGATCTGGATCAAAATTATGAGGTTATGTTGATTGTTATTTTTGTGAATTGTGTTGGTTTTGAGTTTCTCAAGGCAATCTGAGCGTACTTACATATGTGTTGTTTGGTCACGAACTGTTTTGATAAATAATTTCGACTTGTTTGTGACATTTGACGCGTAATCATTTAGTTTACGCGTTGCAAGGTGGTGTAAACGGGTGAGAAGCAAGAATTGGTCCTTCCGTACTATCCCCATCCACTTGGTCCTATCGGACCGAACTAAACGAGTTATCGGTGTAAACTAGGCTAGTGACTCGATAAACTACAGTAGCCTAGTTTACACCGATAACTCGTTTACTTCGGTCCGATAGGACCAAGTGGGTAGGGATAGTACCGTAGGACCAATGCTTGCTTGTCGCCTGTTTACACCGTCTTGCAACGCGTGAACTAAATGAGTACGCGCGCAATTCGTCAAATGTCGAAAACAAGTCGAAATTATTTATCAACACAATTCGTAACCAAAAAAAATTTACTTAAGTACGCTCAGATTGCCTTAGAAACTCAGAACCATTACAGTTCACAATAAACACAATCAACATAACCCCATCATTTTGATCGAGATCGAACCAAATCTAGTTCGGTACACCTGCTGGCGAATACCGAACCAAGAGCGGACCAGCTTAGTCCGCGGCTGTTCACACCATTCGGACCAAATATTTGGTTCTGATATAGTTCGAATTTAGTACTTGGTTCGCGGACCAAGTTGTCGGTGTAAACTAGGCACTAGGCTAGTGACGCTAATGAGGCCATGAGGCGAACGATGGGGCGCAATTTTTGAAAAATAGGAATAAGAAAATAATATAATAAATAAGTACGTACCTAATGAGCAAATAATCAAATCACAAAGGAACCTTTGTAAAAAATATTTTTGATCAGAAAATAATCAATTTTCACAAACCGCAACTTAATAACATTTCAAACTCTTAATGGTTCTCAAATGGTTGTCAATGGCAACACATTAATCAACATTGGTCGCGTTCATGAGACGGAACAGTTACCGCTACGCTCCGGGGGCGCTCTTTGGCATCTGACAGTTGACTTACTGTTGAGCCTTATGAGACTTCCGCTTCATTCATAAGAAGGAGCGGTAACAGTTCCACAACTGCTGCGTCTTATGAATGCGAGCAATGTTTTGCCAAAATATGGCGGACGACCAATAGAAACGACGACTTGCCTGTAGTTTATCGAGTCACTGTAGGGTAGGGTAGTGCAGACTGCTGTTGTTAGGTGTAAGTCATGGCTGTCAGTGTGAAGGAGATTCAACGAACGCGTTTGTGCAGATTCTGCAGATATTCTTACCTAAAAAATAAACAAATTTCAGAGGCCAAGCGGCGATACTACCACAACAGGCTATTGAAGACTGAAAATAAACAAAGGGAAAGCTGGGCGATTGTGAACTGCATTCGAAAGGGAACATAAGGAAATCCTTCAGGAAGCAAGATAGATGCCAATGGACTCAACGAGTTCTATTGCAATTCAACACAGTCGATATAACTTCTCTCTGCCACCCTCTGGGGATCCTCTGGTATATATGTCGGAAATATATGTTCCAGTATCTTTACTTTTTCGTCCAACAGACTCTGGAGAGATTACAGCAGCCTTGACTGGGATAAAGAACAAAAGATCCTGCGGCAAGGATGGGTTACCAGCTGCGGTCTTGCTTTCCCTGCCGGTGGAAGCTCTTGATACCCTCGCACTCATTTAATGCATCATGGTCTACGGGTAACTTTCCTTTGTGCCTTAAGACCGCTCTGATCGTTCCTTTATACAAGGGTGGCGACCCCGACCAGCCCTTTATCCATCGTCCGATTGTGCTACTTTCCACCATTTCCAAGGCGTTTGAGAAGATTGTCAAAAAGCGGATGTGGATTTACTTGAAAACTCACACTCCCATAATACCTGATGCAATCTTCAACCTTCTTCATGGTGTATACTCGGCAATTAACAGGGGCCGTGCCGCGGCTGCAGTCTTCTGCGACCTTTCCAAGGCCTTCGACTGCGTAGACCATGAAATATTGCTGGCCAAACTAGAGAGATATGGGTTCAGGGGCTGTTCCTTCGATTGGTTTCGTTCATATCTTACCGGACGAAGGCATCAGTACGTCATCTCCAGGGAAGACAGATCCGAGGTGGGGTGCACTAGCTCTGGTGTTCCACAGGACTCTGTGTTGGGTCCACTTCTCTGTCTTTTGTATGTCAACGATATAATCCATACAAATATACGAGGAAGTTTCATCTTGTTCGCGGACGATACCTCCATAGTATGGCATGGAGCGGACATAGACGCTTTGAAGACATTAAAAACTGAAGATCTTGCGACTGTCAAGGATTGGTGCAGCGCTAACCATCTAGCCCTAAACACGGACAAGCCAAGTATTCTTGGATTTAAATGTGACTTGAATGTTGGGTTGGCTGGAACGCCATTACAAAAAATGCAAAGTATTAAGTTTCTTGGGATCCAAATAGACACGAATTTGAAATTTGAGGATCACATTACCTGTCTTGGTTTTGCAATCAGGGCGACCAAGAGGGAGTTGGGCCCGGAGACTGCGAGGACCGTATATTTTGCGCTGGTCGAGTCAAATCTGCGTTATGGCATACCTTTTTGGTATCTACGAAGGAACTCTTGAATGTAGTATTCTTACAACAAAAAAGAGCAGTGAGATTCTTATGTGGAGTCGCTCCGACAATGTCTTGCAAACCATCATTCAGAACAAGACGCATCCTTACACTGACCTGTTTGTTTATTCTGGAGACATCTGTGCTTGTAGGTAAACATCGAGAAAGAGATCACAACCACCCCCGAGAGACTGGCCAGGCTCTGGACCTGCCCCTGCCTCTACCAACTACGGCTGTCATTCAAAGATCCTCCATTTATAAAGGAAGTAAAATCTACAACCATTTGCCGGCACGGTTGAAGTCCTTGACTGAATTGAGGGTGCTGAAGAGGAGGTTGTAAGATATTTTATTGGTGAAGGCTTAATATAGCATGGATAAATTTTTTGAAGATACATTGGAGTAACCAATACCTCAATTTAAATTCTCCCTCTGTTTTTTATTATTATGTATCCTCTAAATTACCCGCATTTCAATTATATAATGATACATAGCCTTGCTAAGCAGTTTGAGCTATAACCTTATTCGAGCTAGATGTCTGTGATTTTTTTTTATTTTATACAATTTTAACATACTATATATTTTAGCTAAATTTCTGTCGTTATATTGTGTTTATATGATGTTAGTTATAGTATAGTATATGCTTTGTCGATAGGAATGTCTTATTTTCTTGACAATAAAGTACATTTTTGATTTGATTTGATGGATGATTTGAATAGTATTGTTAAAGTATCAGGGATTATATTGTCTGAAGTTTTTGACGATGATGATGATTCCTTATCTACAAATTATGATTCTGAAGACAGCTTAACCGTTATAATCTCAAATGCACGTGACCGCAAAAGAAGCGAACTGTATAAAGACAGTTTTTGGAAACTGTAGTGATTGGTGCCTGCCTACACGGATATTGCATTCAAAAGGCATTTCCACATTGGCAGAGATTTATTCAACAAGTTATCTTGATATCAACGATTTAGTTGATACTGTATCAACTGTATATCTTTTAAAAAGGATCTATCAAGCTGAACGAATAAAAATATTAAAAGAGAACAAGGCTTCAAGGTTTTCACAATAAAAATTATATTCTTATCACTTAATTCTAAAGAGTGTTTCAATGTTCTAGAGCAAGAGTGTTCCAGAACTAAGCAAGAAGTGAAATGCGAATTTAATGACGTAAAAAGCTGAAAGACTGTAAAAGTAAGTGATATGAATAGCTTTCTTTTTATTATCAAAACCTTAAAGGCTTAGTGTTGTTTTTCAATATTTTTTGCTTTTTGTTTAGCTATCAATTCTTTTTTGAAAAAAAGATAATAATAAGATTTATTCTAGGACATTTCGACACGTAGTTTCATGTGAGAATAGCGGTGGTGCATAAATTTTTTCGCATGTTTTGGGAACAATTTGTTTTCAAATTAGTAACGAAAGACTCTCAATCCTATTTTTCAGCTCAAACGCGCAGTTGAAGCAATAATTGATCTATCATACTCATATGGTTATCCGCAGCCAGTCTGCATCAAGTCGTTGTTTCTGCCCAAATTTTCACATCGATTGCCAAATCACGAATACGCTCAAAAAGACGTGAGGTATATAGGTGATTCAAGATTCGGCGATTCGGAAAATAGCGATTTCATTCTGCTAACATGAGGATAATTTTCAATGAGCAGATTTTAGGTTGCATGTAAATATGTAACAGTGAATCGAGAAGCGTTTAGCGTGGGAAAAGGAAAAAGAAATAATGCGGCGGGAAGGATAAAGCGTAGAACGTGCAATGCTTAGTGCTGAGATTTGCAAAGCAATGATAAGTCCAGAAGCACTGTTAGAAAGCATTTATCTGACTTTCGCAAGAATTTGGTGTCAAAACTTGCGGCCATATTCACCGAGAGTGCTTTACCCTGTAAGTAGGATCCCGTGTCAGAATACCAGGCTCAATACTCCACAAAGGCATGAACGTGGCTTGAGCACAGTGGAGAAGAGACCATTCAGGAATAAAACAGCACTATCCGGTGGAAACGGTTTGGTTCTTCTGTGAATCAAGTATACCTCCCTGCGTTTTTCCTGATTCCTTACAAAAAAAGTGAGCAACCGCAACGAGCGTACGCAAAGTAACCACTTTGCACACTCATTTGCGTGCACGAGGTAATCTTTTCCCGCTCCAAATGTTAACTCAAATAGCTATCTAGAGTACGATTCAACTAAGAACTATACACCGCCGATGTCTCCCTCTCTCTCAGGCTGCGTCGGGGCGTGATATTGCCTGAGAGAGACGACTTAGTTGAATCGTAGTCTGTCAATTTTGTTGATTTGAACTTTGTTTCCATACCAACCAAATTGTAAATAATGCGCAAATGTTATTGTCACAGTCACAGTTCACAAATCCAGTCAAAATAAAAGACATAATTTTTACACCGAGACAAAATAAAACATTCATGACCGGTCGGACCAACCTATTTTGAGGATACTTAACCCTAAGGAACTTTTAAATTGAAAATGTTACAAGACTGTCAAGTTAAGGGCCTAGCGTTAAGTATCCTCAAAATTTGTTGGTGCAATTGGCCATTTTCATCAAAATCGGAGATTATGATAAATTAATCAATCTGACAACGTCGATTTCCGTTCATGACATACGTCTTAAATGTCAGGAACAAGGCTACATTTGAGTAATTTGACATCCACTGAACCATAGAGATGTGCTATGTTATCGATAAGCTGAATACAGTTGAAATACACTGCCCATCTAGAAATAGTGACAAAAAAAGGTAATTTTAATTGTTGTCTTCACGATTCTCGAGTGTTTGCCATATCATTATATCACAATTATTATTATAATTATTTTCCGGACTTTCTTGATCACTTGATTCATTTCGTGGAAAACTTCACAATTTTATATAAACGTTGATTGAATATTATTCAATCAAACGTCAAAAGAAAAAAAAAACTTTTAATCATACTTTATATGAAATTTTATCATTGTTTTGAGACTTTTATTGAGGAAATGTTGGAAGTTCGCTCAATTTTATACCCATTGATATTCCGGAAAACTCTCGAACCCTAATTTGAAGAACTTATCAATAAGTTCTTAATGATTTCCCCAAAAATACACAAAAAGTATATTTATAAAAATATATCACCATAGATAGGTACAGCAATAATATATACACATGTAGACATAAATATAAATAATTTAGTACAGATATAAAATTTATCAATAAATTATAACTCAAAGCGAAATAAATGATGGGTAATAAATATAGGTAAATTTTGGATGGGTCATAATTCGGCAAGCTATCGGAAAATTTCAATAGTCACTTCTCCATCGGCAATTTTCTTCATCTGATTCCAAGCCTCGATGCGGGTCATCAAGGTAAAATTAATTTTATTGATTGAAAGAATTTCATCACCTACTTGCAGTTCGCCACACTTTTCAGCAGCTCCTCCTGTAGAAACAGTTTTGAAAAATTGCATTCAAAATTCAAAATCTTACCTGCAAAAATCTTCCTAATTACTAATGGCACATCTCCCTTTGGAGAATCCTTTCCACCTTCAATACTAAAGCCAAGTCCTCCCTCCTCTTTTGTCAGTCTAACTGTATGTGTTGGCTTTTTGTCTAAAGTAAGCGAGTCCAGTTCTGAAATGTTCCGTTTACGACAAATCTTACCATTATTTTCTTACCTTTACTGTCAGATGCAAGGGAGCTTAAGGAACTAACAGATGATATTCGTTTCGAAAGAGTTGGCACGTGGTCTTTGGGCTCTTCAACTACTATGGTAAAGCTCCTAGTTGGCACCTTTAGAAGGTCACTGGCAGCAGCATGTGTTAAACCGGCAGTGCTTTGTCCGTTTATCGAAACCATTTTGTCTCCTTTCTTGAGCTGACCTTCTTGATAAGCAATGCTTCCATATTTGATGCGATGTATCTGAAATTATCACATGTAAGTAACGAATTTTTAATTGGGGTTATCTTACGGTGATATTCTTATTATCATCGTCTCCTCCTGACAAGGTGATTCCCAGAGGGGTTCCTGTTTGGTCCAAATCCAAAACTACAGTCCTCAGTTCGATAGGCATGGGTTCAGTCACAGTTGTGGCCTTCACCTCTTTCCTTGTTGTTCGTACTTTAACCACCTCCTCCTTAACGATACTCCTGGAGGACCTTCTAGTTCCCACTTTGGGTTTCTCCTCATGTGAAACCTGTCGCAACAACGGTTTTTCCTCTGGCCGTCTGGCATTCAAATCCTCAGAAAACCTTCTGCTGACTACTGCTGGTTTCCCATTAGCCAGTTCGGGAGGCGATTTAGTTTTGTAGCTTTTTGGAAATACTGGCACTGATTGGCTGGATGAATTTTCGAAGTTGGCTCGCAGGCTTTGCACGTTGACTGGGACGTTCTTTTTGTCCAAAATGCGTGTTGTTATTTTGTCCAATGTCCGTGATTGGGGTGACGGAGTGAATGTTCTTCTGGACGGAGTGGGCTTATTGTCTTCCGGTTTTTCTGAAATAAATTCAATTAGAAGGCATTAATGTGGGTTTTACACTTACCAATAATCAACTTGGGCGGGGAATATCGTTCTTGGAGCTCCTGTTGATGTTCCTTTTTATCAACGATCGGTGCCTGGTTTGGTTGTTTGTCCTCGTCTGTGGGTTTTATGTCCAACACAGGCGAGCCAATGCGCGTATCTTTGCCACTACAGCACTTGGCTGAAGCTAGGATGTTCTTTCTATTTATAGCCTCGATGCTGGATGGTTTGAGCATGCGATTTTGGCCATTGATAGGCGATGGCGGTGGTGAACTTCTAGAATTATAGCTGGACTGACTGGAGCTCACTGCTGAATCATTATCACTATCAGCAAAGTCCTTGGTGGCTTTGAGACTGTGATAGTCGAAACTACAGTCCGACCTGGTGGGACTGGCAATGCTTTCCAACGACTTAGGATCATCGGTGGTTCGAGTCTTATCAATATATTCGTCAAAACTACTTTCAGGACTGTTCTTAACGTGACTAATGGGGTACACTTGTAAACTCTTGCGCTTGAAAGCAGGGGAATATTTGGGCAAGGTTGCATTGGTGGTCCATGATGGCAAAACAACAGGCGCTACAGGCATAGCCGGCTTGGCCAACACAGGTCTGTCAATACTTGGCAAGTCTATTTCAGAAGTAACACTCTTAATTTCCGGTATATTCACTAAAGGCGTCACATCATTTTCCGCTGCCTCCGGTATCACTAGTCCTTTCAACTTGGACATTCTGCTCTTGCGCTGCTCCATCAAATTAGTCCACTTACTCGAGCTCTTCTCCTTGGAAAATATGGACATGTCGATCAAACTCTGCGACCTGCTATGCAACAGATTTTTCTCCGAAATATCCTCGTCGGAATCGTGCATTTTATGAAGGTCGCAATTGGAACTGCTTATAGATCTATCCAGATTTATCACAGGTTGGCTCCAGGTGGTGCGTTCCATCCTGCTCGGGACGGTCTCGACGAAGTCAGGAAACTCATGACCGTCGGGGGGTTGTCGGGAGTCACTGGGAGGAATTTCCATAAGGGCTTGTTTATCTGCAAAGGATCGACTATTAGTGTCACGTACTGATAATATTCAGGAATTAACTGCACCCATATGTTGCATGTTATCGATAAGGACAATGTTTGCAATTTTCGTAGTCTAAAATCGTTTCGATGTATCTGGTCAAATAATTGATCGATTTAGCGGAATTTGCCTTATTTGAACAATGATATGTATGCTTAGTTATATTTAAGGCAATTTCTTGATAAATAAGTTAAATCCTTCATGTGTTTCACCATATTAGTCATGGAGGTAGGGTATAAATCATTGTGGATTAATACAGGGTGTTAGTTAATAATTCATGTAGAAGAGGACTTATGAGCATATAGTCTGGTTTTTGAAATACAGGGTGATGAAGGAAAAAAATCAAATTTATTATTAATGTCTCAAAGATCCTTCAACAGATTTTTTCATTGTAGCAAGACGCTTAAGCAGCACCAACTAGAGGGGCAGATTCACGAATCATTTTGACGAAAAATGTGCGTCGCTGACTTTTTCTGGATGAAGCAGCTGAAAATACATTTTTTGTTGTCTCCTGATATTTATTCGTATCTTTCTTCGTAATAAAGTGGTTTTGGTTTGTTTCCTCGAAGACGAAGAAAGATACGTGAAAATATCAAAAAAATGTATTTTTAGCTGCTCTATCTAAAAAAAAAAAATCAGAAAAAGCCAGTGGCGTGCTAGGTGAGCGTCTTGTTATGATGAAAAACTCTGTCAAATTCAACAAAATCGGCAAAAAGAACTTTGAGATATTTATAATAAATTCTTTTTTTTTTTTAATCCTCAACACCCTGTATCTGTCTGTAATTTAATCTTGAAATGACCGGTAGCGCCATCTAGTTGGATGAAACAAAAAGTGGAATTATAAGATGCAAAAGCAGTTTGAAGAATAGATTTGCATAATTGTGACAAAATGGTGAGTGTCACATGTTCGCCATTTAATCACTGCAGAGTAACCCTGGTACGAAAGGATAGTGACATCTAGTGATACTAAACCTAATTTGAAGCAAACGTCCATTGAAGAATGAAGAAACATTAATAATGTTACCAGATTTAGTAGGAATTTTATCACTGTAGTTATTCACTCTTAAAAAAAAATCGTAACTCATAAACCGTTGAAAATATCAAGTTGATTTTTGAACAGGTGAAGTCTCCATAAATATCTCCAATGAAATATGTAAGGTGGTTTGAAAAAGTTTTGTGGAACAAATTGATCAAAATTGACATTCCACAATTCCACGTAAAAATTAACTATTAGAAAAAAAATCGTAGCTCATAAATTTTTGTAGATATCAAATTGATTTTTGAACTGGTGAATTCTTTTTTGGGAAAATTTTGAGAAATACTGGATCAATATGTTTGATTTTTGATTCAGTTTTTCAACTCATTTTTTTCACGAACGATTCAAGTTAATCTGGACTAATTTGAGTTAGTTTGAGTCAATTTGAGTTGAGGGTTAGTGTATTCTGGCTATAGTTTTTGAGTTATTGAGGAAAATTAAAAAGATTAAATATACTTCTAAATTTTGATTTCCCTGTATCTGGAAAAGTGTGGACACTATAGAAGAAATTTTATAGATGAGTAGTTCTGCGATTGAAGATCATTCAGATTTTTGGTATTTCATAATTTTTTTTTATTCAGTGCATTTTATTAACTTATTTTCATCTTTTTATATACCTAGTTTTTATAATATGTGATAATAATAGTAGTTAATGGTTTTTTCAATTGAGTGAAGTAATGAATCAAGGAAGGAAAATCAGCAAAAAGACAAAAAACAATAATCAGTAATCAAACATTCACAAACTTCACGCACTGAAAACCGTAAATCAAATATAAATAAAAAAAAGTATAAATGTCACAAAAACAAAAACTTGAAAATACAGATTATGTATGAAAAACAACAACAAACAAAATAAAAAATGCTAAAACAGAAATAAAAGAGAAGCAAGCGTAATAGAAGCACTAGCTATCAAAATTGGAAATCACAAAAAATATAATCAACTCAAAATCAACAACACTAAAAAGTAAAAAAAAAGAAATATATCAAAACTGTGAGGGTGAGTCGAATTGAATTCAACAGAAAGTGGTTACAAAAGTAATATCTATAAATTAAACTGAAATATAATTAAAAACAACAAATCTAATACGCAACAATAAATAATTTCAATGCAAAGATAATAAAATACAAAAAGAATATACACATAAGTCAATGATAATGTAAAATAATTATAATCAGGGGAGGAGGTGAGCGCGTATTTTAATCAGAAACTAAACTATCTCTGGCACGGAGAACGACACTTAGCGCCACCTAGTCAAGCTTCAACATGACTATAAAAATGTTTTGTGTACGCTTCAAAAACTCAAAAAGTGCTGCATTGATCGAGCTCAAATTTTGATAAAATATACAATTCACTTCAAGGATGGTTCTTATATATTTTTTGAGTCAGTAACGAGTGAGGTTATGTTTGCATAATTTCGTCATTTTTCATCGGATTTTGTTAATATTTGGTATGTAAGTTCTAAGTATGAGGGATATAATTAAAACACTAAAGTTTCGGTATATAATAGGTATGATTTGATGAGGTTATGTTTCATTATTTTTCAACAGATAATGTTTGCAGATTCTTCATTGGAAATTCCAAATTCGCGCGTAGAATTCGAATTTGAATTGAGTTTATTCCATACATTATGAGAACATGATATACTTTGCCAAAAAATCAATAACTTTCGGCGTTGATCGGCCAACGATATATAACGACACACGAACAGTCCACACTGGGCGCGAACAGTCCACACTGGGCGCTGTTCGGATAACCGTTCACCAACTACCGCATGTCTAACCCCCTTGACAGAGTTAAAAAAATCTTCTAGGTCAATTATTGTACAAGAAAAAAGTCATCAGATTCAACCCTTACTACTTACGATAGCTTCAATAACGCGGAAAATTTTTGGCAAAAAAACTATTGAAAAAAAGTTATTTTTCGGTGATTACATTTCCCAATAGAACCCAAGGAATGTAAAAATTTTAGTCATGATGACATTCAAATCTTTTTGGAAACCCATACTATTGCGTAATTTATCCATCGTTAGTAATAGTTGATATAATCGATAAATCTTAAAAGCACTGAACCTTTCAGTGTGACGATGAACAAATTTGGAAATCACGAATACAACGGACACAACCGGTCACCGAAAATGCGCATTGTGTAAAAAAATTATTTTATCTACCATTTCCTAATTATACAGGGTGTTCCGGTGATCATGTTACAAACTTCTAGGGTAGATAAAACACACAATCAGATATAAAAATGGCAAGAAATTAAAGCCTAAGAGGAGTAGGGTCAGATTTACCCAAATACCCCCCTGGTTAAAGGTGACAAAATCCGGAAGGCTCAAATTGATGAACCTACCAACTAGATTTCATGTCCCAAAATTAATGGCGATAGCTACAGTAGTATAAAACAAAGAGTAGTTTTTGAAGGTCATCTTCGAAGGACACTATTATAGCTTCCTGAGGAAAAGTTTCCGGACCCATGTTCATATGAACTTATTTTCTTATTTTCGCGTGTTTTATCTACCCTAAAAGTTTGTAACATGATCATCGGAACACCCTGTATAATAATTAAGCTGAGTGCTCTTTGTAAAATTTTCAATGGAGTGAAGATTGGGTAAAATGTTCAGCTCATTGGATTGAAATTCAAAGAACCGCCAACCAGTTCTCAGATCGATAACTTTAGTCCGAGTATGTTTATTTATCCTCGCTAAATCGAAATCGGAATAGTACATTCGAATTCCAACAGTTATTTATACACCCTGTATTTACTAATTAGATAAACGTTTTTGCGCTACGTTAGAAGACAAGTCGGCAAGAAATGCGAAGTGTTAACATTTACCGTTAGGCATGACATTTTTATTGCAAGAACAAGAATTCCGTTCGTGCTCCATTGGATTTGCTCAAACCATAAGGTGTCACCTTACCAGCCCTAGTGCAAAAAATGATGAAACTAATTATATAAATTACATTCAGCCGTGGTAAATGCTAAAACCGACAATGTAATAACCATCAATAGTCTGGTTTTATTTTCGTTTCCTTGCTGTTAACTCGGCCGTGACTTTGTTGAAGGGGATTATATTTCTAAATACAGATACATATTATTTTGGTTTCATGTAACATGTCGGGTTTAAATGTTTAGTTTTACAATGTTGAGTAAACTTTCAGGACTAAAATATATTTCATTCTACAAATTTGATGATCACTAAACAGATGTAAACATATTTACATGTTGTGATTACAATACGTTATCAAAAAGTAACTTCCTGACGTATTTTATTTGACAGTTGATCAACAAGTTGAACCATTCAAATAATTGATTTGACGGTTGAGTTTCTGGTTTTTGGCCGGGTCATAATAGTATATTATTCAACAAGCCGGAAATGGTGGATATTACTCACGAGGATGAAGATTGCGTAATCATCTGACTGAGTAATAGCCATCTCCCGCGAGTAGAATACTTTTTCTATGATTATTCAATAATTGAAGCTTTGCAATATTTATAATTTCATTTGGACGGCACTTTTTGACAACGACTGTACTTAAAGTGAGGTTAGGTTGTTAACACAATGACTATAAAATAAGTATGGACGGTCAAATGGGCTGTTTCAAAATGATGTATTTGAAGGTTGCATTTTGTCGAAAATTCTGATTGGCTCTAAAACAGTGGAGACATCAGATCATTTCATTGGTTAAAAACAATTGAGCAATTGAAAAAAACAAAGAACTATATTGTGACAAGAAAAATGAAGTGAAAAGAACAAAAGATACAAAGAAAGAAACACGATAAACAAAAACCACGAGGGAACTGATTTCTAAATAAAATTTACATAAATGTAAATTAAAGAAAAAAAATCACAAAAAAATGAAAAATCAATAGGTTTGAAAATAAATCAAATAAAAAAAGGCATAATGAACCAAATTTGCAAATTTAACATTGACTTAGATACGTATTTTAAGAAAAAAGTTTCAAGAAAATAATTCAGAAACGAATTAACATCACTTAAAATATGGAAAAGAGGAAAATGTATTGACAGCGTAACAAAGACAAAAAGATTAAAATTTCAATGACAAAGGAATAGAGTGAAAAAAATAAAAGAAACAACATAGGACGTCAAAAAATCGATAAAACAAAACACATGAGAAACAGTTTTTAAATCTTTCTTCATCATTATATTAGCAATAATCTTGCAAGAAAAGATAATAATTTTATGATATTTAAAATTTAAAAAAACATGATTAATTTTGACAAGATGATATTATAGACAACACAAAAAATAGAGAATAAAATCAGGTGATAAATAATGAATAATATTATAAAAAAGGACTCTGACAAAAAGTTAAAAAAATATCAAACTAAATAACGACTCTAAACTAAAAAGAAATCATTTTTAAATTTAGAAGCTGGCGATAAATATTAATAAAACATGTTGGAGAGCAAATCAAAGGCAATAGAGTATTATAAATAAATAACAATGGAAATAAATAAATAATAATGATAATCCTTTATTTAGCATCAGCTATAACAAAACAAATACAATAAAATAACAATGAAATAAAATCAAAGAAATAAAAGAATTGAGGACATGATTATTCTGAGTTGATGTTATGTTGAATTTTTGAGGTTTTAAATTTCAAAATTTTGAATTTCCAAATTACTTTGTATTTGTTTTCCTAATGCTTGTCTCTGTTCTTAAAAAAAAAAGTGAAAATGATCGAATAAAAACCAACAGTCAGAAAAAAAAATCACGGTTTTTAGATGAAGTGGCCTAATGAAAAGTCAAAAAAAAATGAGCAATCAATTATCACAAAATAAATACGGTGAAAAGAACAAAAGAAACAAAGTTAGGAAGAAAAAGTCGATAAACAAAAAACATAAGGGAACTGTTTTCAAAATAAAATTTACAGCAAATGTGAATTGAAGAACAAACATCACTAAAAACCATGAGAAATCGATAAAAGTTTGAAAAAAATCAAGATCAAAGACACGAATTAATCACTAGAATAACCAAATTTGGAAAATAAACATCGCCCTAAATAGAAATAAAATTAAATAAAATTCACTCAAAATAATAAAAAAAAAACAAATATAAACTAATTGAAAATATCCACGATAAAAAAATATATACCTAGTGAAAAAAAGCAAATAGATATAGGAAACGAAAAAGTCAATCTGGAAAAAACGTGAGCACAGTTTTGATAGATTCAAAATATAACAAAAAATATTTTTTTGCTCCATTACCAAAAATCTAAAAATGTTTAATTTTGACAGTAATGAATAATGAAGGTATAAAAAAACACAAAGTCAAGTGATAAAAAATAAATAAAAATATAAAGAAAGACAAAGAGTGAAAAGAGATAATTATAGAACTGAAAAAAAGCTCTAAATTACAAACAATTTTCAAAATATGGAAAATAAAACTGATGTCTAATAAACAACACGTAATCAAACATTGCGTAACAATTGAAAGGTCACTTGAGCAGGTGAGTAATAAAAATTATCAAAAAGCTAAACAAATTGAAGATACAAAACTACACAAACAGTAAAAAAAGATAACAGACATCACCTAAAAACATACTAATGGAAATAATAACAAAAAAAGGAATAAGGGAATTACAAACACAAAACAAAAATTGTCTGCAAAATAATTTTGGACTTTTTGATAATGATAATAATAATGTAGTGTTTTTTGAGGTTTCTAATTCAATTTTTTTTGAATTTCCTATTTTTTTTTGTATTTGTTTGCACAACACTGTTGATGATGAGAGTATAAGAGACAAGAAACATTACGCAAAATACGGATCAAAAGATAAGATAAGAGCAAGAAAAGAATTAACAAAAAATACATAATCAAATGAATGTATCAATAAAGAAACTAGATCATCAAAAAAAGTGGGCTTTGTAAAGATTATCCACGAATTAACGCACTTTTTTGATTTTGAAGTTTGAGATACATAACAATTTTAAGGTAAAAAGAAAGCTGGCATTTTTTTAATGGAAGAAATTATTCAAACAAAACAATTTTTCACTAGAATTGCTAAAACTCCTTAAAAGTGGAAAATTTTGGAAAATGAAACCTCTGTTCAAACAATATTTTTCACAAAACGTGCTCCGTCCAGCATTTTTTCTCTTCTTCTAAAAAAGGTTTAAAATGAGAGGCAAAAGAAGTGAAAAGAGATAATTAATACAAAAAGAGCAGCTCCAGCGAATACTGACATTGGTGAGAAGAAATTAAAAAAAATAAAACAGTCAATAACAAAAAAAAGTCCCCCCTCGTCTCACCCTAAGACCAAAGATCTACAAATTTGGTTTTTGCCAAATTGATAGTGCTTTTAATTTAATCATCAACTTATGTTATTCCTTAGCTCTTTGTCTTAGTGATTAATTGATTTCTATCAGCCATACACTCTCATGTCACCGTTAGTGACAATAAATCGAATTCGAATCAATCGTTTCCAATTCAGGTGTGGGTGCGAGTTATCTCGTCACGACTTACGTTCTACATCTCAAGATAATCTTTGACAAATGGATTTTGTTCATACCGGTGACTGCAATAAAATTTAAACGAACAAAAGATTTTTTTGACCTGGACGATAAATGAATTCTGACGCGGCACCATAAATTTGAGATGTCAATAAAAAATTGATTCGAAATAAAAATACGCCAATCCCGTTTTATGATGATGTGTGAATGGAATTCCTCTTTCGTGATGTAATTTTTAAATAAAATAAATGCAGGTACAAAAGAGTTGATTGAATTTGATAATTAATATTAATTTTATATGGCTTCATTTTCTAACGTGAGAAATCGTTTTATGAAAAATATTATCAAATTATAAATACAATAGATTAAACTGAATGAGTATTGATAGCATTGTGTGAGGTTTTATGAAAATTGGAAAATTAACTGCATAATAAAATGCCACATTCCAATTCATAATTAATTTTTTTTAACCAGAACGTGTTTCCTCCAATTACTGCTGAAATTGTTGTTATTATGTCGACACTGGAATATAATATTAAAATTCTTATTTTTTTCACGTTGCAAAAACTATAAAAACAGATCAATACATTCACGTTCTACGTTCAAAAATAAAAAGAAAATTTCATACATATGAAAGGAAGCCAACATTTTATTATTATACATATAATGAGCGTGCAAAATAAAAAATGATGAAAAGAGAAAAACACTATTTGAACTTTTTTTTATCTGTTGATATGATTTTTAATGACTTCGTCAGAAACATTTTTTACTTTTTGTCTAAATTCTTCTTGAACCTTTCCTCGTTGGCTCAAAGTGTAACGACGAGTGATTTTTATTTGAAAAATGCTTCGATCGACCATTGTTTTTAAATAAAAACGTCGCCTGGAACACAATGGTACCATTTTCATCATTGTGTAAGCCATTTTTGTCAATATATTCCATAAAATGTGAGGTTATTTTATGATATTTTGAATTGATTGATGTGATATTCAGGAAAGTGGTTCCTGACATGGAACCGGAATATTCCTATTATGAAACCTATAGCAAATCTCCTCTGGAATCCAATGGTGGTATTTTTGTAACCTAGTTTTGTCAATATATCCTACAAAATGTGAGGTTATGTCATGATGTGAAATTGATAAAATTCATCGTGATCGTCTTTCAAAGTTTTGGTAATTTGGCATTTCCCAATGTGTGGGTGAACTCGCAACGACATGTTTTTTTGAAAAAAGTCTCCTATACGCTATAATTTCTTGAAAAGATGTGTTGTTCGTGCTGATAATAAACTTGAGATGAGTATTTTAAATACCTATACAGTTTTCCTGTATTTTGCAAAATATTCAAGTTTTAGAAAATATATGAAAGACGGGAATGACGTATTTGGACGGGAATGACGTTTTCTCATGATTTTTGTTTTTTATTAAAAGATACTTTTCGATGTATGTAGGGGAGAGTTGGGTATTGGCGCGCCCACTCTCTAGAAATCATTAGATGTGACGTATACCAATTTCGAGAATGTCATCGAATAAAAGATTTGTATGGTAAATAAGTACAAATGGCAAATTTCGAGTTGAGGTAAAGTAGTAAAGGTGGTTGGAAAAAAACAAAAGTTAGTGAACGCACGGTGTTATCAAACTAGTCTGAGAATACCGCGCCTCATGTTTGAGAATACAGTGGCTCAAAAATGAGGCCTTTGTCACAGCGTTATTTAATTTTTAATAACAAAATTTGCAAATATAGTTATCATTGAATTTTTTTGGTCAGTCCCTAGTCGGTGCATAGATTTTACCGTGTCTTTGGATGGCCACCTCTTTGTAAAGTCAAGACTTCTTGCTCCCACTATATCTTTTCATCAGGAACGTTCAGATTCTAAAGCTGGATCCCATAACGTTTTTAATTCAAAAGATCTAGCAATCTGAAGAAAAAGCATTGAGAAAACCCTAGTCTGATAATACCGCGCCCTCAGCACGCAATTACCAGACGGCGCCATTTTGAGTAAATGCCAAACTTAAGACAAACGATTGTAACCACACATTACTGCTCCTGATAACAGTGATTGCGGCAAATTGTCTTACATTCGAAAAATGGATTTTTACAAAAAACACTTGCCGATTCCGAACAGATGGTTATAAGGGAGATATTTGTACTCTGGGGTGGTGGTGCACATTCAAACTGACCACTAATTATGCAGTGTTGCCTGATAATGGGGGGCGCGGTATTATCAACCGCGCGCCAATACCCGACTCTCCCCTAACTAGTTTATAAAATGACATAACTTAATTTAATGATAACAATTCCGTATCAACTTGTTGAACAAATACAACATGATTTATTTTTCACGCTCTCAAAAACATCAACGATTTTTTGGATTATAAATTATTTATTGACGGAGATGACGTTTTCTTATTTTTTGTTGAGTTGGTGGAAATCAAATAGCAAATACATAATAAATAAGAATGATGTAAGAGTAGTAATAGATATTGTTTCACTCTATCATTGATTAAAAAAAGTTGGGACGGGAATGACGACAACACTTCTACATCTTTAAACATATACCTTTAGTCGACGACTTTATTTATTTGAATATTAAAAATGACGATTCACGGACGGGAATGATGAACAAACCTCATGTCAAACTTGCAAAAAATATAAAAACAAAACTTTTGTTGAGTCAAGTTAAAAATTCGCAAGAAAATATGAAAACTTGCATACTTATTGTTTACACTATTTTATTACAACTTATTTATTTTTGATTGTGATTTTAAATATGTAATTACTTTTAATCTGTTTTTTGTATAGCTTTTTTATGCTAAATAAATATTATTATTATTACTTTATTGCTGTATTCAAGTATGAAAAAAAGGTAATTCGATAGAATAAAAAGAAACATTATTTTTATCCGTCAACACATCCATATAATAATTTTAAAAAACAATAATAATTCGCACGCACTTTCAAAATCTACTGAAACTTATACCTTTTCTAAATATTTTCTTATTTTCAAAGATACCCATGTCAATGCAAATCTTCGAAAATTCCTCAAAGTACTCGGAGCTCCCCGAAATTAATTGATCTTTGCGAAAAACTGAAATAATTCCATTTCTCAAAAGTCGTATAAATTTATTTGGTTTTTCAGTCTATTTCAATCAATGCAATGCGAAAATATAGATTAATCAAAGGACTCCACTTATTTATTTGAATAATTTGCTAATTTAGCCTTCTTTTGTTCTATTGTTCAAGGCTGAAGTAAATATATTAAATATAAGTATCGATGAGCATAAAATGTTTTTTTCCATAAAAAAATAATTTAAAACTTCTGTATAGCAGAATACCTAATATATAGGACAATTCCGAAACATGACACTTATTGGCTTAAATTAGAATAATTAGGATAATTGAAACCGGTGAAATTATGCGAAAAACAACTAAAATAAATGGCTTGGCAAACTAAAGCTATTTTCGTACCTGCCTGACTACTTGTGGGAACAACTTATCATGAAGAACCTCAAACTATGCACTTACTTAACTTAAATTGCATAGCACTCATACGATTTAACTTATCTCCGATAATCAAAAATTCGGCTTAAAATCGCGCATGTTTTCACTGTACTGTACTTGGACTCACGACTTATCCCGCACAGTAAAAATACTAGACTGAATGTGGCTAAAGTACTAAACATGGTATAAATGACGCGATTCCGATTACCTATTGGAAAATCTATATTTATTTTTTACTTGACTAATCCGTGACTAATATCAATATTTTCGCAATTGTTTGTTTTACCTGCGATGACGAATCGTGAAAATCAAAATAATGATAAGAAATGTGAAGAAACAAGAGGATTTTAGGGCGATTAATATTCTCGCAGCATCAATCGATCATGTCGCAAACAACATTTTTATCAATATCGATCTATGTACGTACGTAGGCTAAAAGGTAGATTATCTTTATGGATCAAAGGTTGAATGTGTTTTGGGTATTTTCGTCTCAAAGATAAGATAACGGTACAAAAAATTGCAAATTAGTGTTTGTATAGAGTGCGCATGTGTAGAAATGGAAGCATCATCCAACTTTGATCTATGTTTCATATTTATGTGAAATAAATTGGGTTAGGCATAGGGGAGATTTTAAAAAAAAAATCAAGCCCTTTTCCTCTCCGTTTTTGGATTCAATAAGTGGATTATTGTAGCCCTTACTGATGCGCATGATGAACATACTGATTGAGATGTCTTTTTCACCATTGCGCATGATTGAGGTAGGTATGAACTTAAATAGATGAAGTTCAACATCGTTTTCACTATTGCACGTGATCCGAACAACGTTCAGACAATTTCAATCAATGCGCAAGATCAGACTGCGTTATACGTTAATTGAAATTACTTTTTTGCGCATGATTATATCGTTCATCAGTTGATAGTGATGTTTTCTACTACTGCGCATGATCATAAAGATGTTTGAAGTGTAACGTTAGTTAGCCAATTAAACATCATATGCGCTACTGCACGCGTGATCCAAAAATTATTTTGCGCATAATCATATTACATACATATTTACGTACTAGTGCGCGTGATACGAACAACGCTTTAGATCAATTGATTGGGGTGTTTTTTTATTAACTGCATCTCTTTGATTAAATAAGTTCATTAAGGTGATGCGCATGATCATTTTTATCACTGCGCGTGATCCAAACGACGTTACAAATAATATATTAGTCATAAATGTGGATTAGGATATTATTTCAACCAATGCGCATGATCAGAGAAAACATCTTTCGCGGTTTAGTTCTTAGGGTTACTACTGCGCGTGATCCAAATACTGAGGATATATATTTATAATTATGTTGATTTTTTTCACCTTGATAGCCATAAATATTAAAATTAACGTAAATTTTTAATTGATGGTGAATATGTATTGATGTTTATGAGAAATGGATGAGAATTATGATTTTGAGACATTACGAGGCAAAATATTGTGGATTGACAGAAATGATTGGAATCTACATTGAGGCGCTAGATTTTTTGAATTTGATTAGTTCTCAATGATTTATATTGATTGTAAGCCTTTTTTTTCGTTTTCCTTTCAAAAGTGTGATTTTTGGTACAATTCTCTTATTTGGTCCGTCATAATTCAATGTTATTTTTGACAACATACATTGATGTTTATGGGAAATGGATGAGAATTATGAGACATTACGAGGCAGAATATTGTGGATTAACAGAAATAATTAGAATCTATATTGAGGCGTTTGGATTTTGTTGAATTTGACTAGTTCTCAATGATTTATATTGACTGGGAGCGGTTTCTTATGTTTTCCTTATAAAAGTGTGATTTTTTGTACAATTCCTTCATTTGGCTCCTCACAATTCAATCGATGTTATTTTTGTCAAGAGTTGTATTGATATATTATTGGTGTTTATGGAAAATGGATGAGAGTTATGATGATTTTGAGACATTACGAGGCAAAATATTGTGAATCAACAGAAATAATCAGAATCTACATTGAGGCGTTTGGATTTTGTTGAATTTGACTAGTTCTCAATGATTTATATTGACTGTGAGCCTTTTCTTATGTTTTCCTTATAACAGTGTGATTTTTTGTACAATTCCTTCATTTGGCTCGTCACAATTCAATCGATGTTATTTTTGTCAACAGTTGTATTGATGTTTATGGAAAATGTATGAGAATTATGATGATTTTGAGACATTACGAGGCAGAATATTGTGGATTAACAGAAATAATCAGAATCTATATTGAGGCGTTTGGATTTTGTTGAATTTGACTAGTTCTCAATGATTTATATTGACTGTGAGCCTTTTCTTATGTTTTCCTTATAACAGTGTGATTTTTTGTACAATTCCTTCATTTGGCTCGTCACAATTCAATCGATGTTATTTTTGTCAACAGTTGTATTGATGTTTATGGAAAATGTATGAGAATCATGATGATTTTGAGACATTACGAGGCAAAATATTGTGGATCAACAGAAATAATTGGAATTTATACATTGAGGCGTGTGGATTTCGTTGAATTTGACTAGTTCTCGATGATTTACATCGACTGTACTGTGAGCCTTTTCTTATGTTCTCTTTATAAAAGTGTGATTTCTTGTACAATTCCTTTATTTGGCTCGTCACAATTCAATCGATGTTATTTTTGTCAACAGTTGTATCGATACTATTGATGTTTATGGAAAATGGATGAAAATTATAATGATTTTGAGACATTACGAGGCAAAATATTGAGGATTGACAAAAATAATTAGAACCTACTTTGAGACGTTTGGATTTCGTTTAATTTGACTATAGTTCTCAATGGTTTATATTGATTGTGAGCATTTTTTTATGTTTTACTAATGCGCATGATCAAATAAACGTTTGAAGTGTATTATTATTTAAAATTATATTCAGTGATGCGCATTATGAGCATGGTTGGCAGGTTGATAAAATAGGTTCACGTCTTGCGTTTTAGTTAAGTAATAATTGCTGATCAAATAATTGGATCACTGTTTCCCTACTGCCCATGATTATAGTGTTGTGACGTGTAAAACTGCGCGTGATCCAAATAACGTTAAAGTAATCAAGTTCATCAATAAATTAGATTAATAGGATGTTGTTTATTGCGCATGATCGCAACGTGTTGAATTAATTGGGATGTTATTTTCACTATTGCTATTTACTATACTAAACCACAAATAAGTGATTTATCAAGATGCGATGATGAAGTTGTACATCATTCAATGCGCATGATCGCATAAGGTCATAAGGTCAACGTATAGCGTTACACTTACACAACAAGTATAATTCTCGACCAAATAACTGGATTGCGAAATCTGTTTTCCACCACTGCGCATGATTACATTGTCATCACGACATCATGTTACGTTATCATTTTGACTACTGCGCGTGACCCGAATGACGTAATCAAGTTCATCAATATCTTATCATGCGCAGTAATAAAAAGGACAATGTAATCAACGCAATACGTTGACCGTTTTCACGATCATGCAAAGTGGTAAAATAACAACTGCGCATGATCTTAAAACGGTCAGCGTGTTGAATTAAGAATATGCGATTGAATGCGCATGATGAGGAGAGAATACAGATAAACTGTTTTTGTTGAAAATGTAGATAAAGATTTAATTTCAATTTTCAATCACTGCGCTTGATCGAAAAACAACGTTTTCCGTTTATTCCGTTATACATCAAATAATTGTTGATGTTGATAAATATCACTTTTCCATCGCTGATTTTTACCACTGCGCGTGACTTCCAGCTTCCATCAGATGAATTAACGTTTTATTTTGAATTGACTGCACATGCGCATAATTGAAAAAACGGTTAACGGCTTTCCTTGACTGAATAAATTAATAAGAACTACATTCAACGTGTGTAACAGTGGATCGAGATATCTGTTGCGCATGACATAATAACGTTTAACATAGATCAGAGGTTAAATGTGATTATAAATAATGATAACGCTGTTGTTCAACGTGTTTGGTCATTTTCACTACTACGCATGACAAGAATAACGTGTTACGAAATAGATCAATGAGATAATTAAGTTGATGTAAATGATGTTTTAAAATGTTAACAGTCTAATTGCGTAATGCGCATGCCTAAAACTCATGTCATTGCAAAATCTCGTAATTGAATCTTCTTGTAACTTGTAACGTCCAGTGTCCTCCATTAGGCTTCGTAAAAGAAAACGTTTCATTGTGTGTATCCAAGTTCTTCGACGCTAACAAATTCCATATCCTTTTTTCGCAACAGATCAAAGAAACCGATTTGTCATCAGAGCTCATTGAATTCAAATTCAATACTGCCAGATTTACGCAACGATGTGTAACTAAAGTCATTGAATGTGAAATGGTAAATGAACCAAAATAAAACAACGTAACGAACTAACGAAGGTAAATCAACTCATCTCTTTGTTATAGCACAGTGATTTTGCGGTAGAAATATTTTTGCTTGTTGAGGCAAATTCAGTAAAATAGAAAAATCGTGACGGTATTGCGTGTCTAGATTATTTGAAAGTGAAGCATCTCTTTGTTAATGTGGTTCTCTTGTCAGGTTTTGGAGATAATATTTAAGTATTTGAATTCTAGGCCAGATCTACTTTTTCTCTTTTGTTTGATGCTGGAATAAACATTTAAGTGGACGAAAATGATCGATGTGAAAGTATGTGTTTTTAACGGACAGAAAGTAGGATAATTGAAATAGCCTTGTCATTGTAGCCTACCTCAAAGCCGCAAACTTAACTTGACACCAACATTATTAATTCACCAACGCTGCAATTATCACCCTGATTGAATTTTCTGTAGCACCAAATAAATTTATTGCGACTACAGAGACATACGTTAATTGATTAATTAATTTTGTATGGAACATTGATTTTGATAAGGGATTTGATAGCGGCGTTTTTGTGAT
Organism: Orchestes rusci; assembly: GCA_958502075.1. Classification (NCBI taxonomy): domain Eukaryota; kingdom Metazoa; phylum Arthropoda; class Insecta; order Coleoptera; family Curculionidae; genus Orchestes; species Orchestes rusci. The sequence continues at coordinate 115,423,909 of OY293303.1, forward strand.
TCGACTCATGATTGGAAATTCCGATTATCTGTTAAAATTTATGATGATGAATTGATGACATGATGACCAATTTCAATTTCGCTTATTGTGAGACTGTTTGTCTACATTCTTATCTTGTGTTATTTAAATAAAATCAGGTTTTGGTCTGTGTGTGTAGAATAGTAGCTATTTATAAACGCTATAGTCTTCATTTTCGAAATGCAATGCTGCTTTTGGAAAGAAACAGAATGACAGCAGGGCAGTTGTGATCAAGGGCCTTCAAAATGAGGTATCACTCGACCCCCATTCAAGGGATTGCAGATGAGGGTTTGCTTATACGCCTAATTTTAGATGGGCTACCCTGTAGAATGAAAAACCTTGCAAAAACCAGTTATGATTAATAACATCAAAGATTATCTTCAACAGAGGTAAAATTAATTATATCCACCATGAATACCGCAAACTGGGTTAAAGATTATCTAACACGTTTCTCTAAAGGCAAATATGGTATTTGATATAAATTCTACTCCTAAACATATTATTCCCAACAAAAGACATTAACTTTGGCATAAAGGCGTGTTCAAATCTATTCTTTACTTCTTGTGCTCTTAAAATAAACTTCAGCAATTTTCTCCTTGTATTCGTAGTAATAACTGGAGGTACTTACAACCCAGAATTAGCACATAAATCAAACAAAACAATATAGGAAACGGAAATAAATAAAACAAATTCTTAGTCATAAAATACGGGTGTGGATAATTCCGTCATAAAAATCAAGTCTTAAATCCTATTAAAAGAACTGAAATCCAGGAGCTTGTTCAGGAAATATTTCACGTGTACTTTATCGACTTTATATTGGATCTATTTTTAAACAATCTCTCTTCTTCTCAGTAGATTTTTGTTCAATTATTTTCCACTCATCTGTCTTTTATTCAAGTATATTAAAGTTGAAAAAGGGAGTGATGAAAAAGTATAATCAAAAAATGGAATTCATAGTGCAATGAAATTTAGTCGAAGAAGCGATCAAAAATTAAAATATTTTACTGGTTGAGTGAATTTTGGCTTTAATCTTTTCTTAATTTTCAAAATTGATTTAGTTCCAGTAACTTTTTATTAATGGTTTACATTTTTTTTTAATGGGCGACTGGTTTTTTAATTTATATTAGTTCTGGTTAGTTTTTCACATATCTCATAAATCCCATACTGTTCACGATATCAACTACAAATTTTACTAGGATATGGATTGAAGTGTTTTCAATGAAAACGGTGAATTTTATGGAAAAATCTACATTGCAAGGGTTTTCATTAATTTTTTTCTAGTCTTTTCACATGACATATGTATACAGGGTGATTTTTAAGTTGGTATTTTCCTTTTAACACTGTTTAGAATGCAAGAAAATAAAAAAAAATCAGTAAAATTATGTCCGGAAATGCTTTGTTACCGAGATACAGGGTGTTAAAGTTTTACGAAAAAAATGCCTTTTTTATCATAACTTTCCAGATATTTCCATTTTGGTACACTTCTTTTGACCATTAAATTACATTTTTTGATGTAAAAGTTTTTGAAAAATTTCTACCAGTGGCGTTCGAACCGGATTTGTATTGATTTTTTTTTAAAGAAAAAAATAGTACGCCACTGCTTTTTCTTAAAATCAATATTATTTTTTAAACACTCATTCACTTTGGAGTTGATTTGGTCTCGTGGTATTTTTTCGTACGACGAGCGGTTTTTGTTTAAAAAAATAAAAGCCATTTTGATGCATGGCAGAATCGCTTAAATCTGATATGGTTTTTTGTATGTGAAATTTATTTTTGTCTAATTTGTATTGAAGAAAGGTCAATAGCTTACATTACTACAATTCAAATGAAATGAGAAAAATGTGTCAGTAGGTATTTTTCATTTTTGATTGTATTTATATTTTTGAGTTTTTTCTACAAACTTCAACACCCTGTATCTCGGAAACGAAACAGTTTCGGACAAAATTTCACTTGAAAAATTTTGTAATTTTTTTGCATTCTATACAGTGTTAAAAGGAATATATCAACTTAAAAATCACCCTGTATAATTCAACTTTGTCAACCCATAACTCCCATACTGTTCATTTTTTTTGGAAAGGATATGGATTGAAGAAATAGGTAGGTACTGTAAGAAATTTATCATTCAATCTAGCATTATACTTGTTTTTTTTTTACTTTTTGACCTTTCGTAATATTTCATCAGAGTAATGCAATAGAGTTGATTGTTTTTATAATTTCAAGTTAATTTGATTCTGTTACTTCTTCGTTTTTATCATGTTTTAAATTTTATTTTGAACTGAAGCGATTGGTTTTTACTTTTTTTGCGTTAGTTTTTTAGGTATAAAATGGTATTGTTCTAAGCTGTATCATTTTTCAAAACTTTTTAACCTTCCAGGTACGTTGATTCATGTGATCCAATAGAGTTGATTCTTCATTTTTTAAGATTTTAAATATTTCACATCAAGGATTTCGCCTATAACGCATAATTATTTGGGAAGCTTTTTTCTTTTCCAATTTTAAATTAAGTAATTTAGTTTCAGATACTTTTTCATTTTTATCATGTTTTAAATTTTGATTTCAAGTGTAACGAATGGTTTTTTACATTTTTTGGTTTGGGTTAGTTTTTTTAGGTATAAAATAATATTGTCCTGAGCTGTATTATTTTTTAATACTTTTTAACTATTTACGATAATTTAAATGATTCAATAGAGTTGATTTCTTATCAACATTATGTATTTCGCGTTTAACGCATTATTATTTGGAAAGTTTTTTTCATTTCTAATTTTGAGTCAATTTACTTTGAGTTACTTTGGATCAATTTTATAAATTTCATTTTGAATTGGAGTGATTGGTTTTTATTATAGTTTGGGTTAGTTTTTTCAGTAAATTAACTTTTTAACAAGATATTTTGAATGATTTGATTATTTATTTTTTATGCCGTTTTTAATTTTTGATTTTCAATTGATTTAGTCACTTGAGTTGTTCCAAATTTAACTTTGAAGTGGAGCGATTGGTTTTTGAATTTTTATTGGTTTGAGTAAAATTTTTTTCAAACCTTTTTTCGACATTTTAAGAGATTCAATAAAGGTGTTTCTGTTTAAATTTTTAAATACATATTTTAGAATACATTTTTCGCTTCTTACTCAAATGCATTAGTTGAGAAGCTATATTTTTTCTTTATTTTGAGCTAATTTACTTCCAGTTACTTTTTATCAATGTTTGGGTTAGTTTTATTTTGGAGGGGAGCGATTGGTTTTTGAAATTTTTATTGTTTTGGGTTAGTTTTTTAGATAGTTTAGAATTATTTTTGTAATTCTTTCAACTTTAACCTTTTACAATATTTCAAATGATTCCATGGAGTTGATTCTGAACGTTTGAGTTTTTGAATTATTATTTCAGTTTTAACGCATTATTATTATTATTATTAGTTATTTTTTATTTTTTTTTATTTTGAGTTAATTTAGTTTCAGCTACTTTTTATCAATGTTTCAAATTTAATTTCAAAGTGACAAAAAAAAAAAAAAAAGGCATTTATTTAGCTTCGAGGCTATATACAAAAACATACATTGTGAAAAAAAAAAAAACAATTTTTCAAATTGGTTTTTAGTTTTTATCAGTTTGGATTAGTAATTTGGTTTGGATACATATTTTGCTTTCAACACTTCATTTGAAAAGCTTTTTCGTTTCTAAACATTTTGGAAACGGAGAAATCATCCCTAAAAATAAAAAATAAATTATTTTTGGGAAACTATAACAAACTAATAAATGTAGCCAGATATGTAAATACATCAGAAATCGGTTAAATGATCAAAAAAATAATAATAAATGAAGAAAATCGATTCTAAAATTTAACACAAATTTACCAAAATTTCTAAATGGATGCGCTAATTTTTGAAATATTTTTAAAAAAGTTTGTGATTTTTAACATTTTTTAAAGTCCAGATCAGTCTAAAACGTTATTAAAAGTGCGATAAATATGTATCTCTTTTTCACAAAGTCCATTTAATTCCCCATAACTCTGTTATCAAAAAAGTTATAAAAATGTTTTTACTATGAAAGTACTGTTCAAAATATTATTTTTGGGATTTTGTCGTGAAGTTGATATTCATATTTCACTTGTCTAAAGCAATAATTGAGTTTTTGTGTTGTAGTTTTGTTGGTAAACATACATAAATAAAATTTATAAAAATGAGAATTGTTTTGAAAGAAGCCCTTGACAAATATTTCATTATCGATTTGCATAATTCCCACCAAAACGAGGTTATTAGATCATCTCTAATTGAGCATAAACATCTCCATCAGCCGAAATCAATCAACATTTAAATGAATGACAGTGATCTGTTATTTTACAATTTTGCACCGCCCCAAAACTATTTTGCATAAAGCAATAATTATTATTGCAACTTGTCACGTTAAAGGACTTTACTTGTTCTCGATTAATAAATAACTTTATGCATATATTCTCAAAATTGTAATGAACTAACCAACGGGATTTAAGAATGGATTTGCAACAGTGTTGGGAAAGTATGCCGGTTTTTGTTGTTTCTGTATAATAAATTTTGCAGGAGTGTTCTATGTTTTGCTGCAAATAAATTGAAGTGATTATATTCGATATTGATTGTTATTGTTGTTTGGAATTTGATTTTGGGTAAAAAATTGCACGTATTGATTGAATTTTGTTTAATTTAATTGAACCAAAGCAAAATGCATATAGTGAATGAATGATTTTGTTCCCAATTTTTGCATGAACACAAGAGTTTGGCTCACTTTCCGTACTCAAAATAAAATCTTTGAGATTTGGTGAAATTAATTTCCAAATTTTTGTATTGGAGTCACTGTATATATTTCTTTGTAGTCTGTACTTATCACCAACCATACTTCGTCTATACAGAGTGTTTTAAAAGTTGGCGAGGTGCGGCTGATTCAGATAAATCGGTGTACAGGGTGTTCTATTATATTTTGGCTAGTCGATATATTTCTTATTCTTCGCCCTAGAAAAAAGTTACAAACTAATCCAAACTAAACGGAAAATGTATCTTTAACAATTAGCTACAAAGACAATAAAAAGTGAAAAAGTCTTTAAAAGTGAAATAGAAAATGAAACGTTCAAAGTGGAAAAGATTCCTAAGCAAATTACAACAAAATGTCTTCAAAAAAGTTGAAATGTCAAGTAAAAGTGATTTAAAGTGGAAAAAATAACATAAAAAGCAAAAGGTGCTGGATAAACGAGAATTATAAAAAGCCTAGAAAAAGTAAAATGTGGAAACTAATCCAAACCAACCAAAAAAACTATCTTTAACAACGTCTCGAAGTTTTTTTTTTTTAATAATAATCTATTTATTTAGCAAGAGCTTTAAGGTAAATACACAGGTAGTTCGATAAATAAAAACTAACATTATATCAAAAGTAAAATGTGTAAAGTGTATAAAAGTGAATTGTATAAATGTATAAATGTAAAAATGTATGAGAGAGGATGGAAAGACAATAAAAAGTAAAAGTCTTTAAATAAGTGGAATAAAAACGCAGAGATTATAAAATGTTGAAAGTGGAAAAGACTGAATCAAAAAACGCTCAAAACAGATTCTATAAAACGAAATGGGAACAAAAAAAGCTTATAAACGCACCCTTATCTGTAACCCCTAAGACAGGGTGAGATACACCCCTGAAATCTTAAACAGAAAGGGGGGTCGGGTGATACCCCATTTTGAAGGCCCCTCGACCCTGACTACAACTGCCGAGTTTCAAGCCTCTGCTGTCATTCCTGTTGATATAACAGCTTTTATTTTTTTATTTTTATTTCATTCAATAAATAATTCCCCTCAAGAGTTAACTTCTCTATACTAAGGGAATATGATGAGAGACTCAATACCTTTAAAACGAGATTTACTATTACTCCAAATAAATATAAAAAAAAAAAAAATCGGTGAAAGAGATCCTCGTCAAAAGGCCTGACTGATAGCTCGTTTTGATGGTCTTCAGTCCCTCATCGTATCCTTTTGGTATGGAGAAGTTTACTCTTGCGAGTAATTATTTATTGAATAAAATAAAATGAAAAAATAAAATTTGACTAGCTTTCATATCAACAGGAATGACAGCAGAGACTTGAAACTCGGCAGTTGTAATCAGTGTCGAAAACCCTTCAAAATAAGATATCACTCGACCCCCCTTTTAATTTAAGATTTCAAAGGTGTATCTCACCCTGTCTTAGGGGTTACAGATAAGGGTGGGTTTGTAGGCTTTTTTTGGTCCCCCTTCGTTTTATAGAAGCTGTTTTCAGCGTTTTTTGATTAAGTTTTTTGTTCCCAAGATATGGAAATTTCAAGTTATAAAATTGTCACCCTGTATATAAATGTGAAAGTCTGTGTGTTTCTATTCCTAAGGCTTTTGAACCGTAGCACAGAATTATCTGAAAATTTGCACAGTTGTTAGCCTCTACCCAAAGATAATCAAGAAAAAAAAAATAAAAAAAAATGAAAAATTTAAAAAAATAAAAAAGTCTGTGTTGCTAATTGATGAAAAAAGGCTTCAATCGATGTTGTGAAAAAAGAGGCAGGATTCCGTGAATCGCGGAAAAAAAGTGAGAATCCGTGGTTTGGAAAAAGAGGCAAGAATATTTTCCTTATTTGGAAGAAGAGGCAAGAATCCGCGCATCAAGGAAGCCGAAAATCCACAATTTGAAAAAGGCAAAATTCGTTATCACAAAAATACATACTTTGAGAAAAACGTGAATTGTGAAAAAGAGGCAAGAATTCGTGAATTTGGAAAAATAAGTAAAAATCTTTGTTTTAGTAAAAAAATAAAAAAATCAAAAAAAAAAACATAAATTGAAAAAAAAAATGTGTATCATTGTGCAAATGTTCAGATAAATCTGTGCTAGGGCTCAAAAGCCTTTTAGGGATAGAAACACGCAGACTTTCACATTTATACAGGGTGTTACAAATTCGATGGGATAGCATTGCTAATTCCTAAACCATAAGAGATACAGCGTCGGTTAAATGGAGGCAAAGTTGCACATTTTGGCACTCAATAATATGCCGCTGAGAAACTTAAAAAATTCGGAGCACTTCCGGAGATATCCGGAAAAAATCGATTTTTTCAAAATCCTTTTTTATTTCCTCCTGAGTTAGTTTGAAGGAATTATTGAAAACGAGTGGCACATTTTCATGGCCACTTTTTCTCCTCTTGAAGGTAGGGTGGTCGGAATTTATATCCGACGTTTCGATTTTCCGCAACCATCATCAACTTAATTTTTTCAAATACAAACCCAACTTTTTTTATGCATTTTTGGATAGCTCCTGACTTCCTGAACATCATGATGTGTCACACTTGTCATTCCAAAATATGCAGAATTATAATCCGAGATTTTTCAAAATTCAAACCTCTTGATCTCTTTGTAATGCAATGCGCGTATCGTAGTCATGGTAACAATAACAACTTGTCACGCCTGTGGATAATAACTAGCCAAAAAACTTTTTTTTAAGCTGAAGTTTCTTCATTCAAGCTTCAAAACTATTCATAGGCGTGACAAGTTGTTATTGTTACCATGACTACGATACGCGCATTGCATTACAAAGAGATCAAGAAGTTTGAATTTTGAAAAATCTCGGATTATAATTCTGCATATTTTGAAATGACAAGTGTGACACATCATGATGATCAGGAAGTCAGGAGCTATCCAAAAATGCATAAAAAAAGTTGGGTTTGTATTTGAAAAAATTAAGTTGATGATGGTTGCGGAAAATCGAAACGTCGGATATAAATTTCGACCACCCTACCTTCAAGAGGAGAAAAAGTGGCCATGAAAATGTGCCACTCGTTTTCAATAATTCCTTCAAACTAACTCAGGAGGAAATAAAAAAGAATTTTGAAAAAATTGATTTTTTCCGGATATCTCCGGAAGTGCTCCGAATTTTTTAAGTTTCTCAGCGGCATATTATTGAGTGCCAAAATGCGCAACTTTGCCTCCATTTAACCGACGCTGTATCTCTTATGGTTTAGGAATTAGCAATGCTATCCCATCGAATTTGTAACACCCTGTATACATATATAATATATATATTTAACCACTATATGTTACTTTTTGTATTTCACCCAACACATGATACTAGATAAGTATTTCAATATATTCTGCTCTAGTTTTAAATTTGAAATAATAGAGTTTTTGAGATGCAAAAATCACATAAAAACCAAAAGGTGCGTGGATGTTTTGAGAAAATTGATAAAATACGCTGAGAAAATGAAACGTTTTGAGAGAAAAAGAACAATATATGCAACAAAACCTCTTGAAAAATGTGAAAAAAGTTTTAAAGTGAAAAAAATGACATAAAAAAGCAAAGGGAACCTAATGGATAAATGAGAAAAAAATCTAGAGAAAGTAAAACAAGAAGAACAAATTCAAACTTACTAAAAAAAAAATCTTCAACAAGGTTATAAAGTGGATACAAACATATTAAAAAGTAAAAAAGTGGAAAAAATGACATAAAAAGCAAAAGGTGTCTAAATAAACGAGAATAAAAAAACATTGAGAAAATAAAACGTTGAAAGTGTGAAAAATTCCTGAACAGAATGCAAATAAAAAATATTTAGATATGAGAAAAAAAAAAGTAAAAGGTACCTAGAGAATAAAAAAACGTAGAACGTGCAATGCAAATTAATAATATGTATAATGAAAATTTGGATTGTGAAGTTGATACAACCAAAAATCACCTTTATCATTTTATAGATGGACAGGATGCAATGGACTCATTTCTTGGCCTGCACGCTCCCCGGATTTAACTCCTTGTTATTTTTGAAGGTTGTTATATGATCTTTAACTGATTATGTATTGAGAACATAAACGAGTTGCTATGGTAAGACAACTTTATTATAATCAATCGACCTGCTTACATTTACCTAAACTTTTGTTCTATTATTATGTATTCCAAACCAAACAAGTAATGCATTGCAAAATCGCTGAAAACCGCGTCTAGTTTTAAGCAATTAGGGAAGTTAACATTTGCTAAATCAGTTGATCACCTTCAATAATTTTATACCATGTGGGCGTCAACCACGATTCGTAGCCGTATGTGCTGTTTGAGCAGATGTTCGTTTGTCGAGCATTTGGTAGGTGACCATTCGTATTTGTTCATGCTTTATAAGGTAATAATGAACCAAAATTGCTGTTTCTTGTAGCAATAGTAAACTGGTCTCTAAATTTTGTTTATTTCCACTTCAAACCTACTTTTATGACTTTTTGGGATGTTTTTTAACTTTGATATGGATCTATTTCGCTTTATGCTCCATTTTTTCAAGTATTTTGAATTTTTTGATGCATTTTTCAACTACATATTTTAAAATCTTTCTTCACTTTTTATTTACCTTTTTGCTGGAATTTTTAAACTTCCAGCCATTTTCAACTTGGGTACTGAGGCATTATTTCCACTTTTTACAATCTTTCAACTTTTTTCCTTATTTAAAGCTTTTTTCAACTTACCATGCAAGGGCTTATTTCCACTTCAAACGTTACTTTTATCACCTTTTGGGATGTTTTTTAACTTTAATATGGATCTATTTCGCTTTATGCTCCATTTTTACAAGTATTTTGATTTTTTTTTCATTTTTTAAAGGATTTATTTACCTTTTCGCTGGATTTTTTTTTTAACTTAGCCATCTCGCTCTGTTCCATTTACTTACTTAGGTCTTATTTCCACTTTAAACGATACTTTTTGGGACATTTTTCCCTTTTGTAGGTATTTGCTCCGCTTTTTTGATGCATTTTTTCAATTACATATTTTAAAATCTTTCTTCACATTTTAAAAGATTTATTCATCTTTTTGCAGGATTATTCAAACTTCCAGCCCTTTTCAACTTGGGTACTGAGGCATTATTCTTTTTACGATTTTTCAACTTTTTTCTTTATTTAAAGCTTTTTTTAACTTAACATGCAAGGGCTTATTTTCACTTCAAACGTTACTTTTATCCCTTTTTGGGATGTTTTCTTAACTTTAATATGGATTTATTTCGCTTCAAGTATTTTGATTTTTTTTTTCATTTTTCAAAGGATTTATCTACCTTTTCGCTGGATTTTTTTTCAACTTAGCCATCTCGCTTTGTGTCATTTATACAGGGTGTCCGGAAATTACGCGTCAGGATTTTGGTGGGCGATTCTACATGAAAAATTAATGCAACAAACTTCTATACAATTTTTTCAAAAACTTCAAAAATGTTTTCAAAGTACGAATTTTTAATTATTTAAGGTACGGTTAATGTTTAAAGTCGTTTTTCTTGGAAACCGTTAATTCTACGATGATGCAACACGAGCACCTTTTTAAAAAATATTTTGATGCTCTTTACTAATTTGACATCCAAATTTATAAAAAGATTAAAACAAAAAAGTTCTAAGTAATTTTCCTAAGGTGAAGGACAGCTTCAGCCTTTTGTCATTGACGACTAGCGTCAAATTAATAGGGTGAATACAAAGAAACACTAGTGACATGCATGCAAAATTTGGCGAAAATCATTACACTAGAAAAAAAGTTATTAAAAAAAATAAGAAAAAAAAAATATTTTTTAACACCCTGTATCTTCCTTAATTTTGAGTTTTTGAAAAAATTGTATAGAAGTTTGTTGCATTAATTTTTCATGTAGAATCGCCCACCAAAATCCTGACGCGTAATTTCCGGACACCCTGTATATTTTGTAGAAATAACTTTATTGATTTGTTAATTCTATAGCTATATAAAGATCATTATTACTTACCAAGGTCTTATTTCCACTTTGAACGATACTTTTGGGACATTTTTCGCTTTTGTTTGGATTTATTCCGCTTTTTGATGCATTTTTTCAACTACAAATTTCAAAATCTTTCTTCACTTTTTAAAAGATTTATTTACCTTTTTGCTGGAATTTTTAAACTTCCAGCCCTTTTCAACTTGAGTACTGAGGCATTATTTCCACTTTTTACGATTTTTCCAATTTTTTTCCTTATTTGACTTTTTTTAACTTACCAGGGGCTTATTTCCACTTTAAACGATACTTTCATCACTTTTTTATGAATTTATTTCGCTTCTTGCTGCATTTTGTCAAAAGATTTAGAATCTTTCTTCACTTTTCAGAGGATGTATTGATTTTTTTGCTGGAATTTTTGAGCTTCATTTCTTATTTCGAATCCTTTTCAACTTGGGTATTGAAGAATTATTTCCACTTCTTACGATTTTTTCAACTTTTTTTTTATTTTTTCAACTGACCAGCGGCTTGTTTCCACTTTAAACGATACTTTTATCACTTATTAGGTCGTTTTTCACTTTTTGACGGCTTCATTCGCTCTTTGCTTCATTATTTCAACTATTTCAAAATCTTGTTTTACTTTTTATACCAATTTTAACATTTTCATACTATTCACATTTTTAGCTATAGCTATAAGCTAGGTATCATTAAATAATAAAATAAATAAAAAAATAAATAGATCTTTATCAAGCATGTAGCTTCATAATAAAAGTATAAATAAAAACATAATTAATATAAATAACTGAACTGTTATTTTCAACAGCCAAGTCTAAATGAATATATGTACATATTTGATTTATTTACCTTCATTTCTTATTTCAAACCCTTTTCAATTTAGGTAGGTACTGAGGAATTATTTCCACTTTTTCCATTTTTTTTTCTTATTTGAAACTTTTTTTAACTAACCAAGGGCTTATTATACTTCAAACAGAACTTTTATCACTTTTTGGGGTATTTGTTAACTTTTGTATGTATTTAAAACGCTTTTTGCATTTATTTGTATATTTTAGATTCTTTATTGATTTTTTAGAAGCCCTTTTTAACTTTCTGAAGAGATATTTCCACTTTTTACGATATTTTTTATTTTTTTTTAAGGATTTATTTTACTTTTTGCTGATTTTTTGTATATTTTTTGAAACCTTTTTTCACTTTTTACAGGAAATATTCAACCTTACTTCCTATCTTCCGTTTGATCAATAGCCTTAATTAATGAAAAAGACGAGACAACCTCAAAAAAATCTTGAAAATAATCAACATAGCCTTTTAGAAGAAAACTTTTTAAGATTATGAGAAGCCTTTAAATTAAATGAACCAAAACAGTCCCGCTATAATGAAATGAAAATTAGCGAGACTTCTAAGAGTTTTTGAACTTCTTAAGAAACTTTCAAAAAACCAAAAAATCCTTAATATAATGAAGAAATTGCAATGCATATTTGAAAAATATCATCAACAGAGACTCTTGAGAAGGTATGTATATCAATATTTGTTGATGTTTCAATGAAGTTTAAAAAACCTCAAGTTAATGAAGGAGATGGAACAACTCAAGATAACCTTAAAAATCATCAACATAGTCTTTCAAGAAGGTTTTTAAGATTAAAAGAACCCTTTAAATAAATTAAATCAGTCCCACTATATTGAAAGGAAAATTAAACCTTAGGATCCTTGAGATAATGAAAATGAATCTTTGAAAAATATCATCAACAGATACTCTTGAAAAGATTTATAAGTGTCTTTCTAATGTTTAATTATGTTAATATCGCCTTGAGTTAATGAAGAAGTTAAGAAGGTTTTCAAGATAGCAGGTGCACTTTAGTCACAGTTTATATAAAATTCAGTTGGTTCACTCCCTGTCGGCATCTTAGAAAATCGTGTCTCTCCGGCCGAAAGACGGCCCATAACAAGTTTTACGAGGAAGATAAGTTGGAAAAAGGCGATCGATTTTCAAGTGGTGTACGAAACTCCAACTAGGAATCTCGCCTGGTATGGAGGCGAGCCGGAGCCACTTTTGACGACGAGTGATCCTTCTAGTCTTTTGTTAATATTCGGTGTTTTAGTCAGTCTCAACATCCTAAAACCTACAAAAAGTAGGACATATTCGTTGATTTATCAAACAAAGCTGGATTTCAACAACATATAGAGCTTTAACTCAACTAACTGGACAAAAATGCAGAAAGAATTCACAGATAATTTTTTTACAGGGGTTTACGGTTGAAATATAGCTTCGCAATACTCGCTATTCAAGGCCAATGAGTGATAATCCGGTATTTTCTTCATTGCGCCCACATGACTGCGTGAGCTAAATCACTTTTTGGCCAAGTTGCAAAGGGGCGTGGGAGACCGAAATGGAATGTTGATCTCATTGGCAAAAACTGCATCCTTTAATCTGGTATTATTCAAATAAATGCAGATTTTCAAAAGTTAGTCAAACTTTACACAAGCATTAATGACTCACTAATACGATTGATTGAATTAAGATGTCAGTCAAGATTATCCCATCATGTCATTACATCATTCTCATTACTCATTGTTTGACTAGCATAAGTAAATTTAAAAAATGAAGTCATTCTGTATACAAAAAACTGACACCCAAAATCAATAACTCACATGATAATTGGACAACATTTTTAAGTTAAGTGGTCATCTATTCTATTTAAAAGATTAAATATGTCAGTTGATACCTCCGGAAGCAAATAAATAACAACGATATTAACTTACTTTTCATATTGATTCCAATAACCTATAGCTATATAACCCATGCAATATAATTGGAAATTCTACAAGATCATAACTTATCGTCATGTTATACAATTATGTCACACTCTACCATAAAATAACGTCTATATCGCATAAGCGAGAAGTTCCGGTTCCATATTCATACGGAATTCTTCATTAGATTATATTTTGCTGAAGAACAGATGTTGGAGTAACTGTTACCGATTCCGAAACATTCTTATTCTGTAGATCACGATGGCTTATACATGTCTTCCTCATTGATTGAGTCAATTTAAGCATTCCGCATGTCACGTGTTTTTTATTATAAATAAACATGACGTTAACTGGTTATACAAAATATAAAATTAAGATTTTCTTTCGTTGATGTGAAGAGATTTCATAGGCCAAAGCGTCAGTGGGTGATTTTATTTATATTTTCAATAGTCAAAATTATCAATTTTTATGACCAACAAAATGTCATTTAAATTTTTTTTAAATTCCGACTACTTCCGAAGATATTCGAAAAAAACCGAATTTTCGCAAAAACGTTTTTATCACTTTCTAAGTTTATTTGGAAAGATATTTTCACTTATAATCTCCCTAAAGCTCGAATTATTTCCGGAAATTTTGTCGAGTTGCGAATTTTCTTGAAAAATTCGCAACGAGAACAAATTTCCGGATTTTTAATTCGAGCTCGCGGGAGATTCGGCAAGAAAATTTCATGCCAAAACTATTTGAGAAGATTTAATAGTAGCGGCTGGATGTAGCTCCCATGCACCAACCACAGTGTGGGATTGTTAGGGAGAGTGGGGACGGCAACACTGTAATCATATGGAAGCTACATTCAGATGCAAAGCCAGGGAGATTTCCACTTAATAATCTTTCAGTCACGTGATTATAAGTAGGGTGATTTCCGATAAAATTAGGTCGTTGCCATAGCAACATAATAAAATGCAAGCCTATGATTGGTTTGGATTGACTGGTAGGAAATTTTCAAATAAATTTCACTTTATCGTTGCCACTTTTTCTCTTCTACACCAGATGGCTGTCTCAAATTGAAAATGTTTCGACTTTAAGCGATCATCATCAACTTTATTTTTAATTTCATTCATTATATTCTCCCACTTATTCTTGTGGAAAATTTCTACAATTTGAGGACAAAATTGCATTTTTATCTTTTGTAGTTTTTGAGTTATGATTTTTTTATTGAATGATTTATCGAAAATTATCATTCTGATGGCGACTTCTCTCGATGTTTTTCCAAGTGATAGACACATTTTCCTACTTATTCTTCTGGAATATTGCCTGGAAAATTTATTGGTGACAAAGTTGGGTTTTTATCTTTTGTAGTTTTTGAGTTCTGATTTTTTAATTGATTGACTTTACAATAATTATTTCAATTCTAATTTTCATGACGACTTTTCTCGGTGTTTTTTCTAGTGAAAACTACATTTTCCTGCCTATTCTTATGAATAATTATCTGGAAAATTCATTGGTGACAAAATTGGATTTCTATTTTTTGTAGTTTTTGAGTTATGATTTTATTATTGATTGATTTTATGATAATTTTTTCATTGATCATGTTTGGATTTTTATCTTTTGTAGTTTTTGATTTATAATTTTTTAATTCAATGATTGAAGGAGAAATATTTTTATTCCTCTTTATGATGACTTTTCTCGATGTTTTCCCATGGGAAACCCACATTTTCCTACTTATTCTTATCAAAAATTTTCTGGAACAATTCATTGAAGAAAAAATTGGGTCTTATCAAACAATTTCAATTTTAAAAATAGTTGAGAGTGAAAAAATTAAGCAAACAAGTTTGAACAACGTAAATACATGGACGAAAACAACTAAAAACTTCCCGCTAAAAATATAAAAATATCAAAAAAAGGAAGGTTGTCTTAAATACAAAAGAATTAAAAAAAATCTGTGCGAAGAAAGACAAATTAAATAAAAAGTTGAACGAATATAGGAATACCAAACAAAAAAAGTCTTTGAAGTTTGAAAAAAAAGTTTTTGACAATCCAAATGGACCTACAATAAAATTATACAAATCCGTCAAAAACAAAATATGATTTAATTTTTAAAAGTGAAAAAGACACAGGGGCCCAAAAAGGAAAAAAAAATTCAGGCAAAAACGGTCAAAAAAATGATAAAAAAATTAAAAAAGCTCACAATACAAAATGAATAAATAAAATACTATGCGAATAAAAGAGAAATAAATCGATGATGTTTTGAAAATTGCAGTCTGATTGTTTTTTCACCTTTGTCGAATTTACTGATTTATTTTATACCACAATTTTGATAACACCCTGTATAAAAAGAAAAGAAAGTGAAAATTAATGTACCTAATCTTCTTCAAAATTATTTTAAAAATGAATAAAACACTGAAACGATTATTGAATAAATAAACTGAGAAGAAAAGTTGACCAAACCGCTAAAAAAAAATAAGATGAAATTCTCACAAAAGTTAAATTGAAAAAATCTAAAGCTTTTTACATATTCAAAAACAGAATAAAACATGGACTACCCTATATAATGTGAACCGAGAAATAGTAAATATATAGGGTGATGAACGAAAGTAAGTGAACTTGTTTCATTTAGTTACAAAACGAAAATTTTCAAAAAAATGTCCACTTTTTCCAGATCCATACCCAAAAAATTTAACCTGTATATAAAAACGTAGAAAGAAACAATCATAACAAAAACAAAACTAAAAAAAATCTGTCAATAAGTTACATTAATATTGACGATGAACGAAGTTGAATAAAACACTGAAACAATTGAATGGATAAATTGAGAAAAAAAAACATACATGAGTAGTCCAATTTCACTTTTCCTCTATCCACTGATTTTTTTATACCGCTATTTTACTAATAATAAAAATGAATATGATTTTCTTGCATTTTATCAATAACCATATCTACTGCAAATTTGAGTTTTACATTTATCTCAATACAAGAAATGATGTGAAATGCACATTTATATTTATGAGTAATTATTTTCTGTTGCTATCTGATGATTTTTTGGCCTCTTATCAAATAATCAATAACTATTATCGATTATTGATTATCGAATTAGCTACACAAAAAATCAATTATCACAAACTAAAAGCCCAATGATGGATCATCACATACACAGCTAATGAGTAATAATGCCAAAATCACCCACCCTGATACTTTGGGCTGTTCAACTATTGTTATGTCCAAGAGTTGAAAATCGTGATTGCAAATTCACTGTCGATTTTTTCAAAGCCTCCATATTCCATAAAAAGAGAAAAAAGTGGAAATAAAATATAACTGTTTTGAAAACTATTGAAAACAGTATTTACCATCAATTAAAATTTTACGTTAATTTTAATTTATGGCTATGAAGGTGAAAAAAATCAACATAATCATAAATATGCTTTGACTTTTACGCTTAAATTATAGATGACACATGTGAAATGATTTTGAAAAACCTCCATTTGAAGAAACGGCAGATAATAATAAATAAAATTAAGATCACGGATCACCCACCCAAATAATAATGAAAATATCAGTTATTTACCGAAAATGTTTTTTTTTAATTCTAGTCTGGCCATCTAAAAAAAAATCAGCTAGATTTTATCCCCATACAAGTAACGTTATTTCAAAAAACCAAAAGTAGATAAATAATGTTAACTCACCAACGAAATATCACGTGAAGAAGAAACAACAAAAACAATATCACAAACAAAATAGGAACTGAGCGTGGACTAGTAAAACCAAATCAGAGCGCGAAAGTAATCAATCAAAAATCAAAAATCAAAAATGAAAAATAGTCCCGCACAATAATCGCGTAAAAGTGAACGAAACACTGAACCATTTCACGGCAAATTGGGTTCGAGGTTCGAGGCACAGAACAGAATCACATTCGGTTCCCGTTTTCCGGTTTCTTTGGCCGCTTAAAATAAATTTATTAAGAAAACAGTACCGGGTTCGATTTAATTTGATTGACTGAATGTGTAGTTTTCGGACACGAAGTGCAAAAGCGGCCGCAGCGAGCGCTCAAGAAACTCAAGAAAGAAAGAAATCGCAAGCATCGGCATCGCAGGTCAGTGGACGGACCGAGTCAAGGGCATCTAGCTTTGGCTTCTGCTGCTGCTGCTGCTGTTTGTCGATCAAGCTGCCGTCTTGTTCTGTTCTGTGTTCTGTGTCTGTGTTCTGCTCTTTTCTGCGGACCCGAATCGTACTAGTACCGAGTACCCGAGTACTATTGCATTGCCATGGTCCAAGACAGGGGAAAGATTTTGTTGCAGTATCCGGTGATTTTTTGGAAAAAGCTGCCAGTGATTGCACTAAATAATACAGATCCGTTTGAAAGCGAGCCAAGGGGCGATTTTGACGAGACTTTTTTGAAATATAATTTCGATGTAAGGATGTCCATTAGGTATTTGATGTAACGACGAATTCTTTTAGATCAAAATTGATTTTAAATTAATTTTGTAATTATGCAAAACGTTTAGCAATGGAATCTAAAATTAGATTAAAATATAAAGATCCTTCCTGCTGACAAAGGTAATGCAACTGTAATTTTAAATGGCATAACATAATGAAAATAAGATAATGTCTCATAGGATGATGATTATCGTTTTTTGATTTTTTCATTTTCTGGTTGTTATTATTTCTAAGTAATGAGTTCATCCATTTTGTTTCGTCTATATTTTTCTATACAAGTCTTAGCTGATTAATTCAAATTATCTCTTTTTAACAGTTTTAACACTTGTTTGTTTCATGTCCTATAACATTACAGTTGTATATTTTAGCTTTTACTTTGATGTCTTTTTTCATTAATTTTTCAATATTTTATTTTAGTTTTTTTTAAACTGTTTTGTTGCAGGTTTTATTGACTTTTCCTCCAATTGTTTTATTTTTTGAATTGTTTTGTTTGATGACGTATTATTTATTTTCATTGTATGAACCTCTTTTATTAATGATAATGATATATAATTCTTTTCAATTTGTTGTTCTTATATTGCTTGTGTATAGTTGAACTTTATTTAATAGTTTTGCGGAAAAGCTCTACCATACACCATTGAGGTCAAAATATGTCGATTTACCGCTTTATCTAAATTAAAAATTGCTTCGTTTCTGAGATACAGGGTGGTCAAGATTAAAATTAAAAATCGATTTTCTCATTATTTTTGACACATTGCTTTGGAAATTATACGGGGATTTTGTGGTATGAGAAATTCTATTATAAAGTCCGTTTCACTGTGGCCGCTAGAGGGCACCCTACACTGCACATTTTGTGATTTGAAATGGTCACGACTATTTTCCCAGTGTTTTTTTTCATCTTTCACTAAAGAAGAGAGTTCGCTCAAATCGACATATTTTGACCTCAGGAGTATATCGTAGAGTTTCTTCAGCATCTTTCAGAGTATAATCCTCGCCGATCAATCTAAAAAAAAATGCCGGCATTTTGAATTTTTAAATATTTTAAAACTCGACAAATTCAAAATTTTGGTTTCTGAAGCACAATTCAGCCGCTGAAGTGTACTTTTCTGGGATTCTCAGCATTATTGTCTTCGTTTTTCAAATCCCTGCCAAGAATCTTCAGTTTGAAGAGCTTCAACTTACGTTATTCAAATTCTTCTTTCTACTTATCTCGGTTCCTGTTCTCGAATCTTCTTCAGCATCGCGCCATCTTTCCTGGTTTATCTTCTGCTCCATTTGTACTGCTGAAGTTTATCTTTCTTGACTTTTTCATCAAGTTTCTTCAAAGAATCGTCTGGTTAAAAACGACGGATTCCGAAGTACCTGATCTTCAATTTTGGCTGTTGGCTCTTCCCCATATGATTTTCTGCACTATCTTTGCTGCTGCTCCGCAGATCGTCTTTCCTTCTCCCTTCTCCCCCGTTTTCAGACTTCCCGATCTTCAATCTTCAACATCGGATGATTTTCTGCGTCATCTTTACTGCTAAAGTTTTTCTAATGGTTCTTCTTTCTCTTATGATGATCCATGTAAGGGATCTTCTTTCTTTGTTCACTTCTTCAATTTTCTTCAACATTGTTTCCACGATCTTCCCTGGTTGAAGTTCTTTTTTCTCTCATGATGTCCACGGATCGTCTTCTCTTTTCCCTTGTTGGCGGACTTTCCTATCTTTCCTTCTCCCCTGTCATCAGACTTGCTCTTCTACAATATTCTTCAACACCGCTTCCGACAATCTTTCCCAGTTGATTTTTTGCTGCTGAAGTTTCTTCAATTCTCCTTTATCTTATGGATCGCGCCTCGTCTTTCCTGTCGACGGACTTCCTCAATATTCTTGAACATCGCTTCGGCCATGCATGTTCTCTGGTTGATTTTCCGCGCCATTTTTGCTTCTTTATCAACATCGCATCTGACATCTTTCACAGATGATTTTCTGAATTACTTTTGGTTTTGTATTCCACAATTTTTTTTATTTTTGTTGACATATTTTGAATTTGTTCGGTTTTGTTGAATTATTTAGTAGTAGGTAATTTGCACAGTTTCCATGAAAGAGATCCCTCTACCACTATTCCCTCTAACACTACCCCCAAAAAAGATCATCCCACTATGGTGATGGTATGCGAATGCGCATTATCGTTTTAAAACAGACATGCGCAGATTCATCACGATTACGTGGATAAGAAAGCATATATGAGACTCGTGCGCATGCCCAATGAACACACGTACGTTTTTATAACGTTTATTTTACGTATCATTGGTTATACGTCAAAAAATAAATCATCACATTATGGTTGCAGAAACAACGGTCATGTCATAGACAACATTTTGATAATCAACTCATTTTTCTAATGGTGTCACTTTTTTTAAAACGTTTAATTTAAGTTCGTTTGATTATTGGGTGTAAAGTATTTTAAAAAATCCAACCAAGTGCGCTGGATCAAACTTCATAATGAAACATTTCCTCACTAAACATGATTTACCGGATTCCGGATCTAAAAGCAACAAGCCCAACAATGTCAAGCACCATTCAAACACGCGCACAGATGATTTAAACAAGCGCCAAATACAGCGCTCTATGAATATGCATCTTTTAAAAATAGTACTAGTCTGCATTTCAGAGCTTAATGAAGCCGGATGCGCTAATTAGCTCATTTAGGATACAAATTGAAAATTGAACCATAACTCGTATTGTTACAGGATACCAGTTCATGGGTTGAAATAGATCAAAGTTTTGTTTGTTTTTTTTTATGCTAAAAGAAATTTTGAAGGCGTATAGTAAGTTAATGATGATAGTCATTCATTACTAGTAGATAAGTTATGGGAGCTGAAGGAAGAGGCAATTAAGGAATTAAAAAATAAAATAAGTTCGTAATTTAAAGACATCAGTGTTGAAAATTGATCATAATTTTCAAGTTAGGTATAGCAAAAATTCATGCGAAGTACGTTGCGCCCTCTATAAGTTAGAGCCATACTTGTTGAGTTAACGAAATGGTATTGTGAATATCATCAAAACACTCAATCAATATTAACATAAGGATAAATGTCCATAGTAGTTGGTTTATTACTTTAATGGATTTTGAGAACTAAAAGCCTCACAAATGTACCCTTATAACTGTTTGATAGATTTATGATGTTGAAAATGCGTCTCATATATTCTTTTGGAGAATTCAAATAATGGTATAGTTAGTAGCGTATGAGCTTGCTTTCCGAGTGGTCTATAAGTAAATAGATAGACTGAAAGTTACGCAGTTATAGTTTTATTTCTTGAAGCCAACTTCCAATAATACTAAGATCAGATTCGAATTTCGCATGATAAGAAACTTCCAATCACCAATTTTCATCAAAAGATCGACATTTGTTCAAATATTATTTAGAAAAAATCAAAATCAAAATAAAATTTTAACACCCTGTAGCTTTGATGTAACGAAGCATTTCCGGATACATCTCTCATTTGAAAGAACAGTGACACATCTCAAAAAAACGTGAATTTCCAGGAGACGAGTTTTTAAATCTTTTTTCTGCTTCAAAGTTATTTGAATTTCAAGTTGAAAGAATACCGTCACTTGGTACGTCCCCACTTGCAACAAAGCAGCGAACCGAACGCAGTCGCGAACCCCGTTGCGAACCCCGTCCCAAACACTGTCACGCAACAGAGTAAACATCATGGCGTTTTACCAGTTGTGGTTCTTTCGGCGATATCGATCGCTGCATTGTTGTTTGTAGCGAGATGGATAAACGGGGACGGACAGATTGGAAGTTAAGTTGGTTTATTGCTTTGTTGCAGTGCAGTGGATAGGTTGCTTCCAGTGTTCCGTATCCGATTTCATTATAGATAAAATGGGCTCAAGAGACCATGATTGAACGATTGAGAGTTTTCGAAAAAAAGAACTTTTATGGAATGCATCAAAACAAAATTGAAAAGAATGATGTTTCAACTGGCCAGTGGAAGAAGAAGAAAAAAGGCGAAGATGAAAAAAAATATTTGTTTCTGGAGCAGATAAGTAAATAAAGCGAATTGCTTAGGATTGAATTGTACCTACTTGTACATTTCTCCCGTGAGGTCAAAACCTAGTGAAGTAGGTACCTACTTGATAACAAATTAATAATGGTTCAGAAAATATCATGTTCAATACATTCACGTGTGTAATGATAATGTCCTACCTACTCAATTTGACCCGGCCCTTCTGACCCTGTGATAGATTCAATAAACACATATACGTTTGATTGCAACAAACTCAATAAAATAAAAAACAACGGAATGCCGTGATGTTCGCTTCTTTGTTGCGAGACTGTGTTCGAGAAGAGGTTTGCAACGGCGCTCGCCACGGGGTTCGCGACGAGGTTCGCGACGGCGTCCGCTTCGCTGTTTTGTTGCAAATGGGGACGCACATTTAGATGTTAGATGTGACACTATTTCCATATAATTATGAGCTGTTTTAGGGTTGATTGGCAGTATTTTCTCTTTCTAAATTTCGAGATGTGTCACTGTTCTTGCAAATGAGCGACATGTTTATAGGAAGTTTTGTTCTTATTTTAAAGGTTAATAATAATGAAACACCCTGTATATTCAGAAACTAAAGTGCAATGTTGCCAAACTTACCCGAACTTCTTAAAAACAATGACTGTTTTTATCTTTATACTTTAATAATCTATAACAAAAAATTAAAAACACTTGACTCATTCAATCTAACCCAAACTCACCAAAGTTTACCCAAACGTAAACCAAGAAAAAAAATTACTAAAATGAGAATATTATGAACGTTAGCTAAAACAACCTAAAAGAGATGAGTATTCATGCACAAATGAAACAAGAAAAATTATCTTTAAAAGATAATGAAATGTATGTATGTATATTTATATAAAATTGAAAATAAAAAAAAGGAATATGAAAAAAAATGCTGGAAAAATCACCAAGAAAGGATATGAACAAGATCAAAATGCATTAAAAAGTGAAAAATCAAATCAGTAAAAAGAAGTAACAAGCATCAAAGTTGAAAAGTTAAAAGAAAGTGAGTAAATTGGAATGTTTTAATAAAATAATAAAAATGAATGGTAATAGGGAATGAATGTTTAAAATGAAAAAATGAAATAGAATATCCAACTCAACTAAGATTTATTAAAAGTTAATAAAAATTATTCAAAGCTCTAATTAAATCTTACAAAATAGAGAATATTGACTAGAAACCCTTAAAAGGGGGAAAAACCGATCAAGGTGAAAACTAAAGATGCGTAAATTCCTCACATTAAAGTAATATGTATAAAAATCAAAACAATCATTTAAATAAAAACCTTTGGTGACTTGAATAGGTGATGTGAAAAGAAATGCCCAAAAAGAATTCTTTTTTTGTGTTTTAGAAGTCCCTAAACAATATCAAGTCAATTTATTAAAGATTGATCAGAAAATGTTTAGAAAAGAGTAGTAAAATATCCAGTAAGATTCATTAAAGAAATACGAAACACTGGAAATAAAGGATATTGTATAGAATTCACTGAAATGAGTGGACACAAGCTTTTGAATTATCCCCGCAATTGGAATGATCAAAATGTTTTAAAATATAGATTGGCAATTCACAGCTCGAACTTGCGAGAACGTGACTACTCCATTATTACTCGTAGTTCGTAGCCTGTTTTCACGCGTGGATTAATGTTTGTTGTTTATGTACTTCTATACTAGTTTTCCTATCAGTGCAAGTGTTTCTTTATATCGATACCTTTCACACTGATGCTGATGACTTTATGTATTCACAAATACCAACATTCAACTAGCACGAAATTATTATTTATGAAAGGTGTTTATCAAAATCTTTTTAAAAATAATGACAAAATCGATCCCAGTATAGAAACAGTCTATCACGTTCTTGCAAGTTCGAGCGGATGACTGACCTTCAATAAAAGTAAAATTTTAAAATCAGAAGAGTGGTCTAGTGTCTTTGTTTTTAGAGCAATAACCCCTCAATAGATATCAAAGTGATTGTTTACATTTACGGTAATATTGAGTAAATTAACAGTCTTGGCACAAAAAAATATTATGTAACCTCGTAAGCCAAATCATTAACAAGCCGAGTACTAGGAAAAATCGAATTCTTGATTAAATTTCTCGACTGATTTCAAACTAGACTTATAATCAATTCATTCAATACTAAATTGATTTTGTACATCGAACCACTCCAATATTAATTGTTTCAGATTTGTTACATAAATTACAAAGTGGAAATGCGGACTCATTCCAAACCAATCAATAATCAACAATTCAACAAGGTTTTTTATAAATAAAACTAATAAATAATATTTAGATTGCCGTGCAAATTCTCTATTATTGATCTTCATTGACTGACAAATTGCATTCGACATTTTGTAATATTAAGGAATGTGAGTTCATTTAAAGTAAACGGAATAGATGTAACAAATTAATCATTCTATCAGGGTATTGTTCATAAAGAATTGTACAAAGAAATCTTTGTTAACGGTATTTTGATCGGTTGAATAGACTTCTTTGAATGGATTTTTCAATAAAAATAAATCGAGAATTACGTCCCTGTTAACCATAGGATTCCCCTCTCTTACCAACCACCTGCCCATTTTTATTTTCGAAAAAAAAGATAAATGGTTCGTCAGAACAGGTGTGTTATAGTTAACTTACTTTTATCTTTATTTTCCTCGGGGTTTTTTGCGTTAAGATTCCGCAAACCGCATGAAACCACATTCCTATGAAATGCAGAAAAATTATTCAACTTTTTTCCATTCATTCTTTGCTGGGAGTACATGGATTTTTCATGTATTCAATCCTACAGTTTATTGCCAAAACGATACTTAATACTGCCATTATATCAGTATTATGAGCAGGTGGTTTATGAAATTATGGCTTCATTTAATTTGATATTAGGAACTTCAATGTCTTGGTGGTCTACGTTAAATATCGAATGACGGCTACATTTTACTTTTGGAAATAAGGTTCTAAAACCCCTTTAAAA
Source organism: Orchestes rusci (assembly GCA_958502075.1). Taxonomy (NCBI): domain Eukaryota; kingdom Metazoa; phylum Arthropoda; class Insecta; order Coleoptera; family Curculionidae; genus Orchestes; species Orchestes rusci. The sequence goes on from OY293303.1 coordinate 115,448,809, forward strand.
AATCAATTGGAGAAGCTTCAGAAAAAAGCGTAATGTATCCAGATAAGGCCCAGTATAACTTGTCCACAAAATATGCGTAAATGAAAAAAAAGCTCAAATTTCCTTCAAAATTCATTCAAAATGGTCAATCCGTTCCAAAATGATAGGAATCGAGTTAACTAGAGAGAAAAAAAATCAAAACACCAATTCATGGAAAAAATATCAAATTCTCTACAAATTGAAGCAATATTTATCAAAATCGGTTGGTCGTAGGTTGATGAAAACAATGAAAACAAATATTGAATCCTTGACTGTTGAAAAGTATTTAGCGTAACATTGAAGGGGGACATTCAAGGTCACACCAAGGACATGTTTTGCAACCATCAATCAATCAGAGTCCGTGAAAAATGTTCCAGAACTTGTCAAGACAAAAAAAAATCAAGATCATCTCAAGGTCACGGTTGGAGGTCATGTCAAAGTCAAAATTTGATTTAAGAACAGAAAACGAGTTCCTGGACGTTCTGGTTGATATTGATGATTAAATAGAGATTGGTTGCTCTATATGGAGGTCAAAAAAAGGAGGTGTTTTATTGCCTTGAAGTTAAGGACAAGTGATTTTGTAGCCGAAAAAAGTTTGGAGTTGTTTTTGCGTTTTTTCAAGAAACCTCCAGAATGCTAAATGAGTTGAGGTTTTACATTGAAAATGGTGCCCTTGAATGAGCCTTCAAAGTCATAGGTTGAGGAAAACGAATATCAAATTTCATCTGATGATAATTATTATGTGTTGAAAAATATCTAGAATAACCTTGTAGTATAGAAAATAAAGTACAAACGAAAAATTGGTTGAGGTGTATTCAAGGTTATATGAAGGTCAAGGGTTAATTATACTGATCAATTTGCCTGAAAAATGCGAAATCTGTTGACACTTTACTATGAACATTTTGTGGAAATTATTGAACTTCATCTGAATGTCACTGCTGGAGGTCATGTCAAGGTCAATTTTTGCTTTTAGCACAAGAAAATAGTTTCTTGTCGGTAATATTATAGGAAAAAGAAGTGGAGTTTGTTATAGGTACAATCAAGGTTATATGAAGGTGAAGGTCCAAAAACTTGCATAAGTGGTTTAAATCTGAGACTAAGAATGTCGTTAAAGGTGTCCTTGATAGAAAACTCGAGTAACCTTGAGGGTAAAACTGAAGTTTACGCCGAAGACAAATTTTGGAGTCATCATCTCAGTAAATCATATTAGACACTTTAAGCAAACCCAACACTTTTTTACGTATCCGCATCCGGATCCGTAAACGAATCGACATACGTTAATCATTAAAAACCCGCTTAAGCAGCGATCGGTTCTACGTATACGAAACGGATTGGTGAAACGTCAAAGTTGTCAAACTTCGCGTTTTGTAACCCAGATATTGATTTTTGTTTATATTTTTGGTTTGGTTTGGATGTTTGTGTGTTTTCCGTTTATCGTTTTTGAAGAGCTTTTGTTATAATTCTTCGATTATTTAAGATGCGTTTTCAGATACGGATATACGATGAAAGGCCCGCAACGATTCGTGCAACGGAACGAATCGGAACCCCCGCAGTTATCCTGAGCATGCGCAGATTGATGCGGATACGGATACGTTTGAAATTTAGGACGTGCTTAAAGTGTCTATTGTCAAAACATCGGTATCCGGATATGCTTATAGGATTGTATTGGCGAAAATATAGGTGTTATAGGTTATATCAAGGTGAAGTCCTCGAACTAAACCTCACATAAAATCCTTGTTGCTGTGTATTCAAGGTTATATCAAGGTCAAGGGTTAAGGATTTCTGTACACTAAAAATTTCAAAGAATGCAACATTTGTTAAAATTGCAGTGAAAATGTCCTTGAAGGTCACCTTGAAGTAAACACTGAATGTTACACCAAGAACAAGTTGGTTGACTTAATTTCCTCCTCAAAACGGTATTGGCGAAAAAGTTTTGGCTTTAGAGCTTCACCTTAAAAGTTATATCAAGGTCAAGCCATCAAACGTTTCTCACAAAATATCTTGAATAAAAAACTGCACAATTGGAAAATGATGACTTTGAAATAAAATAGAGGTCATATTTTGAAAAATTTGGACCGTCCCATTTTTGGTCATGTACAGGGTGTCCCATTTTGGGTACTTTTGCGGGGTATCTCCGTTTTCCTTATAGATAGAAAGTTGCGGTTTTCGCGACAGTGTGCTACTTTTTCGTGAAACTAAAGATGCCGTTAACAAAATTTTCATAGCCCTTTTAGTTTTTAAGATACAGGGCTAAACTGAAAATGTTGCATTTTAAGGTACCCCCCGTATCTAAACTATCAGATAAGTTATGGAAAATGTGAAAACTGTTTCTTTTATAACTTTTTCCGTAGAACTCAATTCTGCTTTCGGAATTAGTATACAGGGTCAGGTCAAAAAGTAATCGGACCCAACTTTATTTTTTTGAATGGAATATTTATAGTCCATAAGATTTTTCTTTTTTTTTACCTTTTCAAAAATATATAATACAGTATGCACTTTAAAAAAAAAAATTTTTGTCCAATAACTTTTTGACCTGACCCCGTATACTAATTCCGAAGGCAGGATCGAGCTCTACGGAAAAAGTTATATAAGAAACAGTTTTCACATTTTCCATGACTTATCTGATAGTTTAGATACGAGGGGTACCTTAAAATGCAACATTTTCAGTTTAGCCCTGTATCTTGAAAACTAAAAGGGCTATGAAAATTTTGTTAACGGCATCTTTAGTTTCACGAAAAACAAGCCCACTCTCGCGAAAACCGCAAGTTTTTATCCATAAGAATAACGGAGTTACCCCGCAAAAGTACCCAAAATGGGACACCCTGTAGCGAAGTTTGCTATTTCGCGCGATTAAAGCAATAAATTATTTAGAAATTTCGGGAATTTTATTGCTGTCGATTTTCAAATATTGAGTAAACACGTATCAAGTCATTCGAAAAATCAAAAGTGCCTTGAATTGTCCATTCCGGCTAAACAAACACGGTACATATTTACATTTTGAGGTAGCTCCTAATTTTAGAATATACGGAAGCGCATGTGAAAACATGCAAAGAATGTACTTGTGCAAATTCGTGATCCATTGACTGAAAACAGACATTCTTAGTGCGATTTGTTATTTTAAGAAATTACAGAAGACTGGATTTTTAACGGTTTTCGCGTTACGAAGCACTTTTAAAGACTCTTATCGACTGAGTGTCAATCAAAGACGTGCCTGATTTTTGTAAAACGATTTTTCGTTTCTTCTACCTTCTCGAGTGACCTGTTCCGTTAGTTCATTAGCACCATATCCGTGTCTCTGCGTTGCTGCGTTTTTTATACAGGGTGTCCCACATTTCCACCCATGCACAAGTATCCACCTCAAATAACAAACTCCACGAAAAAAGAAAAAAAAACGCTTGGATATTTTTCAATCTAGTGGAAAACATTTTTAACTTCAACCCTAAAATGTAAAATTGTAAGGAGATTCATTTATTTTGACTCACCGCAAGTGTAAGCGGCAAAAAGTTTTATACTCTTTGTTGGGAAATTGGGACACCCTGTATGCTCGTATTTTGATCTGATGCACGTGGATCTTTGATCACTGCTGGGGCGTTGTGCTTGAATTTTGAATTTCAATGAGCACTTTATGTTTGAATAATCGATTTTGTGACTAAGTCGTATTTATTTTGAGTTGATTGCTTGCATTGTTTGACTTTAACAATGAGTGGTCGCTGAAGTGGACCTTGTTTTGATTGGTCTGTGGTATTATAAGAGCCACGTCATTCCCTAAAAATGCATATTGATGACAAATCAGCTCAAGGATCAGTTTCTCATAAGTTTATACGTAGGACGGAGATCTAAAACTGTTGTCATATAGCGCCCTGAATACGCCCCAGAATTTTCTATTGCCACTTTTTCCCGTCTGAAAGATGGCATTGTCAAATTTGAAATTGACCGTTTCGTTTACTAAATATCTGAAGATGCTGTGTTTTTTACCACGTGAAATTTGTCATTCTTGTTTTTAAGAAAATTATTGAAAAAGAAAAACCTTTTTTTTATTGAAAAAACCATCGAAAATAGCCATAATTCAGTGCTGTAATGACGAAATTTTTTGAAAACTTTCATTTTTCTCGAAATGTTTATGAAAATTATCCTGAAACTCAAAAAAACATACTTCACATTTTTTTAAATAATTTCGTCAAGGGCACCACTTCGTCATGGCGTTTTTCGAGGTTTTTTCAATAAAAATATGTTTTTTTCTCGAAAACGGTTTATTTTATCGATCATGAACAAGAGTACCTTTTTCGTAGAAGAAGGTTCAGGCTATCTGAATTTATTTTTTTCAAGTCTATCATACTGAATGTTGAAAATTTGAGATATAAATGTTCAACCTAGTCCGCCCCTGGTAAACTAAACAAGCTAATTATGTTTTAAGGGTAGTATTTTAAGGAGTAATGTTTACTTTTCATCATATTTAATTCTCACCAAATTATATTGAGTGATTATAGAGTTATTCAACAAAAATTGATTTCCAGTGGCGTCCTTTCGAGGCCCGTTTACGGAAACTTGTCATCTTATTTTCTCACATTTTCCCGGACACCCTGTATATTGACTTCATTGTAAATGCGTTAGAAATGATGTGGGTGATGCAATTTGAAAATTGATAATTTTTTTAAAAATCGTCCCGCTTTTATTATTGGGCCGATCTTCAAATCCAAAAAAGCAACTTGTAGACAAAATCTTCCTTAATCACCCTGTATGATGAGACTTTAACCAAAAAGCGTTAGAAGTAAAGTACCGGGTGATTTGATGCGATGTCAAATGCACTACAGAACTATTTGTGGACCGAAATTCAATTTTTAACTACAAGCCTTCTATATCACTCTGTATAATTGGACTTTGACGTAAATGCGTTAGAAATGATGTACGTGATGATTTATGATGCGATTTCAAGCACCCTACAAAATAATTAATAATGTTTTGAAAAATCGTCACGTTGTAGACAAAATCTTCCTCAATCACCCTGTATAATTGGTTAATTTATGATGCGATGTCGAATGCCCTAAAAAATAGTTGATAATTTTTTGAAAAATCGACATGCTTTATTTATTCGTGAACTGATTTTCGAAAAAACCTTTCTTGATCACCCTGTATTGTTAGAGTTACAAAAATTAGTTGTGAATGATATGTTAACTGTTGTAGTACATAGCGCCATCTATCGGCAGGATTTGTCAATCTTAGGATGGAAATTCCCATCAATCTAGTGAAAGACTACTACCATTGGTTGCCATATCGTCTACAACAAGTTCGTGGATAATCCTTCCGGTGAAAAAAGAAAATCTTGAAACCGTTTCCTCAGTCTGACCATGACCAATCCATATACGTTTCGTCCTACTAGGACTCATCAGTATGGCTATGGGTCTAAGTCAGACTGAAGAGAACAGTAACAGTTCCAAGTGGGTTAGTGTCGAGCTGATAGATGGCGCTATGTACTACAACAGTTAACATTTCATTTACTTGTCAGCTCGACACTAACCCACTTGGAACTTGGAACTGTTAGAGCTCGCCACTCACTTTGGCATCGATACTGTGCCGCTCCGCATGACTAGCCGGAAAACCCGGCAAGTCATGCCCCTAGTGTTGGTGAAAACCAACGCTAGGCGGATCTTTGAGATCAAAGAGCTGCTCGGCGTCGATGTTAAAGTAGAACACAAAAAGAAGTCACCGGAACCACGGCAGTGTTTCCGGTGCCAGCGATGGGGTCACACCCAAAGCAGGTGTCGTCATGCACATCGCTGCGTCAAGTGTGCCGGTGCACACAGCAGCAGAGACTGCACGCTCGAGAGACTCGCTAGCGGTGAACGCAACGCGAGCTGCGTGGTTTGCGGGGTGAAAGACCACCCCGCAAGCTGGCGTGGCTGCCCATCGTATATGGGCAGAACGAACCTCAAAAAAGGGGAAGAGAAGACGAAAGCATACGCTTTTTGGTCAAAGAGAGCCCAAGCTGCGTTTGAGTCTCGCGTCGACGCAGAAGTCAAGAAAAGACTGCACGCCTTTAAGGCTGCACAAGACAACTAGACAGCGGTCTAGAACTCACCGCAGCGAAAGCGGAGTTAGGACAAACGCGTCGCAACCGTGTATTCACCTCTGGTAGTGGCTCCAGATTTTTACCCCTTTTTATTTTATTTTTTTTTTTTTTTTTTCGTAACCACTAGTGCGGAGACACACGGGTAGGACGAATTTTGCCGCGACCCTACCCTGTGACCAAGAGGCCTTCGGAAGGTAACCCGGTACCAAAGAGCTAAAAATTAAGTGAGAGATTGGGACACTAAAGGGCTTATCCCTGACGTCCTAATGCGTGGGTGGAGTTTAGTGAGTCGAACCTCACACTACCCTATGGTCTCGGATCATAGGGTGTCTGGTTTCAGATTCTCCACCCTTGGGCCGGATCCCATGAAAAAAAAAAAAAAAAAAATTGGAACTGTTACTGTTCTCTTCAGTCTGACTTAGACCCATAGCCATACTCATGAGTCCTAGTAGGACGAAACGTATATGGATTGGTCATGGTCAGACTGAGGAAACAGTTTCAAGATTTTCCGTTGTGAATGATGTTGTACCCACAGGATCGTTTATGATACAATATTCTCCACAAAATAATTGATAATTTTTTGAAAAATCGTCATGCTTTTATTCGTGAGCTCAATTTTCAAAAATAGAAAAAATCTTCTTCAATCACCCTGTATAATTGGACTTTGGCGAAAAAACTTTGGAAATGATATACAGGGTGATTTATGATATATTGTCGAATGCCCTACAAAATAATTGATATTTTTTTGAAAAATTTGTTGGTGGACCGAGTTAAACTTTTCAAAAAACAGATTGTGTTCAGAATCTTCTTCAATCATCTCTTTTGATTGGACAAAAACCCGTTGAAAAGATGCCCTACAAAATAGTTGATACATTTTCAAAAATCGTTACCTGCGCGTCATTTCGTGGACGTATTTTCAATCACAAAAACAAATCTTAGTCATCTCCTTAATCACCCTGTATAATTAGTCTTTGACGAGAACGCGTTGGAAATTATACACCAGGTGATTTATAATTCGATATCAAATGCCCTATGAAATAATGGATAATTTTTTAAAAAATTCAAGAAACACACTGTAGACAAAACCGAGCAATATTGATACTTTTTTGAAAAATCGCCACTCCATTTTTCAATTTTCAAAAAACAACTTGTAAGAGAAGCTTGATAAATTGAGAATTGAGACAAAGTTGCTTTGATTTATTTACTTCAAACCCTGAATATTCAGTTTTGTGAAGTTTTTCATTACTAATCTCGATAAACACTATGTATCCAAAGGTAATTTTCACATATTTGAGCAGACATAAATTCCATTCTTCAAAGGCTGTGTACTTTGTGATGTAGGTAGACTCGAAAAAACAGACATGTCTATGTATAAAGCCACTTTATTAGTACCTGTTTACTAATAAAGCAAGAAAACGTTCACATAAGTCAAAGAAAAGGTTGAAAGGATATAATGCGTTGTTCTATATTTAGTTGCTCATTGTTAACAAAAAGCAACATACCTTAGAGATGAATGGTGCCGTAGCATCGTGAAGTGAAAATAAACGAGGATTTATAGACAACAAGCTGAAACCATGCATCAAAAGAATAGTGATAATTAATAGTAGCGAAACCTAGACAAATACATATATTAACGGAAATGTGACCTATTTTCGAGATGCAGTGTGGGTTTATCGGAAAATTGCACATAAATTGATTTATAGGATATTTGAACCTTGAATCTTGAATGGAACACATTGATTTGCTTTACCTACTTGTTTTCAATTATTTCAACTGACAAAACAAACATCAGTCAATTTTCAAATTACGTTTTAACTTTTTGATAATTCACTTTAATTTTTGGTAGGGATTTATTTTTCATTTAAAATAAAGTTTCTGAGGTTTTTTTAGCATTTTATAGTGAAGAGTAACTTTTTTTTTTGTTTTTTTTTAATTTGCTATGTATTTTGTTCAAGATTTTTTCGACCATTTTAAAGAAAAATGTAAGCGTTTTTATTGCATTTTCATCCAAATGTTTGGTTTTTTTTCGTATAAAACCAATTTTTAATGGGTAACAATTTTGAGACAAGGCCGAAACGAAAAACATCCAGAAGGCAAAAAAGTTGTATTTTTGGTTGCTTTATTCTGGAAAATATTAAAATTTACAATATTGTCATCAGTTGCGGTGATAATTCCCAATAAACGATAATTTCAAAGTTCCTATACCTATAAAATAATTATTTGCGAATACTGTTTACTTAAGCAAAGAATATTCTGATAACATTCTTTGGTTTTAGGAAAAGACACATTAATTTTCATTGTTCTATAATTCCCGCGATAACTCCCTCAAGAAACTATTAAATATTAGCTGCAGCTGGAAGCATTATTTTCAAAAGATCCGTCGTATTTTGTGGTTTCCGGTTTCATGTAATAGACACTTTAAGCACGTCCTAAATTTCAAACGTTTCAGTATCCGCACCAATCTGCGCATGCTCAGAATAGATGCGGGGGTTCCGATTCGTTCCGTTGCACGCATCGTTGCGGGCCTTTCATCGTATCCGTATCTGAGAACGCATCTCAACTAATCGAAAAATAATAACAAAAGCTCTTCAAAACCGGTAAACGAAAAATACACAAACATACAAACCAAACCAAAAATATAAACAAAATATCCAGGTTACAAAACGCGAAGTTTGACAACTTTGACGTTTCACCAATCCGTTTCGTATACGTATAACCGATCGCTGCTTAAGCGGGTTTTTATATGATTAACGTATGTCGATTAGTTTATGGATCCGGATGCGGATACGTAAAAAAATTTTGGGTTTGCTCAAAGTGTCTAATGTGTGGCAAACGGATCCGTAACGATGGAAAGAATTCACATAAAAAAATCGATATTGCCATATTTACCTTCCAAAATGCAAAACCTGTTGCTTCGTAAAACAAAGCTCATTCAAAATCGATTTTTATAATTAGAAATATTGACAAGGAAAGTTCAAAGTATATTAACGTATATTTTTTTTATCTATTTTCAATAAATAACTAGTTTTTTCAATACCTGATCTTAGAATGAGTAGATTTTTTTCCAAATATTATTATCGGCATCGGAGAAGCGGCAACACGACTCGAAAATAGTCGAAAGGCGTATCTTGAAGGAGTCTTATGGTTGTCTTATGTGATGACACTTTTTTTATGAATGGAACTGACTCGCAATTGGCCGTACTAAGTCACGTGACAACTTTCAGCGCATCATAACAAACCGGCACAATAGCAAATATTAAGACAGTCAGTGGCGGTGCTTTTATCTGCGAATTCTGAGCTTTGAGGATAGTTGCGAAAAAGTTATTGTTGTTGTTGATTATTGACATTATTGCTACCTAGTTATTGTTGTTGATATTCTTGTTGTCGTTGTTGTTGTTGATTATTACTTGACATGTACAAATCCAAAATAAAACAACTTTTGGTGAAAATGGCACGCAATGAAATATTTTTTTTGTAATTTTTGATTTGGCAAGTGAGGAAATGGATTGTGGGTGATAACTAGTATGTTTGCTAAAATATAGGTACATATTTTTATATTAACTATGTCTTGAAATAGTGAGTTCATGGAAATCGTCTAAAACAACTAAAAAATCTATCAATACGTTGGAAGTTGCTATATTTTGTAATGAGACAAAAATATATTCGATTATTATTTTTGCTGAATCGGATTAACGCACTTGAATAATGGTTATGAAACATAAATAAGTGCAGATATAAATCAGTGAGTTAGTACAGTCACCATCTGTAAATAAATTAGTTTAATCCAAACGGAGATTTCTTTAGTGAAAAACGTTACAATACATTTTTTTCCAACTTTTGAATCCCAGGGACATAAACTTACATAAACTAACCAAAACCAACTGAAACCAACCTTGACCATCCGAAATCAAACGCAAATCAACCCAATCTAATCAAAACTTACCCAAACTCACCAAAATAAACCCATTCTAACCAAAACTAATCCAGACTAACCAGAACCAACCCAAATCAAAGTCAAACTAACCTAATCTAACCTAAACTTATACAAACTAGCCCAAGACAAACTCTAATCAATCAAATCTAACCCAAACTAACTACAAAATACGTGGAAACCTAATGTTCACAGGAACCAACAAGATTATATATAAAATTGGAAAAACTGTCAAGAATCAGGTTTTTAAATTGAGACCCCAAAATTTCATTTTATCTTGAAGATAACGTGCATTCAAATTGTCACTTCTTTTCTATTTATTTATCAATATTGCCCTGAATGGGTCTGTAATGGGAAAACGAAAGAACTTTTTGGTAAATTTTAACTTTGAAAAATGTCTAAACGATTTCATACTTCAAGAAGTCTGTGGGATCTTGTGTTGGTACTTCATTCCTCCATAATAAGACGTCAATTATTATGAAGGTTGTTTGTACTCCAAAGATTTTCAAAATTTGAATTATTCCTGACTAGTTGGCGGACTTCAATAACCTTCAGCCTATACATAAATACAACATGAAACTCACAATATACATCGCAATTTTCTACACAACCAGCTCTTAAACCAGACAATTAAACTCGAGTACCTTGATTTGCAGGGTAATTCAGGTTATGACTAATATATTTTAGAATAAATGGTGTGCCGTCTGACTGGTCACATACCGATCGTTATTTATACCCGATGAGTCAAAAGGTGAACAACAACACCTACACAATGATATTCCCATTTTTAGAAGAAACATGTTTCCGGTTGCGAGCCGATGGTAGGATGGTGATATTCTTCCGCATCCACCAATATATTATATACACAACAAAGACCATGCTTTTAGGAATGTTCTCAATATTTGGATACTTCAAGGACCTAAGCTAATTCACCACCAATTGCAGCAATGACTTAATTTTTCATCAGCTAGAGTAAAGTACTCTTTAGCCCTCCAAGCAGTGGGAAGGGATTCAGCTAGGAAGATATCTTGGATCAAACTGGCAACTAATGGAAAAAAACCTCTCAAGGGAGGAGCTGCAGAAGGTATTTGACTGTAAGAGTTATTTGAGATTCTATGCTGTTGGTCAGTCACTAATATTATTTTGCGTCTTTTTGCGCATTATTTCTGACCGATCATGTTTTGACTAACCAGTCTGTTTTTTTTTTAGGAAATTGTTCAAGCTTACCTTCATCAGGATTCGGTTCTGCAGCATTCTCTTTGATGGTGGTTTCCTGGTCGGGAGTGTCGCCAGAATCAGTTACGTCTGCTGAAGCGCTATAAAAAGTGATTAATTTTAATTTTCACACTATAGACAAAGTTTACTAATAATAAACAGTTGGACCACTTTCGAAAACGCACGAGCCACCCTTCCACTTCGTTTCTCTCGGATAGCCCAGGACTCATTAGTTCGGAAAGTTTGTCGGCCGCTTTGAACAATTTTTGCTGGGCGGGCTTCTTTGAACGGCGGCCGCTTATGATACGGGTTTTTCAAATGAGCCGACGATAAGTGACTCAACTTTGCTATAGATAAATTTGAGGAGATTGTACAAAAGTTCGGTCCTTCTGCAGAATTCGTGAACATTATTTTTTAGCGTGGAGTGTTATAGCCCCTAACGCCATTATTCGGCAAAAATCACCAACATTGTAATGCATATTTCGCATCTTTAGAAGTGGATCTTTCACCATTCTGGCAAGGTCTGAAGAGTTTAGTTTTTTAAAAACTTCGTCAAGCTTTTATTGGAGTAGAGATTTTCAAAAGGCAAACTATAGAACTACTCTTCCTCAGTCACCCTGTATAATCGGATTTTGACGAAATAGCAAAATCGTACAAAATAATTGAGAATCATTAAAAAATCGTCACGCTTTTATTCATGAAACGATTTTCAATTTTCAAAAAACAAATTGTAGATGATACCTTCCTCAATCACCCTGTATATTCAAAACCTTCCTCAATTACCCTGTATAATTGTACTTTTACGTAAGCGGTAATGAAAATGATATACAGAGTGATTTATGATATGATGTAATAAGCCCCACAATACGTCACGCTTTTATTCGTGGGGTGATTTTCAATTTTCAAAAAACAAATTGTAGATAAAACCTTCCTCAATCACCCTGTATAATTAGAATTTGGCAAAAATGCGTTGTTATCATTGTACAGGATGATACGATGTCTGATGCCCTACAAAATAATTGATAATTTTTAGAAAAATCTCACGCTCCAAAGAACAAATTGTGGAAAAAACCTTCCTCAATCACCCTGTATAATTGACTTTGGGAAATATGCGTTGGAAATAATATACATGGTGATTTATGACACGATATCAAAATCTCCCAAAAGTAATTGATATTTTTTTTGGAAATCAAAATAAATGATGATTTTTTTTTTAAAACCAAAACTTTATTCGTAGACCGATTTTCAATTCTCAAAAAATAGATTGTAGGCGAAAGTTCTCTCGATCACTCTGTATCATTGGACTTTGGCCATAACACGTTTAAATCAATATACAGGGTGATCAGTTAAGGATATTGAGCGGCCATATCTCGGAAACTATTCATCATAGAGGCTTGCGGCAAAAAGTTTTATGACTAAAACGGCCAGGAGAAAAACCTGGAGAATATTTTCAAGTTTCTGAAATGGTCTCTAGGGGGCGTAACAACCAACACCAAGTAGAAAAATATGATTTTTATGGGATTTTGCCCAATGAAAATATATCGGTGAACTCATTATCAGAATTACTGACTATTTACGTACACTTTTTGTCTTAAACGTTTTTTTCTATCTATCAAAGAAAGTGGAGGGGGAAGTTCAATAATTTTTTTAAACAAACGAAGATTTCTCCCCCCCCGATTTTAACCGCACTTGAGCTTATTCGAAAGAGAATAATCTGCGCTATAAAATGCTTATTTGCTTTTCAATTTGTGACATTCGCCGTCGCCACTAGATGGCGTTAACTGAAATGGAAGCATATATTTTTTTTTTCCAAAAAAATCAAATGTAATGGAATATTCATTTTTATATAAATATTTTGAAAGGGGATACATCTTTCTATTAAAATTGAAAAAAAAAACAAAAAATCCAATGTTTTTTTTTGTTTTTTTTTATTTTTGTCAATAGAAAAATGTTTTCTCTTTTGAAATGAATAAAAATGTATATATTGTACCATAACATCTTATTTTTTTGGAAAAAACTCAAAAAAATGCTACCATTTCAGTTAACGCCATCTAGCGGCGACGGCGAATGTTACGAATTAAAAAGCAAATAAGGAAATAAGCATTTTATAGCGCAGATTATTCTCTTTCATATGAGCCCAAATTCGTTAAAATCGGTCAAGCGAAACGGGAGAAATCTCAGTTTCCTTAAAAAAACAATTGAACTTCCCCCACCACTTTATTATCATGGATAGAAAAAAACCTTTATGACAAAAAGTGTGAGTTAATAGTCAGTAAATCTGAAAATGAGCTCATCGGTATATTTTCATTGGACAAAATTCTATAAAAATCCTATATTTCTACTTGGTGTTGGTTGTTACGCCCTCTAGCGACCATTTCAGAAACTTGAAAATATTTTCCAGGTTTTTCTCTTGGCCGTTTTAGTACTAAAATTTCTTGCCGCAAGCCTCTACGATGAATAGTTTCCGGGATATGGCCGCTCGCTATCCTTAACTGATCACCCTGTACATAGTGATTTATGGTCTCCATTGTTGTACGAAGAAATCGCCACGCTTTTATTCGTGGACCGATTTTCAATTTTCAAAAAAACAAATTGTGGATAAAGTCATTATCAATCACCCTGTATAATTGGCAAAAATGCGTTTTCAATAATGTACAGGATAATCAATGGTTTGCTGTCTGATGCCCTACAAAATAATTGATAAATTTTAGACAAATCTAAAATCAATTTTCAAAAAACCGATTGTAGAGAAAACCTTCCTCAATTATTTCATATAATTGGACTTTGACGAAAACGCGTAGGATATAATATATAGGGTGATCCATGATACGATGTCAAACTCTCCCCAAAATAATTGATAATTTCTTGAAAAATCGTCACTCTCCTATTCGTGAATCGATTTTCAATTTTCAAAAAACAAATTGTGGCGAAAACCCCTTCCAATTACTATATAATTAGACGTTGGCGAAGCCATATTGGTATATACAGGGTGATTTATGATACTCCAAATACGACAACAATAATATTTTGAAAAGTCGTCTCACATTCATTCTTAGATCAATTTTCAAAAAAATAAATTGTAGACAATCACCCTGTATAATTGAACTTTCTCAAAAACTCGTTGTTATTGATATACAGTGGTGATTTGTGTCACAACGTTTGAGGCCCCTCAAAATTGATGATTTTCTGAAAAATCGTCAAAACTTTATCGTAGACCGATTTCCAATTTCCAAAAAATAAATTGTAGGCAAAACCCTTCTCAATCACTCTGGATCATTGAAATTCGACTTAAAACGTTGGAATTAATATACAGGGTGATTTTACTTGTGTGCCAACCTGTTTGACTTCTTTACATGTATTTGTCTTCTGTTTTTGTGAAAATGTTATTTTTAAAAATTTTGCACCTATGTATCTTTAAAAATTGTATTTTCATACATTTTATGTATTGTTCTTGTGTATCTATTATGCTAATAAACACTTTTTTTTCTATTATTTTTTATTTTCATTTACCATACGATGTCCAATGTTGCACAAAATAATTGATCCATTTTTGAAAAATTTTAGATAGGACTTTACTCAATCTTCCAGTGTAATGGTACTTCGAGGAGAACTTGTTGGAAATAATATACACGGTGATTTATGATACGGAATCAAAATCTCACCAAAAAAATTGATAATTTTTAGACGAGTCGTCACTCTTCTATTCGTAAATCGATTTTCAATTTAAAAAAAACAAAACCTTTCTCAATCCTCCTGTGAAATTGGGCTTTCACAAAAATTCGTCGTTGATAATATACAGAGTGATATATGATACAACGTTTAGAGCCCCAAAAAATAATTGATAATTTTTTTGAAATATCGTCAAAATTTTATTCGTGGACCGATTTTCAAATTTCAAAAAATTAATTTTCATCATTCTGTCATTGGACTTTGACCATAACACGTTGGAATCAATATACAGGGCTATTTATAATACCATCTCCAATGTTGTACAGAATAATTGATACATTTTCGAAACATCGATTTTTTATTTTCGAAAAACAGATTGTAGATAGGACTTTCCTCAATTATCCTGTGTAATGAGACTTTCATGAAAACGTGTTGGAAATAATATACAGGATGATTCATGATACGGTGTCAAAAGCCCCATAAAATAATTGACAATTGACATAATATAAACAACAACCCCAAGTTTCCTTGTTTGATATTTAGGTCAGAAATAATTACATGCTGCAGGCAGTGCGGAAACAAGATGACTACAGATTTATAAATTAAATTTCGAGTTCACCGATTTCGCTCACCCCACCTGATGTTTATTTTTTGAATGGGAAGCGAAAAAAAAAAACGTGAGAAATCGTTGGTTCCTTGTTCGATTCTTAACACCGCCTTATTATTGTTCTACGATAATTGTTGATTTTGCTATGTTATTGTTTTACTGACTTGTCATCATAACATAATTGGAAGTGTGCCGATGTTTATTGTTGTCCATGAACAATTTCCAAATAAATTAAATTTGACAAAATATTGGGTAAATATATTTGTACTAGTTTGTTCTATTGTTCACGTAATTGTTCTCGTGATATATACTATTATCATGTTTTGTATTGTTTTTATACTTTAGCATTTTGCATTTGTATTTGCTTTGTCCATAAAATTTATTTAAATTTTTCTGTGGCAATAAAGCATATTTGATTTGATTTGATTTGAATTAATTGGAAAATCGTCACGCTTGTATTCATGTCATGTACCGATTTTCAATTTTCAAAAAATATATTGTAGGCAAATCCTTCCTCAATAACCCTGTATTATTGGGCTTTGACCATAACACGATGGAATTAATATACAGGGTGATTTATGATAGGATTTCCAATATTGTACAAAATAATTGGTACACTTTTGAAAAATCGCCACGCTCTTTTTATTATTCGTAGAAAGATTTTCAATTTTCGAAAAAAAATTTTAGATAAAACTTTCCTCAATCATCCTGTATAATTGGACTTTTACTAAAAAGCGTTGGAAATATACAGGGTGATTGTTGATACGATGTCAAAAGCCTCATAAAATAGTTGATACATTTTCAACAAACAAATTGTATACACAACATCTTCCTCGACAACCCTGTATAATAATGATGGCAAAAATGCGTAGGAAAAAAATGTAATGTAATCTATAATAAAAAGTAAATTGTCTGCTAATCTCCAATTCAACTTTCTAATGTTGATCTAAGCGCCACTCGTTAACAACTCATCAAAAACAAGTTCCTATACACATCAAAGAAGCGACTCATCATTCATGGGTGAAAGCAGTTGAATTTGCTAATGTGTAAAAATGAGAGTTGTGATCGCATCTAACGATGACCTACCCAAAGTTGCTAGATTCTTGTACACAATGTTCCTCTTCATCTTCTCCAATGGTGGAGAGATGTGAAGGAATCAACCACTTTGTTCCATAATCATAATCCATATCATCCCCATCATGCTGATTATCATAGTCAAAGTCAAATCTCTCACTTTCCAAAAACCTCTTCAACGTATCAACGGAAGCATCCAAATCTTTCTGAGGCGACTTGGGAACAAAATCCACAAGTCTCGGTAACGTATCGTTATCCACATTTTTACATTTACTGGATCTGGGAATAACTACTGGCCGTTTGGTTGTATCTTCCATATCATCAAACTTCCCTTCATCCAGACATCTGGCATTGTCTTCATCAGTACCGTCAATGAGATTGTTGTTTTCCTCAACTCTGTTGAATTTCTTGTCCAGGATTGGCATAAAGTCATCATCGGGGAATTCGTTGATTATGTAGGATAAATCCAGTTGTTTTTGAATTGAGGTTGGAGTTGATGGAAGGCTTCCGGCGAAGCTTGATGTTGTTGTGGTGGGAAATGAGGCGAACCTGAAAAATAGTTTATTTAGAAATGTTGTACTATTATTATATACAGGGTGATTTTTAAGTTGGTATGTTCTTTTTAACATGCAAAAATAAGAAAAATTTTCAAATAAAATTATTTTTGAAAATGCTTTGTTTCCGGTATACAGGGTGTTAGAGTTTTAAGAAAAAAAATGCCTTTTTTATCATAACTTTCCTACCACTCCAGATATTTCCAAATTTTTTTCAGTATTTCATTTTTACCTTACTTTAATACTGATCAGAAAATTTAACATACAAAACACCATATCAGATTTTAGCGATTTTGCCATACATCAAAATGGCTTTTATTTTTTTAAACAAAAACCGCTCGTCGTACGAAAAATACCAAGAGACCAAATTAACTCCAAAATGAATGAGTGTTTAAAAAATAATATTGATTTTGAGAAAAAGCAGTGGCGTACTATTTTTTTCTTCTAAAAAATTCAATACAAATCCTGTTCGAACGCCACTGGTGATTTTTTTTTAAAAACTTTCACATAAAAAAATGTAATTTGATGGTCAAAAGAAGTTCACCAAATTTTGTGGAAATATCTGGAGGGGTAGGAAAGTTATGATAAAAAAGGCATTTTTTTCTTGAAACTTTAACACCCTGTATCTCGGCAACAAAGCATTTTTGGACATAATTTTATTTGAAAAATGTTCTTAGTTTTTTGCATTCTATACAGTGTCAAAAGTGTCAATTGCCGTTAAAAATAATTGATAATTTTTTCAAAAATCTTCACGCATTTACTGTTGGACCGATTTTCGAAAAACAAATTGTAGATAAACCCTTCCTTGGCAACCCTGTATAATTGAACTTTGATAAAAAATCGTTGAAAATGATATACAGGAAAATTGTGTGAAATGCACAAAATTTTCAATGAGTTTTTGTAAAATCGTCACGTTTTTATTCGTCCACCGATTTTCAAAAACCAAATTGTTGATAAAAAACTTCCTTATTAACCCTGTGTCATTAGCATTGGATTTTGACAAAAACCCATTAAAAATAATATACAGGGTGATTTATGATTCGATGTCAAATGCCCCACGAGATATTAGATAAGTTTTTGGAAAATCGACACCATTTTATCTGTGAACCGATTTTCAATTTTCAAAAAACAAATTGTAGATAAAACCTTCCTTGATCACCCTATATCCTGGAACTGTGACGAAAATACGTTGAAAATAATATACAGGGTGATTTACGCGATACGATGTACAATGCTTACAAATTATTTGATGAGTTTTTGAAAATCGTGACACTTTTATTCCGAGGCCGATTTCCAATTTTGGAAAAACAAATCGTAGATAAAACCTTGCTCAATCAGACTTAGACGAGAAACTCGTTGAATAATATTATACTGGTTGATTTATGTTACGATGTCAAATCTCATCCGAAATAATTGATTATTTTTTGAAAAATTGGCAAGATTTTTAATTTTAAATTTCCAAAAAACCAATTGTGGATAAAACTTATCACAATCACACTGTATTATTGGACTTTGACAAAAACACGTCTTGACTAATATACAAGGTGCTATGATACAATGTCAAATGTACAAAATAAATGATAATTTTTTTGAAAAATCATTACATGACTATTTGTGAACCAATTTTCAATTTTCAAAAAACAGATTGTAGAAAAAACCCTCCTTAGTCACCCTGTACAATGGGGTCGTTGCACTATATCAAAATCAAAGCTGATTTTGTGTAGAATATATAACTGTGGGTTTCTTAATAAAATGGGTTACATGAATTGGCCAAAATAATGCACAACATTTAAACTAGGCCTCTTTGAAATAAATAAGTCCATCAACCTGGGCCCATCGTCGCATTGACGTCACAGATCAATATCCTTTATCCGCTTGACACTGAAATGCACGCGCGCTGCTTGATACAAATGCGGCGTTGCGAGATGTACTATTGATGGTATTTTAACAAGAATTACTAGCTCAATATGATGAACGAAAGATGATCGATACATTTAGGTTTACTTTAAAATGGATGGTAAATAATGTGATTTAATACAAAAATTAACCAGGAAATTATACGACACCACCCAGACTGGGTTTTTATGATACCTTTGACCGTATCATAAAACCCTCAAGATATTTATTTTTCTCAGACCCAAATTAATGCAGACGCATAGAATAGTTATTTATCAGACGTAGGGATAAACTCAAAGACACAATTCTTTGAATTTATCCCTACGTCTGATAAATAACTACCAGGAGCGTTGCATACTAAACAAAAACTGCAAATATTGGTACCTGCAAATTAAAGCTGGTAGGCAATATTATTTATTGGCCCATTCTTTTTTGACGATATTGAATCGTATATAAGCAAAGTTGATCCAAACCACGAACGTGAATTCGAAATTGAGAAATCCCTAGAATAAAACACGCTTTACACTCGACCCCAAGCAAAAAGCATCTCGGCAACGTTGCGTTCTCTACAGTTATCGACCCACGGGAAGAGCTGCGCCGGATCCAAGAAGCGACGCCATATTTTGCCGTACACGCGTCATCATTTAAAAGGCTTAAAAGGACTGTTGACAAACTTCGACGCTAGTTTATGCCCTTAAAAATCGATAAAAAAAAAAAAAAAAATACGGGTCTAATATTTTTGATTATATTTTCAGAATATGCAATAAAAAAAGTACTGGCAACGACCCCATTAGACTTGAAGAAAAATCCGTGGTAAATAATATACAGGGTGATTTATAATACAATGTCAAATGCTGTACAAAACATGATTGAAAATATTTTGAAAAATTGTCACGCTTTTATGGTCAATTTTCAAAAATAAATTGTAGACAAAACCTTCCTCATGTAAATAAATAATTAGTGCAAACAAATTGAGGGGGTGATTATTGAGTTGATTACAAAAAAACTGGAAATGATTTAAGGAAAACATATGTTTTTTCTATAATATTTCTTAGTGATATTTGGTATGCATTTTCTATGCATCAAAAGGCCTTTTCTGACGTTCACCTATTTTTTTCAATTTGTACCAGTGCCATTCGTGCGAGGTTCAAACTAAATATTTTTGAAGAAAAATATAGTACGCCATGCACTGTTTCCACTGGAAGTTTTTTTTGTAATTCTTATTTATATTTGAGGAAACTTGACCTTTTTTTTTCGTCCGACGTTGCGTGTTTAATTGAGAAAAAAACACTGTTTAAGTGTATTATGTGTTTATTATACAGGGTGTTTATTAATTGAATGCCGATACTCAAGGGTGATAATCCTTGGATGATTTCAAGACAAAAAGTTCATATGAACATAGGTCCGCAAGAGCTTAATTTTCAAGATACAGGGTGTTGAAATATTAAAAAATAAATGATTTTTTCATAATTACTTTGATACTATTCCAGATATCTTTATGAAATTTGGTACACGTCTTCTAGGCTTCAATATGCATTTTGTGATTTACAAACAATCTCATTATTTTAACCAGTGGCGTCCGTACGGGCTTTGCACTCAATATTTTTGGAGAAAAAACTTGTACGACACTGCTTTCTTCCAAAATAAAAATCCTTTTTAAAATCTCTATTCATTTCTGAGCCAATTTGTTTTCTTGATTTTTCTCCGTCCGGCGCATGGTTTTCGCTTAAAAAAAATAAAATCTACTTAATTGCATTGACACCCTGCTGTGTCATCCAATATTTTTGAATCAGTGGCGCCCTCTCTAACATTCCCATGCATTTTGATGCATAGAAGACGTGTACCAAATTTCAAAAAGATATCTGGAATAGTATCAAAGCAATGATAATTTTTTTTTTTTTTTTTAAATTTCAACACCCTGTATCTTAAAATCATCCAAGGATTATCACCCTTAAGTATCGGCATTCAATTAATAAACACCCTGTATATGTTCAAATGTGACCCTGATTTTTGTTACGTACTTTTTGTTTTTTTTTTTTTTTTACTGATTCGAGGTGTCATATAATAATACATTATAAAAAAACATATTATGTTTTCTCTAAGTCTTTACCTCCCTGTATCTCAAAAGTTCGGACTTTTGAGACATACGTCCATATATAGTCCATAATTTTTTTTACTTAACACTTATCCAAGAATTTCTTCGCACGTATTTATTTACACCCTGTATAATTATTAGAACCCGCCGAAAATTAGTTATTAATAATACACAGGGTGATTTATGATACAATGTCAATTGATTGCAACAATTTGAAATTATTTTTATTGGGTTGAATTTGTCTTGATTGAAAATAATGGGTTCTGGAAAGAACGCATTCCAGGGATTCCGGTTCAATCAATTAACAGTTTGATTTAATTGAATGATATTTGGTGATTTTTTCAACAACAAAAACAAGTTTTTTTTAGTTTTCGATAAAGCGATAGACATGCATCGACGGAGATTCTTGATGATCTACACGATTAATTTCCACCTGATTTCAACTTTTTCGTGATCCATGCAAATGGTTTTTCGAACCAAAATGCCATCTTCCTATTTATTCAGAAGCGAATGAAGTTGGACTGGTTTACCGTTCTTCGACTTTTGCGACCACTTCATTTTATTGCCAAATTTCAAGTTGACTTCTTCTTCTGTGCGACATGGGCAATAAAAAAGCGAGCAAACAAGCGACACAGGCGGAGATTTTTAATTTGTGCCTCAATAATTCTCCACTAGATGGTGTGGCCAGTTCAACGGAGATCTTAACCGATCATCGATTATTATTTTATAACCTAATTTCAAGTTATTATCACGGTACGGCCATTAGAAAAAGCGAGCGAACAAGCAATTTTTGGTAACTTATGTTTAATAAATGCTTATTGAGGATGAATTATTACAATACGTTCCTCTATAAGTGAATAAAATTGGAACGTCACGTCAAATCACGTAAGATTTGTGCTCAAATTCTGCTCCACTCTGGATACTTAGAGCCATGACGACTCATGTTGTATTTGGGCTGATCTGTTCTGATCCATCCAATCTTCTGGTCTGGGAATAAGCAGCTCAGGCCAGTTACCAGCAAAAAAGATTGGAGTCATGTAGTCAGAGTGAATGAGCAGCACTCCATCCTTTAGCTGGGGTTCACTCATGATGGCAGAGTGTCCCTTGCTCCTCAGTTTCAGATGACCCAAACCGGCGGCATGCTGATAAGCTGGGTGGTCCGTATACTGCGCCTGTTATCCTTCAGATCTTATCCAGTTGACGATAGATGTATGCTTACTTGGTTGCGGACATGGTATGGTATGCCTCCGTAGGTGATCAGAGGTCTGATGACCATAATATAGATCCAGTATACTCCTCTGGGTTTCAGTCCCCATATTCCATATTGTGCCTACAGCTCTTTGTCCATGCATAAATAGCCTTTTCTAGATGTGCTCTTCTAGGACAGTTTCTGGTCCAGGTATTTGACCGTTTTTCTGTATTTTAGGACTCGGGTTTGAGTCCTAATTTGTGTATTTTTCGGTGACAAAATAATCCTGTCCACTTTAAAACTACTATCGTCTCATTTATCACAATAAAGCCGTTTTGAACTTACAACTAATCCAAATTGTGGGTCTTGTAAAGATTAAGCATCCATACATTAATGCATCTTTCCAATTTTTAATCATAGTTTTGGGTTTATAGAACAATTTTTACTAAAACAACTTTTAACAAGAAAAAAAAATCCAGAATAAACTATTTTTTTTTCAGAATTCAATGCAACAACTCCCTAAAATGACAACCTCGTCACATTATTACAAGCTACATATTAGAACCAACATGCAATGTTGCCAAGCGTATCCAAACTTCTTAAGAACCATGACTGCAATAGTTTTGCCTGTATATCTTGATAGACTATGACAAAAAAAACAATATAACATAAGACACTGAGAACGAGAACTATAAAAATGTCAATGTTTCAAAAATTTTATCCTTGGCTTATCTGATCAATCAAGTTTCTGAATCTCTCAGACGGTGACTCAAACTAACCAGAACTAACCCAATCCTCACCAGAACTAACCCAAATTAAAGAAACCCAATCTGATCAAAACTAACCCAATATAACCCAAACTAACCAGATTTAACCAGAACTCACGAAAACTAACCAGAACTCATCCAATCTAACCAAGACTAACCCAAATCAGACTGACCCAATCTGACCAAAAACTAACTCAAACTAACCCAATCTGACCAAAACGAACCCAATCCAACCAAAACTCACCGGAACTAATTCAAATTAACCAAAACTAAAACATTTTGACCAGGACTGTCCCAATCTAACCAGAACCCACATAAACTAAACAGAACTAGCCAAAACTAGCCCAGTTTGACCAAAATCAAACCAAACTAACCCAATCTAATCGAATCAAACTCAATCTGACCAAAACTATCCCAATATTCATAACCAAAACTCACCCCAACTAACCAAAACTGGACCAATCTAACCAAGACTGACCCAATCTAACAAAAACTCACCCAAACTGACAAAAACTAACCCAATCGAATCAAAAGTAACCCTTCATCCGCTACTACAGACAAAAATATGAAAAACATTTCTCACAGCATCCACTTGGCAACACAGCGCGTGTTTATCATTCTTGGTCTTCAATTAGTGAGTAGTGACTTGAAAATCTTGACATATTGACAGTATTGAAAATATCAACTTCGCGGCGATAGGTTTTGTGAATCAAATTTCCAAAATTTATTTATTCTGCTCAACTATTTGTTTTAATTTCTTTAGTGGTTACGTGAGGAACTGTAGTACATGGGAACAACAGAAATTGTCCATTTCAATGACCCAAAACTGGAACAAATCGAGATTTTTGGAAAATGTTTGTATAGAAACAATGTGCCTAAAATGGTGTTTTTTCTACAAAAATGATTCATCCAGCATTTTTTCTCTTAAGAATAGCTAAACGAAGGATAATTTTCCAAATTCATCGCCTTCAAAATGTACAAAATACGTGTATGCCTAATGTTTACAAGAACCCAAATTGTTTTTATCGTGCTACTTGAGTAGTAAAGAGGAAGGATCTCTTTTGGAGATAGTAGTGGAGAATCTGTTTATGATTTTTGTTTATAGGATTAGAGCCTTTTAGTAGGGGGATGATGGAACGAGGATCTCTTTGGGGGATAATGGTGGGAAAATCTCTTTGTGGTCTAGAAATACCGAGATCCTGAAATTATAAGCCACAACCCACACATTACATTCCAACCCTAAAAGGAAAGCCCTACATACTTGACTTTGCGATTATCAAAAACAAGAGAAGGGACATTGAAGTTGAAACAATTAAAGTAGGCACTTCCGATCACAATTGATCCAGTGGAAGTACTATATCCGGATCAAAACAGTGATTAAACGAGACGACGAAGACTTACACCAACTGGGTCAATATTATCATGGGAACAAAATATTAAACCCTTCAGAATCAGCTACACAGAGCTGTGAGAGAACCCCCGAATAGGATATCAAAGCAGTCATTTCAACTCGTCTAAAAGGAAGTGCAAATCTCTACTCACAAATCAGCCTTAACAAACACAGCCAGGGAGTGGAGAAACAGCAAACAACAAAACTCAGAGAGTTATCTACAACTGACCGGAAAGCTTGGGACGCAGCCTCAAAGGAAACCAATCCTTCCACTGCACGGTCTCATGGAAACCTCATTGATGATTATCGAGGAAGCTGATGATGTCCACCAACGACATCCAAATTCCCTCAAACGGGAAGAAACAGAGTCCATCAACAATAATAGGAAAGTCCCAGGACGCCATGTCATGTCAAAGAAATCGGACATAGATGGAGAAATATCGCACATGGTAGGCACCAATGGAGAAGATAAGCGCATATTATGATGATTGCCTTTTCCATCCACAAAAAAATAGGTGTGGATATTTCAATCTATATACCTGCATAATCATTTATTTCCGAGTACAACAACAGGTCGATAAAATCTTATAAACCATTGAGGAGAACCTGTTGAAGAATGAATTTGAAAACCAACCAAACCAGCATTGTTCCGAATCGATTTAACAGAATTGCAAGGACACTTCCGTATAATGGCAATAACAGTTTCTATATTTACATTGCTTGTATCTAAGACGATGATTTATAAGAAATGCTATTTATCTCCATATAAAGAACATTATTAGTACCTATACGGCAGCACGTTGAGATGCAGTACTTATATGTTAATTATTATTAAAATATACATAAGCTTGAAGATCGCGCGACAACCTCCATTTGATTTATGGCAAAAAGTACATAATTTATTTTCTAGGCTAGGATAGCCGGCGTTGTGGCTTTCCCATATATATATTATATCTTTATATTTAAATTTGCTTTCATACAATTGCATGGGAATTCCGTAGCTTGTTACTTGGCAACAGACAAATTCGATTTAAACGGATTTTATGGCAATTGGAAGCGTTTCAATTTTTAGATTGATTTTTGAAATTATAACTTCATTCTTTCAATTAATTTTAAGAGATTTTATGGGTAACAAAATGTCTAGAAATAAGTTACTAGTAGCATTATTTGAAGCAAATACAATCGTGAGACTCACCTATCCAATACTGTCGAAATAGTACTGCCAGTATCATCAGACTCGCTCAAACTCTGCGTCGACTCCTGCGAGAACAAATCCAAATAAACTTCAGCATCCGGCGGGGGAATACTGCCATCAGAAAGCCTTCTACACACATCAGGAGAATACTTTTTCCTAAAGCTATTCCTAGGCGACTGATGACGAGCCGACTTGGTGCTGAAACTCTCCATTTGCTTGATAGTAGGAACTATATCAGCTGTCTCCAAACTCTTCTGCACTTTCCTGTGGAACTTCCTAGGTGGCACTGGAGGTGGCTTCTTTTCTTCTGTACTAACAATAATAGGAAGATCCTCTGACTTGACTCGTTTGAAGCAATGCTTCACCAGAAGCTTTATGGCAACATTTGAATCCTTCAGAAATCGTACACAATCTAATCTAGTCAAAGTAATGACGGGAATAGAGTCGATTTCCAGAACTTCGTCTCCTTCGATCAACTGGCCCCAAGAGCATTGCACTCGTGAGGCAGGGCTGTCTGGGGCGCATGACTGGATGAAGAGTTTTTTGACGAGCTCGACGGTTTTAGTGCCTCCTTCGAATTTTAAACCGAAACCTAGTCGTTCTCCTGGTAGACGGTAGACTATTACTTCTTCTGTTATGTCTTGGATGGGTTTGGTTTCTTCATTGCCGATGGTTAGTACTGTGATGTAGTCGGAGTTGGGTTTTTTCGCAGTGCATGGTGGTTTATCTTCGGTTCCGACTGAGACTACTGTTACGAAAGGGTCTTGATGTAGAGGCATTTTGGGTTGGTTTATTGATCATTTGCCTGAAAAGAAGGAAAATATATCAATTTGCCATTGGGATGTAGAGTAGACAGTAAAATTTTTACTCATTCAGCTCAAGAATTCCGAAAATTTCAATACTTCTCTGGATGTTCAGAATACCAACAACCAGCTTCATACAAAATTCAAAGTGGTAAACAACTTGGTAAAAAATGCAAGATATTTGTCGGCTCATTAGAGGTTCAGAAAAACAAACCTATCTTGAAGTCATTGCGAAATGTTTATTTTTCAAATAATCGAAATAAACAGCACGAGGCAGCTGGAAATATTTTAAAAAACAACTGTGAGCGACCATTGAACATGCATGCAAAATCAAAACAATATTTTTAAATGGTCAATGACATGGTCTATAAATTATTACCGACCATGGAGGTGGTCGAAACCGAAAAATAAATTTTGATTAAAATCTTGGTTCCTCCTGCACCCACATCCGATAAAATTAGTCATTCTATGTTTAGACTTCGATTTTATTTTGAAGATTTTAAATTTATGCTCACCTATTGTTTTCTTAAGATTCATGTATAAGGACAGTTTCCATTAATTAAACTGTTTAAGGAAATGTACCGCGGAAGGATTAATTCGACAAACCAAAAAATATACATAGATGTTACCAGAAGACAAAATAAATTGACTAACAATTTGAAGATACGACAAAAAGTTCATTCTTGATAAAAGTTTTTGCTCGGTCTAAAAATAACTTGTGTCAAAAAAATGTCTTTAAATATACAGGGAGACAAAAAATAACACAATGTGAAAATTGCTTAGGAAAAACTACTTATATTCATTATTATTTTTTCAATTTTGGAAGGAAAACAATGAAGAAGAAAGACAAATATGATCTGGTCAAAAAATCACAAAATTCTCATTTTGTGTAAGAGAATTTGACTACCTATGTAAATCTTAACCAGGAATGACATTTTGGATTTTGATATCCTAAGACAATTTTCTCTTACACAAAACAAGAATTTTGTATTTTTGACCAGCCCTGTATTAGTAACATTAGAGACAGTTTTGGTCAATTTTTGTTACTTTTTGGTTAGTTTCCGTCAATTTGCGTTAGTTTTAGTATTCAGTTTGAGTTATTTTTTGATTAGTTTTCCGGTTCATATTAATTTTGGGTTAGTTTGGTTCAATTTTTATTAGTATTGGATACTTTTGACGAGTTTTGCGTTAGTTAGGGTCAGTTTGCGTTACTTTTGGGTTAGTTTTGATTAGTTTTTGGGTTAGACGGGGTCAGTTCGCGTTGGTTTTGGTATTTTTTTATGTTTTATTTTAAGGTCTGCTTGAGTTGTAAGTGTTGGTTATTTTTGGTCAATTTTTACCACTTTTGGGTTGGTTTAGTTCAATTTGAGTTGGATTTGGTCAATTTTGCGTTGATTCAAATCAATTTGGGTTAGTTTGTGTTGAGTTTTCATCGATTTTTTTGTTACTCTAGCGTCAGTTTTGATCAATAATTTGCGTTGGTTTTGGGTTTATTTATTTGGTCAGTTCTGATCATTTTTGAGTAATTTTGCGTTAGTTTTGGTTATTTTTCGGTTGCTGTGAGTGAGTTTGCGTTGGTCAGTTATTGTCACTTTTGCGTAAGTTTTCTGTTAGATTTGGTTAGTATGCTTTAGTTTTGGTCAGTTTGGGTTTAGTTTGAGTTAGTTTTGGTTATTTTCGATTTAGTTTCATCAGTCGGTTTTACTTTTGGATTGGTTTGGTTCAATTTTCTTTTATTTTGGATGCATTTGGTCAGTTTCGGTTATTTTTGAGTTTGTAGTTCACATACATAGCTAGTTGGTATAATAATTATGAAAAAGGGAAAAATCACGTTCCAAACTGGTCACTGACAAACTGTTAAATGAAAAACCAAAATTAGCGGAAGCAAAAGTGAAAACTGCAGAAGAAATCATCAAATACGAAAAAAAAAATTAAAACTTAAAAAAAGGAAAAAATGTCCTAAGAAAATTGAACTCTTAGCATTAGAAACCTCAATGAGTGGATTAAAAACTAAAAAACACAATTCAAAAAAAAAACGAGAATGTTAAAATCATTCTAGATCAAGAAACCTCGATAAATAGAATAGAGAAAAACTTATCAAAAAAAAAGAGAGCCCCATAAAACTGGAATTGAAAATAATGCAAAAAAAAATAAAAAGGAAAGTGTTATTTGAAGTGATTTTCAAAAGGCTTGAAAAAATTTTACTTCATTGATAAAAATCAGTCAAAAATCTTGAATAAATCAGACAAAATTCTAATAAAATCAACACATGATGACACATGAGGCTTGTAATCCAAAAAATAGAAAAAATGCAAAAAAAATAAAGAAAGAGTGCGTTATGACGTTATGAAAAATTTTCAAATTTATAAAAAAAATCTTATTCACAACTTAAGAAACCAAAGAACTCATCATAATAACCAAAGACCACAAACTAAATATTTATGCTTTAGGTAGTCGTATTTGTATTTAAAATAACTAAAAAAATCATACCTTAATCGATCAACATTAATGTGACGAGTTCACTGGTCTACTGAATCTGCTGATTCACCAAATGTCAATATTTATTATTATGTCAGAATTTCATCAAGACGACTTACCAGATATGGGGTATGGTCACTACACTTGTTCTCAACCCACTCTGGTTCTACTCTGGACAAGAGGTTTTTGAATATCCGCGTATCGGTATATTTTAAGAACAATGTAATATTAGATTTTGCCGTACTGCACAATACCGTGATTCAACTTAAAGTTGTGTAGCACTTGTTGAATGTATAAGATTACATAATATTTATAGCACAGGATGTTCTTACATGCATGATTGGCGAACAAATATTTGCGGTAATGTGAACATTTGATAGATTGGGTGTTATATCACTGGTTCAATGGGAAAAAATGTCATTTTATACGCATAACTCAACCACTAACAATAATGCATGATTAAGCAATTTATGTGTGAAGTCAACAAATATGTCTTGATGGACTGTATTTGCTTCTATGACTCAGTCGATACCTATTATGAAACTTTAGCTGATTGTTAATGAATGGCACATTAAATACGCATGCGCAATTGATATCACGATATTTGACAAACTGCGCATGCGATTTATTGAACTAATAAATGCATAGGATTCACAGTTCAATTATTATTCGAATAACGAAAAAAAAAACATGAAAAAGGCATGTTTAGACATTTTTCCTTTATTGGGATGATTGAAGACAAAATTTCCTAAAATTTAGTATAAAAAACATCAAAATCCCTTTTAGCGTTATGAAGGAAAAAAACTTGAAAATTTGAACAACTTAATAGGTAAACAAAACTCATTATTAATTTTGCAGAAAAATTGTTAATGTACAATGAGGTTGATTGAGGACAAAATTATCTACAATGTGATAAAAAAAATCATAAAAATCTTCCGGAAAGTTTTAAAGAAAGAAAGTTTGAACAACTAAAAGAACAAAATTCTATTAATTTTGCATAAAAATTGTAAAAGAAACGTAACGGACAAGTTTAGACATTTGTCCGTTATTGAGGACTAAATTTCCTAAAATTAAGTATAAAAATCATCAAAATCCCTATGAGTTATGAAGAAACAAGTCTTGGAAGGTTGAACAACAAACAAAAACAAAAAACAAAACTCATTATTGATTTTGGAGAAAAATTGTAAGCGGACAATAGGGGAATGGGGATGATTGAGGACAAGATTTCAATTTGATAAGAAATTATAGCGATCTCTCAAAGGGTTATGAACAAAAAGACTTGAAAGTGAAAAATAATAAATTTTACATACAAATGGTAAAAGATCTGTAACGAGCATGTTTAGACATTTGTCCGTTATCTGCAAATTTGGTAAAAAGAATTATCGAAATCCCTCAAAAGGTTATGAAACATAAT
This sequence comes from Orchestes rusci, assembly GCA_958502075.1. Lineage (NCBI taxonomy): Eukaryota > Metazoa > Arthropoda > Insecta > Coleoptera > Curculionidae > Orchestes > Orchestes rusci. Next base: position 115,479,171 of record OY293303.1, read on the forward strand.
CTTTTTAAAACATAAGAAAAGGCTCACAATCAATATAAATCATTGAAAACTAGTCGAATTCAACGAAACCCAAACGTATATTCCAATTATTTCTGTTAATCCACTATATTTTGCCTCGTAATGTCTCAAAATCATTATAATTCTCATCCATATCTCAATAATATCAATACAACAGTTGTCAACTTGAAAGTTTGAACAACCACACCATTATAGATTTTTAACACGGCATTAAATTAATGACTACGAAAACATCATCTAATCATGCACTCGAATTTTTTATTCTTGATGACAGAAATTTAATATTTTCAAATTTGAGAATGGAAATTCCTAAATCAACCCAGACTTCCACGAGGAACAATATTTTTTGAACAATGATAGACGATTATATATTTATCGTCTTGATCAAAAGCCTTAATCACTAAAAGATAATTGTTAATTTCATCTGGACCGAAACCACTCTCCTTTGGGTTTTTCAATAATGATTTAAAATTGACTTTCACATAACCCAATTTTTTATTGATTAAAATATGTGGGGAATCCTTATGAAATGAGAATTAACATTTGTATTAAATATAGTACACGTAAATACGTTCCTACCTACTAACAAAAATAATTTATACAACAGTTCTATCAATAAATAGTTTTTGACAGGATTTAATACAAAAAACGAATGAATGTTTTCAGCCATCAACAGTAAAAATAGTCACATCGGCAATGCCGCATACAGATATAACGAGAAAAACCGCCCCCGTTACGTCGAGTGCACAGCAATGTGAGGATGAAACGCACCAGATAAGATAAGACGCAACAGCAATACATTCCGCGTTGCCAGACTGCCCTTGATTATCAAAATTATGGAAGAGATTTTGTATATCTGGAGTAAATCACTAACATATCCATGAATTCCATACATAATTAGATTTGTTACATGAATTTGCACTACAAAGCAACTAAACGAACATGAACTTTTTCATTTTCGCAAGGCCAACAAATGCGCTCACGTAACATTTTTCGACGTGATGAAAATATTTCTAGATACGGACCTGCGACCTGCATATTTTCGCCAATCCAGTTTCAGATAAGGAGGTCACACGATCATTCGTTCATTAAAGTTCATCTTATTTTCAATGGGTTATGTATTCATTTGTTGATATTTAGGTCTCTTATTAATCGCAAATTACTATCGATTCAGTTATTTTATAACCATGCATATTCAATTCGATTGATGTGGCGCAACGAGGAAGTGGCTACTGATTCTCAGGATGGAACTGCGTTATTTTTATTGTTGTTTATTGTTATATAATTTTTCAGTTGTGGAAGTTCAATGCTCTCAAATGATAAATTTCCCAATTTTTTCAATGGATTTAAGTAACCAGATACTCAATAATGTTCAAATAATTGAACAAATAATACACATTAGAGCATGGAAAGTAAAATAGAAAGTGCGTCGGAAAAAGCTATTATTTGTAGTCATTCATTAAATTCCACAATCTTTATGCAAATATTATTTTCCTTTTTCTCGCATATTCCAATATACTTCATCCATGCGTCCGTATAATTGCAACACAAGTGCATGAAATTGCAAAAAAAACTGGTAATTTTGTTTTTTTGGGCTTTCGTGACATTGAGTTTTGGCGCCAAAAATAAAATTTTACAGATTAATCGACTATAATGTCGCCACCTTCACCTTATATTTAAATGTATTTTTCAAAATTCAACCGTTTGAATACTTTTCTTTCCTTTCTTTCTTTCTAAAATTAAAACAAAAAATCAAGGCCGTATGAAAAAAATTAAGTTGATGATTTATTATCCATTATACAGGGTGTCCCAGATCAACTGGTCAATACTTATACAGCATATAGAGGAACCATAAATGAGAAGTTTGATATGGAAAACCCATGAACGTTTTACGCTCAAGGTAACGGATTGAAATTTGGTCTAAAAATATTTCAATCCTAATCCATATTATTTCATTTTCATGCAAAATTATTCAAGCTTTAATGAGAGGATTGAACAAATAATGCAACATTCTGTAATTTTTGACCAGTTGGTCTAGAACACCCTGTATTTAATGGGATTTGTTGAGTGTTGTGGGCCGGGAAAAAAAATCTTATTTTATATGAGAACAGATTTTTAATAGATTATTACAATTAAATGAATGAATCAATTCAGATTGTTTTCTATCGAAATTCAAAATATCAACTTCGCTCACGTTGTATCTATAATACGGGGCAGTAGAATTTTTGTTCATTAACCGATATTGAAAAAAAAAAAATTGTTCGATAGGTCTCGACAAACACTTTTTTGAGCATATTTCAAATTCGTTCCAGAGACGTACTTATAATAATTGTGGGAGTTCAAAGGGCGTCAAATTTGAGATAATGATATTTGGGCATTTTGTAGAAAAAATTATGACAACAAACTCCTGATCAGCATCTACAAAAAGCCCCCTGTACAAATTTTCAAAAAAAAAAAAAAAAAAAAAATGTTTTGGTTATATTTTTTTTTGTTTATTTGTAACCTCGTAGGTTAGAGACTTGAAAATTTGTACAGAAGAATTTTTGGCGATCCTGATTGAGATTCCGTTGTATTTTTTTTTCTGTAGCTGATGCTAAATAAACGATATTATTTTTATTATTATTGAAAAATGACCAATATCATTTTCTGAAATTTGACCCTCACATATACCCATAAGTACGCCCCTGGAACCAATTTCGCATATGCTCAAAAAGGATTTGCGAGACCTATCAAACAAACAAAAAAAAAATGAAATCGTTTGATAAACAAAAATCTTAAAGGGGAGGGGACGCTTTACGGTGCACACCCTGTGTATTTGGTTTTTGAAAAATTTTGTGTACACTTTTTCGATAGAGCTTAAAACGCCAAAATCTATAAATGTTTGTAAATTTATATCGGCTTTCATGAAAAAAAAACAAGAAATCATTTTCAAAACTTAAAAGAGAATTACCACTAAAAATGTACGACAAATTGAAGAATAAACTTATAATAATAAAGTTCCATCATAAAAATGGAAAGAAGATTATTAAAAAAAGTCTATAAAGAAATAGAGTAGGTACTCTCTGAGGAATATAACAATTGAATATATTTTGAATGTAAAAAATTATAAATAGCAGATTGAAACCTTCCCTAAAAAGTGGAAAAACCACATCAATGTCTGATAAAAGTAAAATAAGTTTCAAAGCTTATACTAAAAAAAATAAACAAAGAACAGAAAGGAAACTGAAAAATTAGAAGTGATAAAATCGGGATAAAACATAAGAAGAAAGCTTTTATGAAAAGAAAAATATTTTTAAATGCAAAAAACTATCAAATCTGTGGAAAAATGTTCCCATAAAATCTTTATAGAGCATGAAAGTTCCAAAAACTTGGTTGAAAAGAAATAAAAATTGAAAACAACCCTGAAAACAACTTACATTAAACACATAAAAAATCGTTTTTGTAAAACCTTGTGTAAAACATTCGAGGACATACCTCGAATGTTTTACGAAAAGCGACTTTTGTGATTCTTCTCAGTTTTATATGTTTGTTTTTCAGTAGTTTTTTTATAATTATAAGACTAGGATATTGATAGATTATTTTTTTGTCATGTTGTCACTTAATTAAAAGTCATGGACTTTGTTTCGTTGAGTTTTTGACACAGTCTATAGAATGCACGGATGAAAAAAATAAAAAATAAAAAATAAAGGAAGTTTCAAATTAACAAAAACATATAACTTATCCGGGGCCCCATTATAAATTACTCAATGTATATTTTAGACTGATTTTGATATATTATGTCTTTTTTTATTTCACTGGGATGTTTAAACATTTGACATCTCAAAATCAGTCGAAAATATTCCCAACAACTCATATATTTTTGAAATCAGGAGAAAAATGCAATCGATTACCGTCACCAAATACAGGGTGTTTCATTTGGAAAAAGTGTCAATCTGTCAAAATTTGACATATAGAATTCTTATTTTTGATTTGAAATCAGAAGGTTCAGAAAAAAGATTCCAACTTTGGAGATTTGAACTCTTTTCTTGGGTCAACATTAACAAAGATATCCCTTGAGAGGGACACCCTGTATGTACATTATTTGGAGTGATATCAATTACTGACTTAAATCCCGCGAAAATGATAATCTTGTTTTTCAAAAACTGTGAAAAAAATTCAGCTCATGTATTTGATATTTGGATGGAATAAGAAGTAAGGACTATTAGAATAGTCCAAACTTTCCGATTTTCAAAACAAGAAATATGATTTTTTTCAATGAACCTCCATATTCTTATTACATTAAATTTTTGATTCAAAAACCTATCATTTTTGTAAAGTCATCGAAAAATTTCGCTACATAGAATTTTCAAAAATATTCGAAATAAGAGTGTTTTGTTCTAGGGAAAAGAAATTTCCAACTTTCCCTTATTTTTTGACCAACCAGAATATATCGTCTTCAAATTTTATTACCAAGGTCCAATGTCCTTGACAAATCTAAATCTCAAATGGCAGAAAATATTTCATAGACAATAAGAGAAGAGAGATTCACAAATTGCCAATTCAAAGACCAAAATCATGCATTTGAATGGAACGCGGTTTCTATACAAGACCCCTTGGGCAAATTTGCTTATAAGGCAACTTAATACGTATATAAATAACTTTCTTCTCTTCTGCTGCCATTTCTTGTTACTGGACACATCCCATGCAGTAATATTGAAACTTTTACCTTCATAATAAAAATATCCACACCACACGTTTACTAAAAGAATCTGAAATCTGAATAACAATCGCAACCGTCCAATGAAAATTTTAAACTGGTCAATTACGGCAAGCGTTACAAAAGAAGCCAGATATAATCGAAATAAATTAATGCTGTTTGAATTGGAAATGTGCTACATTTTATTATAAACGTGCCTGAACAGGTGAATCTATAAATGAATCAAATCAGATTGAACACGTCAAAATAGTCAATAAACCGGTTTAAGATATTGAAAATTATTACATGGTTAATGAAATATACAGTGAATCAATATTTTTGGTTTTAGTAGGTCAAAACAGGTTTTCAAAACTTCAACACTTTTTGTTGTTCATTCTTGGTTGAATGGAGTATCAAATTTTACTGAACTAAAAATGAATTAATAGCCCAGTAAGTTTGTCTTTTGTGCTAAAAGATTCATTTAGAATAATTATTCCGTATAATTTGTCTGATTCCATCACCAATTCCGTGTTGATATGCGTGCACAAGATGTTAATACGCAACACATTTTCCACGCATGATGCGTAAAATGAAAAATTACGTAAAAACCTTCAATAAACATATATAAACACATGACATCCTGTATACAACGATGATGAAGACATGGTTAAGCAACAGCGACAATTATTGCTGGGTCAGTTGCATTTCGCATTGTTCAAACACAATTGTTTTTCACGAGTCAGTTGGTTTGAAAAATCTGTACAAACAAAAATGGAGAATAGAATTAGATTGAAGTATGTCAATTGAATCGATCTGAGAGAAATCAGTTTTTTACTTTCGTTCGCTTTTTTGCTCTATTGAAGGATAATCAACTTCAAATTTGGTTCACATACATGATTGCGCGCAACTAGGTATCAGATGCAATGATTTTAAAACAATATAAAGCACAACATCGAAATTTTCTTGAAAAATTCGCAACGAGAACAAATTTCGGGATTTTTAATTCGAGCTCGCAGGAGATTCGGCAAGAAAATTTCATGCCAAAACTATTTGAGATGATTTAATAGTAGTGGCTGGATGTAGCTCCCATGCACCAGTTGGGTTGGGATTGTTAGGGAGAGTGGGGATGACAACACTGTAATCATATGGGAGCTACATCCAGATGCAAAGCCAGGGAGATTTCCACTTATTAATCTTTCAGTCACGTGATTATGAGCAGGGTGATTTCCGATAAAATTAGGTCGTTGCCATAGCAACATAATAAAATGCAAGCCTATGATTGGTTAGAATTGACTGGTAGGAAATTTTCAGTATACTTTTGCATTTGAAAATTTTAAGTAAATTCAGAAAATGTCCGTCGTCCGCATATTTATACTGAATACAATCGTCTGTTCTGATCGGAATCATTTGGAATCTCAAAATTGTAGAAGAGGTGAACCTCCTCTTCAAAATAAGACCAAGAACGCGTAAATCGATTGAGTTGTTTCAAAATTATGAGCATTCTTGCGTTGTGAGGTTTGACAGCTCATACCTGTCTTATTTGACATGCTAGAAGAAAAAACAGAAGAACAAATTTGAAGGAAATTTCTCAATGAATTAATGAATGAATCACGGAAAAACAGCAATTTTGTGATTTGATAGCACCGTTACGCCATCTTGTGGCTATCTTGGGAACTCCTGATATATTTCCAGCATTCTCTCTAATCCATATTACCCAGTAAATTTTTTTCCGCAAGTCTCTGGGGTGCCTAGCCTCTGAGATCTGGCACCTAGACATTCCTAAATAGACACCCTGTACGAGTTCTCAAAGAATTGGTCAAGGACCTCCCGAAAACCAGGAAATCTCCCTGGCTTTGCATCTGGATGTAGCTCCCATATGATTACAGTGTTGCCGTCCCCACTCTCCCTAACAATCCCAACCCAACTGGTGCATGGGAGCTACATCCAGCCGCTACTATTAAATCATCTCAAATAGTTTTTGTCATGAAATTTTCTTGCCGAATCTCCCGAGAGCTCGAATTAAAAATCCGGAAATTAAGAAAATTCGCAACTCGACAAAATTTCCGAAAATAATTCGAGCTCTAGGGAGATTATAGGTGAAAATTTCCTACCAGTCAATTCTAACCAGTCATAGGCTTGCATTTTATTATGTTGCTATGGCAACGACCTAATTTTATCGGAAATCACCCTGCTCATAATCACGTGACTGAAAGATTAATAAGTGGAAATCTCCCTGGCTTTGCATCTGGATGTAGCTCCCATATGATTACAGTGTTGCCGTCCCCACTCTCCCTAACAACCCCAACCCAACCCAACTTTCACAGACAGAGATAAGGCAAACGGCAACACTGTGGTTGGTGCATGGGAGCTACATCCAGCCGCGAGTGCTTGACAGCTGTTAAAGACAAATATTTTTGATAAATGATTTATTTACAACTTCTAATACAAAGTTGCAATGTTATCAATTATGGACAATATTGGTTATAACTTCCAAATGTTTTATAAAATCCTGATTCCCTTCTTTCTTCCTCAATGGCGAGTAGAGTAAGGAGCCGTTGGTTTCTTCCACTAAATGCGAGGTGAGTCCTGGGTTATGTTTTTTCCAATGATCAGTTTTGGCATGAAATTTTCTTGAGGAATCTCCCTAGAACTCGAATTAAAAATCCGGAAATTTCCGGATATAATTCGAGCTCTAGGGAGATTATGAGTGAAAATTGTTCGTCTAAATTCTCGACAAAATTCCGCACAACTTTCATGTATTACACTTGTTTCTGGATTTCGAAGAAAAATAATAATAATAATACCTTTATCCAGCATGATAATGCTACAATATGTATATGAAAAAAAAAAGTTCATAGTATTAAAATGAATAATAATCAGAACAAAATTTAGAATATCACAAAATAAACACTAATAAAATTGTTCTGAAACACTTAAGAATATTTTAAAAATATTATTTGTAAGGAAAACAGATTAGGTTATATCTCCCACCATCAATATCACTTCTCAATAAATATTTTAAGCCTCTTGCTTCAACCATCTTAGATGGGACCTTCAAAATTTCGAATAAATATCCCAAGCATTGAATTTTTGAAAAATTATCATTCAAATAAAGGTTATAGATCGCCCTGTATATTGACAATCTGCCGTCAGTGACAAAATTTGATAATAGAGTTGGTCAACTTGACAGTCCATGTTCAAAATTTCAAGTTAATATCTTAAAAATTGTAGGATTTTTTTCAAATATATGGTTCGAAATTGGTAGCTATATTGAAAACTAAAAATGTGACGAAAAAATAAGAGAAAAATAAAAATTAAATGGAGAAAAATACAAAGAACCTACGCAAAAATGAAAAGTTAACGCTGAAAAAGTAAACCAAACAATTAATAATAAAATATTCAAAGTGAAACCAGTCTTCAGATTAAACAAAAATTTACATTCAGTGGAAATTTACATTTTCATGATGATAATGAAATTATTTAGTATATATTATACTTTTTTTTATTTTTTTCCGGGTTTATTTATTTTATGTACTCACTTACTTTATTTTATTATTTTGACTGGATTATTTTTTTTCACTCAATTTTATTTGTTTTTATAGTTTTTTTGAAATTTAGTATTATTGAGACATTTTGATGATTTTATTGCAAAACACACGATAACCTATCAACTTTATATTCGGCATTATTAAGGAGAGACCGCTACAGTAACTTTTTGGAGTTGAATGCGAAAGAGTAAACATTTTAATGGAGAATTTGCAGAACCGGTTATTTTTATTTGAAAAAAAACTGGCGTGTATATTTTTTATCAAAAAATTACGCTGTCAAACTTTATTTTTGTGAAGTATGCTACTGTAATATTCACTCAATTATCTTTTTTTCGTATTTTGCACGTTGAGTTTGGGTCAACCTGTATGTACCACACCTCATTTTATGCGTGTATAAATTTCTCTGCCCATTCAATCAGGAATTTGTTTTAATAGAAAAATAAAATATAAGGCTCAGCTTACACTAATTTATTTAAAAAAATTCAAACATGAACAGGATGTGTCCAAAATTTGAAAAACGGATCTTGATGAATAAATTATTGTGATAGCAACGTTATATTGAAAATAAGAAGGATACGCACTTTTGAAAAAATGCAGGAGAATGTTCACAAAAAAATACAAACATCGTAAACGACATCCTGTTTTTGAAATGAATCAATAAATAGTTACAGCCCTTGACGGAATTTGCAAAAAAACTCAAAAGTTTGTTTTGACCTAAGAAGTTGAGCCCATATACAAAAATACATCTGTAGATAAAGCCGGTTTTTAGTTATTTTTCTCCAAATTGCCGTTTTGGTTCACAACAAATTTCGAAAATTGAGTTTATCGATTTTTTCAAGCAACAACAACAAATACAAAAAAATAAATGCAAAATCTTGAGACTTGTAAATATGCGATCGTGATGACTGGCGATGTGTGTATAAAATATACAGGGTGATTTTCAAGTTCATATATTTCTCTTAACACTGTATAGAATGCATGAAAATGAGATTTTTTTTCAAATAAAACACTGTCCGAAAATGCCCTTTTTATCATAACTTTTCTACCACTCCACATAATTCCACAAAATTTGGAACACTTCTTTTGATCATCAAGTTACATTTTTTTATGTGAAAGTTTTTGGAAAAATTACACCAGTGGCGTTCGAACAGGATTTGTGTTGAATTTTTTAGAAGAAAAAAATAGTACGCCACTGCTTTTTCTTGAAGTCAATATTATTTTTGAAATGCTCATTCACTTTGGAGTTTATTTGTTCTCCTGATATTTTTACGCACGACAAACAGTTTTCGTCTAAAGAAATAAAAGCCATTTTGATGCATGGAAAAATCGCTAAAATCTGATATGGTTTTTGTCTAATTTGTATCAACATAAGGTCAATTACATACTATTAATATCATTATTACTTTTTATGTAGGTTATTGACCCTACTTCAATACAAATTAGACAGATTTGAGTGATTTTGCCATGCATCAAAATGGCTTTTATTTCTTTAAACGAAAACCAAATTAACCCCGAAGTTCAAAAATGATATCGATTTTAAGAAAAAGCAGTGTCGTACTATTTTTTTTGTTTAAAAAAATTCAATACAAATCCTGTTCGAACGCCACTGGCAGAATTTTTCAAATACTTTTACATCAAAAAATGTAATTTAATGGTCAAAAGAAGTGTACCAAATTTTGTGGAAATATCTGGACAGGTAGGGGAGTTATGATAAAAAAGGGATTCTTTCTCAAAACTTTAACACCCTGTATCTGGGAAACGAAGCATTTTCGGACATAATTTTATTTGAAAAATCTTATTTTTTTGCATTCTATACAGTGTTAAAACCGAGCAGGTATCAACTTAAAAATCACCCTGTAGATCTCAATAACCATCGCTCGTTTAAGAAAACTTTTTGAATATTCTAAGAAAATTTTAGTTAAATAAGTGTGAGTACATCTAATATACACATCACAAAATGTTTTAGACCACCCTCGCATTTACAGGGTCAATCTCTATATTGACCCATGTTATGCTACATGGAGATATGAAATTTGTATCGCTTTTCAAAGAAAGCAAAGCCTATGCCATATTTTTCAACAAGTTGATTTTTTTCAACAAACACCCTGTATGAAAGATCTTTTTTCCTGATTTAAAAAATATATAGTTTCGGTTTAAGAAATATTCAAGCTCAAATATGTTATATATCAGAAATGTATTAACTAATTAATATTTATTCCAACCTTATCACATTTTTTTAAATTTTATCCATGGCAACCGGAATATCAATTTTAATTTTTGAATATATTGAATTTCTAATATTTCTTAAACGGCTTATCAAAAAAATACGAAAAAATAAATATAACAGCGCATGTTTTTAGGGCAAGCATTGGCAACAGCAACAGCAAACAAAAAAATCACCCATGGGGACAATTTGAGCCTAGAAACCAAATTTATTGATTTCAATAATAAATGATCTGGCATTAGACAACAGGTGCCAAAATGATCGCTGACACCGATAGGAGCGGCTAAAATAACTGGGAGAGTGCAATTGATTTCTCTCCTTGATTGACGTTAATTCAAAATAAGTGATAAAGAGAAATTGTTGTTGTTATATTGATATTAACACTGACATTTAACCTCATACCATGAACTGCTTTTGGCGCCCTTTCACCACCACGATCAAATCACTGTTACCTTACTGGGCTCACATTGCAATAATTATTATTAAAAGGTAAAATCCTCACCGCAAATATTTGCAAACTAGTATGACATAAATACTAAAGGAATGCGGTTTATTTAGAACGTCATGCAGCGCAATTTGAATCAATTCTTCTTTCACTCGAAATTTGCTGGTAACACCATCTTCGTTACACGGCAAGATAACGGTAACCGTGGTAACAAAATTATAAAACAACGCGCGTTTCACGTGGAACCTCGCACTATTTTATACTTACAATCAAACTTTTCCGACATTTTCGCGTGCGTTGCGTACTACCGAACCTGTCCGTTCTGTTCGTTTCACAGTACGATTCTGCAGAGATTGTAAACAACAGACTGTTTTCACCTCTTTGAGAGACCCAGTTGGAAGATAATATGACCTCGTATGGTCTCGCATGTCCTCGTGCAACAAAACTGACATTTACCTCCCGGGCACACTTCTTGATGATCAAGTCTTTAACCGTTGTTAATTTTTTTCAAGTGTGACCTGTGTCTTCTGCTTTTTGGACAACCCATTTCCGTAGATGGCATTCATTGACCTGTTGTTTACGCAGGTACCCGTGCGCTAGAGACCTGTTAAGGTCGTTAAAAATAGGTCACTATGTTACATCTTCTAGACGGAAGAGTTGATTGAGTTTGAGCTACGCTAAGAACCTGTTGAAGGATGATTGTTACATAAAGTGTAATTGGTTTCCGGGCGTTCTGCTTTATTTCATTCTGTACGGTAGAGCGTGGATGATTTGTTCTTTTTTTGATTTGTTATTTGTAGATCAGGTGATGCGAAATGTTTGCGTTGTACGTTTGTGCAAAAAAATTATATTATAATCATTTTAATCAAAAAAAATTGCAAAATTACATATTGTTTAGTAGTAAAAACATTCTTTTTCTACTTTCACTCCATGAAAATAAACAACTATACTGACATTCCCCGATATTACTGACAATACTGACTTTTAATTTTAATAGTGTCAATAATGTTGTGTTCCATTATGCAGTGATGCAGTGTTGCCAGGTTAAAGGGTTCTAAATCTGAAATCGTTTGTTCATCCATCTCTGTTTAGATGAGGACAGTCGATCTGTTTTTGTTAGATGAGTCAAAAACACATTTCCATTGCTTATTCAACTATTTCTGTTTATTTTTGGTTACCAGTTTCATTTTGATAAGTCTTTTTCTAATTTTAACGTTTAATTTGGATGGGTTTTTGTTTAGAACTTCTTCAATATTTTGGGTTAGTTTAATCCAGGTTTAATTAGTTTTGGTAGGTTTGGGTTGATTTTCATTTAATTTGGTTATTTTCCAGATTCGAGGTCAATATCTCTTGTAGTTTTCTCTCTGTGCTTCTGCAAAGTTTCAAGGTTGCTTCGTACTCAACTCAATAGATCATTGATTAGCAAAATTTGAGGTCTTGGGAGTTTGATATTTTTTTGAGAAATTTAGCAATAATTGAGAAGTATTGTCCAAACTCAAACTCGATATCTCTTTTAGTTTTTTGTCTGTGCTCCTGCGAAGTTTAAAGGTTGCTTCGTAAAGAACTCAATAAATAATTAATTAGCAATAATAGTTGACGAGGTCTTGGAAGTTTGATATTTTTCCCAAACATTCAGCAATAATTAAGTAGTATATTGTCCAAAGTTGAAGTCAATCTTGTATTTTTTTGTCTGTGCTTCTGCAAAAGTTTTGAGGCTGATTCGTACACAACTCAATAAATAATGAATTAGCAATAGTTGAGGGGGTTTTGGAAGTTTGATATTTTTTTGAGATATTAAGTAATAATTGAGGACAATATATTGTCGAGATTTGAGGTCAATATATCCTGTATTTTTCTTCTGCGCTCCTGCAAAATTTTGAGGTTGCTTCGTGCACAACTCAATAAATAACTAATCAGCAATTGTTGAGTAGGTCTTGGGAGCTTGATATATTTTTTAGGGATTTAGCCGTGATTGAGAAGTATATTGTCCAAAGTTGAGGTCCATATCTCTTGTAGTTTTTTGTCTGTGCTTCAGCAAAAATTTTGGGGCTGCTCCGTTCACAACTCAATAAATAATTAATTAGCAATAGGTAGATGGGGAGGTTTTGGAAGTTTGATATTTTTTTGAGATATAAAGTAATAATTGAGAAGTTTATTGTCCAAATTTGAGGCCAATAACTCAAGTAGTCTTTTTTTTCAGTGCTCCTGCAAAGTTTTAAGGTTGCTTCGTGCACAACTCAATAAATAATTGATTAGCAATAGTTGAGGAGGCCTTGGAACTTTGATTTTTTTGCACGAGGTTTAGCAATAATCGAGAAGTACATTGTCCAAATTTGAGGCCAATATCTCTAGTAGTTTTTTTTTTGAGTGCTCCTGCAAAGTAATTGAGGAGGCGTTGAGAATTTGATTTTTTTTTTCTTTTAGAGATTATAATATATTGTCCAAATGCAATAGTTGAGGAGATCTTGGAGGTTTGATACTTTGTTGAAAGATTTTGCAACAATTGAGGAATATATTGTCCTCTGTCCTCAATTATTGCTAAATCTCTGAAAAAAAAATTAATCTCCCAAGGTTAGTTTTGGTTAATTTTGTTTAGTTTCGATTCGTTTTGGATAGTTTCAGTTACTTTTGGTTAGTTTGATTAAGTTTTGATGGGTCCAGAGTTCTGGATAGTTTCAGTAGATCTTAGTTAGTCTGTTGTAGTTTTGATCAATGTTGGTAGGTTTGGGAACCATGGAACCAGAGAGCGAATGAGTCAAAGAACCAAAGGGAAAATTTACACCCGGCATGCACTATATTTTTTCTACCCATGAAAATGAGTCTAACCACTGTATTCTGTTCACCGATGAAAATAATTCGAACCACTGTATTTTGTCTACCCATGAAGATATTTTGCACCACTAACCCAAGCAAATTGTTCGATACATAAAACTTGTTAAAATAATGTATGTTTGTTATGCTCCACTAGTGCACACTTTTCTACACTACAACACTCAGTGTGGCTTTGTTTGTGAAATGTTTGTCTGTTTTTTTTGAATATTTTTATTAAACTAGAAAAGATATTCTGTCCGGAAAAACAGACAAACATTTCACAAACAAAGCCACACTGAGAGTTTTAGTGTAGAAAAGTGTGCACTAGTGGAACATAACAAACACACCTAATCCTCTCCTCTCTCTCTTTCTCATTACAGTTATTACGCCAGCCAACTTAACCAAACTAAAACTTTTCAAACTACATAATAATATTGTCGAAACATGTCAAGCAACTTATTCTGGCGCATCCGTCAATTACCCAATTCGAGTCTGTATTGATTTTGCTATTACTATAACGGTTTATTGTTCATACCAACGCCATCTGTTGTGGACTTTTGGAAAATTGCCAAGAAAATGTTTGTTGTGATCGTTCAATAGGGAACTTGCATCAATTTTTCTATTGCTAGATGCGACAGTCCATGAAAAATATTGGGATTGGAATTTGAATAATCATATTTGAACGAAATAATAAATAAAAGTCTGAGTTACATTCAATTTAACTTCGAAGTGAAAGTAACAGTCAAACCGGAATCATATGCTACCAATGCTCCCCTCCATTGAACTTGGCATAAGCGTGACTGAACACAAATTCAATGTAGATGATGGCATATGATTCTCGTTTGACTGGCGGAAACCTGTAACCTCCACTTCGAAGTGGAATTGAATGTGAACCTTACATTTTCAGATTAATTGTCTATTAATGTGAGCTTACATTGGTTCTGTCACTTTTGTGTGAACCCTGAAGAGCCCTCTCGAACAATTTCAAAACATGTGTTCATATTGCGATCGATTTTAAAATGACTATGAACATAGTTCCACTAAAATTCACCACAGATTGGCGGAGTTCACTTTTGAGAACAGATTTCACCATATTGACTTTCAGTTGAAATTTTATAATTTTAACGAATGTTAGAAAGCGTATAACGATTCCCTACCCTACCACGTAACATGGCGTTAGCACATAGTACGGCGCATTCACCACTTAGTGTAGAATCGTTTGGCTTTTGGTACATTCTAGCGAAACTAGATGGCGTCGAAGATTCTACTTTGTTCTTTCAATCCTGGCGAGGGTATATAATGAGATCCCAAGTCTAGTGAGTTCAGTTCAGATTTTGAGCGCGAAACATAAATAACTAAATTATCTGTTGTCCTCAGAGCTTGCGCATACATACAGGCATGTATCCTCTCTGAGGTGGGGGTCTCCACATCGGGAGCATCTGGCTTGCCTGGACTTGCAATATTTTCTTGCATGCCCAAAGCTAAGACAGTTATAATACTGTATATTATTTTGAACAAACATTTCTACCGGGTAACTGACTTTGAATAGCCGGACTTCCTTTGGAATTGTTCTGTCCGCAAAGGTAAGACAAAAGGTTTTGGTTGGTCGCAGTTCAGTTCAGTTCACTCCCTCTCGACATTCTTTCACCCTCGATTTTTAGAACGGCACTCGGCCTCGTTGATAAAATCTTCCGAATCTATGAGATAGCCCATGTCTATCACTAGGGTCTTGTAAAGATTAGGCATTCATACAATAATGCATTTTTCCAGTTTTTAAGCATAGTTTTGGGTTTATAGAACAATTTCAACTAAAAAAAATGCTGGATGAACAACTTTTGACAAGACAAAAAATTCCAGAATAAACTTTTTTTTTCAGATTTCAATGCAACAACTCCCTAAAATGACAGCTTCGTCACATTGTTACAAGCAACAAGCTACATATTAGAACCAACATGCAATGTTGCCAAGCGTATCCAAACTTCCTAAAAACCATGACTGCAATAGTTTTGCCAGTATATTTTGATAGACTGACAAAAAAAAACAATATAACATAAGATACTGAGATTACTGAGAACGAGAACTATGAGAATGTCAAAGTTACAAAAATTATATCCTTGGCTTATCTGATCAATCAAGTTTCTGAATCTCTGAGACGGTGACCCAAACTAACCAGAACTAACTCAATCCTCACCAAAACTAACCCAAATCAAACAAACCCAATCTGACCAAAACTAACCCAATATAACCCAAACTAACCAAATTTAACCAGAACTCACGAAAACTAACCAGGACTCACCCAATCTGACCAAAACTAACCCAATCTAACCCTTTCTAACCAAGACTAACCCCAAATCAAACTGACCCAATCTGACCAAAAACTGACCAAATCCGACCAAAACGAATCCAATCTAACCAAAACTCACCAAAACTAACTCAAATTAACCAAAACTAAACCATTCCGACCCAATCTAACCAAAACCCACATAAACTAAACAGAACTAACCAAAACTAACCCAGTTTGACCAAACTCAACCCAACCAACACTTACCTAATCTAACCAAAACCTACCCTATCTAACCAGAACTAACCCAATCCAACCAAGACTTACCCAATCTAATCAAATCAAACTCAAACTGACCCATTCTAACCAAAACCCACATAAACTAAACAGAAGTAACCAAAACTAACCCAGTCTGACCAAAATCAACTCAAACTAACCCAATCTAACCAACACTTGTTAGAATAGCAATCTACTCAGACTCTAGCCACGTTGCCAAATGTGCCAAACATATGTGAACGGAACATTGCGGTTTGTGCTAGTAGGATGTAAAAAGGAAGAATAGGGTTAAGTTGTTAAATGAACGTGTTTACTGAAAACGAGTAATAAAAAGCTAATTTTTGATTCACCAAGGTGTTTGACTTCAATTGTGTGCTTGTGTTCTGAGAAGTTTTCTCCCCTTATCTGACTTCCACAACCCTATCATTTAAGAACACTAACCCATTCTAACCAAAATTAACTCTATCTTACCAAAACTAACATAATCTAACCAAAACTAACCCAATCCAACCAAGACTTACCCAATCTAATTAAATCAAACTCAACTGACCAAAACTATCCCAATATTCATGGCCAGAACTCACCCGAACTAACCAAAACCAGACCAATCTAACCAAGACTGACCCAATCTAACAAAACCTCACCCAAACTAACAAAAACTAACCCAATCTAATCAAAACTAACCCTTCATCTGCTACAGACAAAAATATCAAAAACATTTCTCACAGCATCCACTTGGCAACACAGCGCGTGTTTATCATTCTTGGTCTTCAATTAGTGAGTAGTGACTTGAAAATCTTGACATATTGAGAGTTTTGTGAATCACATTTTCAAAATTCATTTATCCTGCTTGACTATTTGTTTTAACTTCTTTAGTGGTTACAGGAGGAACTGTAGTACATGAGAACAACAGAAATTGTCCTTTTCAATGACTCACAACTGGAACAAATCAAGATTTTTGGAAAATGTTCGTGTGAAACAATGTGCCTAAAAATTGGTGTTTTTTCTAAAAAAAAGTGATTCATCCAGCATTTTTTCTCTTTAAAATAGTTAAACAAAGAATAATTCACCAAATTCGCCTTCAAGAAGTGCAAAATACGTGGATGCCTAATGTTTACAAGAACCCTATCCCTATTCCGTTTACCGATATCATTCTTTGGGGAATATAAGCCCTTAATTGATTTTTCTGTAGATTAGTATGGTTGATAATAGCCTAGTTTACACCGAAAGCTCGTTTAGTTCGGTCCGATAGGACCAAGTGGGTGGGGAGAGTTCGGTAGGACCAATGCTTGCTTCCTGCCCGTTTACACCGTCTTGCAACGCGTGAACTAAATGTGTACGCCCGCAATTCGTCAAATGTCAAAAACAAGTCGAAATAATTCATCAGCACAATTCGTAACCAAAAAAAACATGAGTAAGTACGCTCAGATTGCCTTAGAAACTCAGAACCAACACAATTCACAATAATAACAATCAATATAACCTCAAAATTTTGATCCAGATCGAACCAAATATTTGGTTCGGATATAGTCCGAATTTGGTATTTGGTCCGCGGACCAAGTTGTCGTTATAAACTAGGCTAATAAGTCCAGATAGACGCACACTTGATTGTATCCTGATTTTTTTAGGCCCGTAATGCCCTTGATTCCTATTCGATGAAGAATTTTACTTAGGTCGGAGTAGTGTAATCCCGACACATTTCTGTTCTCTGATTGGATGATAACTAAGAATGGTTTCACGTCGTTGTTTGGGCTAAAATCAGCCAAAAACCCAATAAACCAGAACTCACGATGCACGCACTCCGACCCGCAGACGCTTTTCTTTTTCGTTCTCACATTTCAACATCGCGTTGGAAGTTGAAAACACGTATTTCCATAAGACAACTGCAACAGCTTTAAATAATCGCAATAGGAGAGACCGATTTTGGTATGGGTTCATGGTGGGGTAAAGAATCGTTATATGCTGTTAGGAATATCATGGGTTATGAAGTCAAATTGTATGGGTTCCGCTTTTGACGTTAAATTTGACGATTTTGTATATTGATGTCACATATTTCCCAATACGGTCATTGGAGTAGACTGAAATTAATACTATAAATAAAATATAATTTTATTGATTGCAGTCCTTTATAATAATACAGACCATGAGATGTGAATATAAACAACAATCAAATAAATTGAACTCATTTTATTACAAAAGTTAATTTTACAAGATGCAGTTTACAGAGTTGGCATTCATCGATTGGTTCTAGTCGGACAACTTTTCACATTCCAGAAGCTTTTGGGCCTCGCTCTGTAACAAAAGAATAATTTGCAATTAATTGTTATTTAATGAAATTGACTGTACAAAAATTTCCTATGATATATAAGTTCCACAATCATATTCACAGTTTAATTCAGCTTAGGATATTTTTCAACGGCTAGAGTGGGTTTCAGTTGAAAATTACGAGTAAACAACCGACCAAAATTGATCAATTATTCTCTTCTATGGACCGAATTGAGTCTGAATTAATTAATAAATCGGCAAAACAGTGATTTGCATGACAAAAATCAATTAATTCTGAATGACTCTATCGAGACGATCGGGAAGGTTTTTTTTATTGTGGTAGGTTCATTGCGATATGGCTCTTTTGAAATAACATTTGAAGAAGTGGATAATAGATGGCTACACCGTCGACTTGAAGTGATTATAAAAAAGATGCTGATCAACAATTTCGCGCATCATCATATTGTTATACGTCAAGTCATGAAGATTTCCAGAATATTTGTGCATTTCATATCATTACGCACATGCGTGTGACTGTGGTTTTTCCAAATTAATTCCAGTACGCTAAATGCCAAATTCAAAAAGTCAACAATTTTCTCATGCAAAACAACATGCTATTCATATTTTTTAAATGAACAACGGATTCTTATTAGTTTCTATGGCGCAAAGTGAATACGCGAAAACGTCGCAAGGCCTACGTTGTCTGTTATAAGCCGGAGTACAGTGAAGTGCGGCGATAGCTTTGCGAAAAATTATTTCAAATATAGTTGAGTCATATGTAATGAGTTTTATGATTTAATTATGATGCCATCTTGTCCTATTTTCCAGGTGAATATCATCTCTTAACGGTGGTTAAATTGGTATTGTCACTCTGTTGGATATGCGACCTCATTCGTGTGGCTTTTTCGAAAAAACAAATTTTTATGCATTTTTGGAATGAGTCACAGCTTTTCATCGATCTGTCGCTCGTTCGCCCGGTTTTTTTTCTGGTGTTTGTGTACAAGGTGGCTGGACTTTTAAACTCATTGATATCTCTATCCCCGAAATCTTGCTAGAAAATATTTTCTTTATATTGGTTATTTTCTTTAAAATGGAATTTTGAAATAAATTGGCATACTCAGGTACTCAAATTTTATTATTCGAACCAATATTTGTTATGCAACGTTTTGTCCTCTGACCATAAATCTTTTTTCATAATTACAAAATACTCACTGTTTTCTGTACACTTATATTAATTCAATTCTTTTTATTGTTCCTTTCTTAATTTTTCTCATTTCTAAATTATAATCTCATTAAACAAATGATGGATTCTTCAATAAAGAAGATTAAATTAAGTATCAGTTGATCAGGGCAGGTTTTTAGTTTTGTTATCTTTTTTTTTGTTATTATAATCCAACCATCCGATTAATCAAGAGTTCAAAATTCACAAAACCCATAAAAAGCTCAGTGACCAGATTCAAGAAATGAATTTTATCGAAAAGACTGTGATCAAAAAAATTATAAACCATTAAAACTCATAAAAAGCTCAAGGAGAAGATTCAACTCATGAGTTACAAACCCAATGAGTCTATCAACTCACTCGACATTATCTGAAGAAATACGATAAGAAATGTGTTGGCCATTCAAAGTAATGAAACTCTCAACAAGAGGATTTTACTCATAAGTTACTCACTCACTCATCTGATCTACACACTCAAAAAAATATATATATTTTATGGAGGATTGTTAAAGAAAACATTGAAAAGCGTTTAGACTCTTACAAAGCTCAGCGAGAGGGTTTTACTCATGAGTTACACCCTGACTTACTTCATCAATTCATTCAAAAAGCTCATTTTTTCTAAAATTGTCAGATAAGATAACTTTATAAACCGTTCATAAAAAGCTCAGGGTAAAAATTTCATTCACTCACTTGAGGACGATATTAACCATTCAAACTCATCAAAAGGCTACTCACTCACATCATCAACTATATCAACAAACTTATATTTTCTGAAAGACGTTGATGAAAAACAATGTGTCTCATGTAAACTCATAAGAAGCCCAATGGGAAGATTTCACTCATCTGTTACTCACTCACTAACTCACTTAGTGAGTGAGTAACCGTATAAACCGTTCAGTCATGAAAGCTCCTCAACTCATGAGCTACTAGTCATTCACTTCACACACTCAAATTTTCTGATGGATTGTGATTGAGGTAAACTCATGACAAAATCTGATAAAACAAATTTTACTCACGCACGCATGAGTTACTCGCATTAACTTAATTGTTAAAATCAATCAAAAACCCCATAGTTTCTTCCTGTAAATTCATAAAACAACTCAGGAATATTTTACTCATGAGTTACTCATTTGAAAAAAACTAGAAACCTCACTATTTAGGCTCATATTTGGTGGTAAGGAGTATTGAAACTAGTTTGATTCATCAGAGGAGCAAAAATACGTATTACTCATGAGGTACTCACCCAGTCACTTGATGGACTCACTCAAAAAATCAATATTATCTAAAGGAGTGTGAAAACAAAATTTATAAATCATTTTTGAACTCGTAAAAAGGTCAGCGTGAAGATCTTACTCAATAGTTACTCACTCACTTGATCAACTCACTCAAAAACTTTTTTTTCTAAAGGATTGTGAAAGACAACTTTGAAAAGTGTTTAAATTCATAAAAAGCTCACTGGCGTAAAGGTTTTACTCATGAGTGGCACACTCACTCACTCTAAAAACCTCATATTTTCTGAAGAACTGTGATAAAAAAAAACATTGTAAATCGTTTAAATTTATAAAAAGCTTTGAAAGATTTTACTCATGAGTTATCCACCCACTCACTTGTCAAAATCTCTCGAAAAAGTCATTATCCGGAGGACTTTGACTAAAACAATGTTAACTCAGGGAGAAGATTTTACTCATGAGTTACTCATTCATTCACTCGTTGATCACTCAAAAAAGTAATTTATGTTACAAATTCGAGAGCTTTTTTAAATTTGAATTTGGATCCTTATTCGTTTGTTCAAAGTAAATCTGAAAAACGTCTCCGACAAACAGTTCATCAAACTAGTCGCAAAAACACGCAATAAACATTTCTATAATTACATGTTCATGTTTGAAACATGATTTTGGCTTCGTCTGAACATACTTCTCTAGACCATGCAAATTTCTCGATTAATTATCCACGTACGTAACAAAATTGAACGAAATATAAAGCTTTGTTATTCAATATGACGCGACTTTGTCACAAATAAAATTGAAAAACATCGGAAATAGGGAACATGAAAAATGAAGAAACCTAAAATAAGAAGTGTGAGAAAGTCGAAGGTAAGAATATGGAAGAGGAAAATTGGTCAAGAATCTCTTGTAAAGCCAAAATTAACCAAACAAATGTCCTTATAAAAATTAGTGATGGTAATAGTGCAAGTAATAAAATTTGTGATGCAACAAACCTCAAAAATTGCCAAAAAAATCACTGGATAAAGTCAAAAATGATAAGGAAATATAAAAAGTTCAAAATTGAAGAAACTTTCCAAAATAAGCAGTGTAGGAAAGTAAAAAGTAGAAAAATGGAAAACGTTTGAAGAAAATTTGCCGAAAATCACTTGTAAAGTCAAAATTAAGCAAACAAATATCATTATAAAAATTAACAAAGCCAGTTAGAGTGCAAAAATAAAAATTTGTGATGGAACAATCCTCAAAAATTGCCAACAAATCACTGGATAAAGTCAAAAATGATAAGGAAGTGTGAGAAGAGTTATTGAAAATTGAAGTTACCTCCCAAAATAGGTGTAAGAAAGTGAAAAGTGGGGAAATCAAAAAAAAAAAGGTCAAAAATCACTTGTAAAGTCAAAAGTAACCAAACAAATGCCCTCATGAAAATTAACAAAGCCAGTTAGAGTGCAAAAATTTAAATTTTTGATAAAAAAAATCAAAAATTGCCAAAAAATCACTAGATGTAGCCCAAGATGATGAGGAAATATCAAAAAAAAAAAAACTTAAAAATTGTAGAAACCTCCCAAAATAACAAGTATAAGAAAGTTAAAAGTAACAAAATGAAAAACGTTTGAAGAAAATTTGACAAAAATTTCTTGTAACGCCAAAATTACTCAAACATAAAAAATAACAAAGCCAGTTAGAGTGCAAAAAGTAAAATTTGTGATGGAACAATTCTCAAAAATTTCCACTGGATAAAGACAAAAATGATGAGGGAATATAAGAAAAGTTATTGAAAATTGAAGAAACCACTCAAAATAAGAAGTGTAATAAAGTTAAAAGTAAGAAAATAGAGAAAGTTTGTCAAAAATCATTTGTAAAACCAAAATTAACTAAACAAATTTCCTCTCAAAAATTAACAAAGCCAGTTGGACTGCAAAAATTAAAATTTGTGATGAAACAAACTTCAAAAATTGACAAAAAATCACTAGATAAAGCCAAAAATGATGAGGAAATATCAAAAAAAAATCTTGAAAATTGTAGAAACCTCCCAGAATAAAAACAATAAGATATGCAAAAAAAAAGAAAATGGAAAAAGTTTTAAGAAAACTTGTCAAATATTTATTGTAAAGCCAAAATCAACCAAACATAAAAATAAAAATTGGTGATGGGACAAATTTCAAAAATTGTTAAAAAAACACTTGATAAAGTTAAAAATAATGGTGAAATATGATGAAATTTTTTGATAATTCAATATACCTCCAAAAATAAGAAAGTTGAAAGTAAGAAAACTGAGAAAGCAAATTTGTCAAAAATCACTTGTAAAGCCAAAATTAACAAAACAAATGTCCTCATAAAAATCAACAAAGCTAGTAGGAGTGCAAAAAAAATCAATCTTGATGAAACAAACCTACAAAAATTGCCGAAAAATCAGTTTATGATAAAGAAATATAAAAAAACCTTGAAAATTTTTAAAATCTTTCAAAATAAGAAGTGTAAGAAAGTTAAAAGTGAGAAAAAGGAGAAAGTTTGAAGCCAAAAATCACTTGTAAAGTCAAAATTAACCAAACAAATATCATTACAAAACCAGTTATAGTGCAAAAAATGTGTAATAGAACAAACCTCAAAAATTGACAAAAAATCAGTTTATGATGGAGAAATATAAAAAAACCTTGAAAATTTTGAAAATCTTCCAAAATAAGAAGTGTAAGAAAGTTAAAAGTAAGAAAAAGGAGAAAGTTTGAATTCAAAAATCATTTGTAAAGTCAAAATTAACCAAACAAATATCAATACAAAACCAGTTATAGTGCAAAAAATGTTTAATAGAACAAACCTCAAAAATTGACAAAAAATCACTGGATAAAGTAAAAAATGATGAAGGAATATGAAAAAAATAAAATTGAAGAAATCTATCAAAATCAGTGTTAGAAAGTTGAAACTAAGAAAATGGGAAAAGTTTGAAAAAAAAATTATGGAAAATCAAGCCAAAATTAACCAAACAAATGTCCTCATAAAAATCAACAAAGCTAGTATGAGTGCGAAACAATCAATCTTGAAGAGAAATTGCCAAAAAATCACTGATGGATCAAGTCAAAAATTATGGGAAAAAAAACGAGTACTGAAGAAACCCTCCAGAATAAGAAATGTAGGGAAGTTAAAAAAATTAAAAAAGCTAAAGATATCAAAAATAACTTTTAAAGTAAAAGTCGAAAAAGCCAGATAGAGCAAGAAAATAAAACAAATTTTGAAATTTGTAAATTTTCAATCATTCTACAGATGAGTAATGATGGAAAAATATTTTTTTCTAAATATCTAAGAATTGGGGAATCGTAGAATAAAGCCTATGAAAAAAAAAATGTCATGAATCTTGAGTTGAAACATTTTTTGTTAATCGATAAGGTTCTTGAAACATTTCGACATTAATTTTTTAAAGAATATTTTAGCAAATATAACAAAATTGCCAAAAAAAAACAAAAAATCAACGAGTAAAAAGAAATGTCAAGAGTTTTTTCTCAGCAATTTTTATTTAAAACATTTTTCGTAAAAGTTAATTATTATTATTATTATTATTATTATTATTAAACATTTTTCGTAAAAGTTAATTATTTAAAAATCTTTTTGCAAGTTTTGAAGAGAAATTTATTAAAAATATAACAGAGCATTGGTGAACCATAAAAAAGTATTTGTAAAGAACTCTATTGTGGCCATTTTTAACTAAAGTATTTTTCCGAAAATGTAGCATTTTTGATAAATTCCAAATGAATACAAAAAATGCCATTGAAATATTTGTTATATGTATTCAAAAATGATTTATTTGTAGATTAATAACCCACCTGTATAATTTTATAAATCAAAACCAAAGTATCCACACTCTCTTTACATCCATTGTCATTATCGTCGGGAGGATTGTTGTTGAAGGACCTTTTTCCCCAATTTGGTGAAAAATTCAGCTGAGCCACTGAATAACTGACCAAAACTAGTACGACAAACACAACGGAAAGTTGACGAATCATTTTGAGTAATACACGACTGCTCGACCGATGCATACAATGTGGAGAAATAGATGCGAGTGGATCTCTCAATGGAAAAGCTTACATTTATACATGAGATGTTGCGCACCCCTGCGGCTTCAACAAATTAACAGAAAAGAAGCCCTTCGAGCACGTTCTTCTTGTTGATTATTACACGAAAAATCTTCATTATCTTGTCCGGAAATAGTTGGGACTGTGGACGGTGTAGGAGTTGAAGCCTGGCAATGGTCACGCAATTTGACTTTTGTTGATGTTTTTTATTTGCGTCTTGTTGTTTATACAGGGTGGGCCAATGGAAACTTATATTTATTATTATGTTCTGCCGTTAGAAATAGAATTAAGATGACTCAGATGACATAACAATGTCTGATCATCATTAGAAGGAACTTTGCCTCACAAACGAAACCCGAGGTCAACCAACATATTGGTGGTGGGACCATGGGTTGCAGTGGTTGCACACGTGAGGATGACAGTTCAAGAAGTATGGAGGGATAGAGGCACACACTGCTCAAGGCAATGGTGAGGCGTGACGTCATTGACACCAGCGGATGAAAGACTTTGACTTCATAGCAGGAACGAGTGACCCCCTGCAGAACTAGAGTACGATTCAACTTAGAACTATACACCGCCGATGACTCCCTCTCTCTCTCTCAGACTGCGTGGGGGCCTCATATAGCCTGAGAGAGACGAACACATCGTCACACAGTGTCAGATATCGAGATTCTAGCTGGACAATATTATATTGGACAGAATAATGCACAGATGATTTTTTTTTTGACTTGATTCAAGGAATATGAGAATTTATTCAAATACTTTCGACTTATATACAGGGCCATTCAAAAAGTTTGCAACTAACGTTTTTTTTTATTATTGAGTTATTGGAAAAAAATACGGCAAATCAACTCTGCATAACAAATGACAAAAAAGGCACTATGACATAATAATATGTCATGTGATGACTGTCATGGCGGCTGATTTGGAAATCCCACCCTAAATATGCGAAAGGTGAGACTACGCAATCAGACATCAAAAAATGTCAAAGAGAAAAGTTGTTCAGAATTCAATTTTACCCCTACGTGCAAATTTACAAAAAATATGAAGACTCTTAAAAAATATCATTTCCTATTGTCACCAGAACTCTACGCACTAAACAAATTTCAAGTCTCTATATAGCTAATGGGGAAGAGAAAAAAACGATTAACCACTATATTTGATGGATAGCTACATACGCTTATAGTCAAATAGAATCGTTAAAAAATGAATCCCATGATCGGGGACGTAGCTGAAGTGTCATTTTTAATAAAGTATAATATTCCTTTTATTCGAAAAATATAAACCGATGATGTGATTCCATAGATACAATGATCTAAGGAGAAATTTAAAGGAATTCGTTTATTTTTTTTAGGTATTTTTATGATTTGTTTTAAACCTTACTGTTGATAGTACATACGTTGATCAACATTATCCATTGCAGAAAAACACGTTTCACTCGATTGTTCAAACCACCTCCACTTTCGAAGTCTCACTGAAGAATAACTTTTACGACACTACCTAACCCTACTATGTTCCTTAGCCGATTCCAAGAAGTAAGCGTCGTGAAAAATTTTAATCTTTGGTCAAATTGTTTTTCGAACTAGAGGGTATCTTCCTGCATTAAAGATAATTGAATTCGAGGAGCTCGATTTTGATATTTTTTTCTGAATTTTGTCTAGCTAGAATCACGATATCTGAAGTTCTTAGTTGAATTGAAGAAAGTGCATCTCCATTAAAAGTTGTCTCATTGCAGGATTCTGTCCATGAGTTATCCGGCCTTTTATGCTTCTTGGGGTTACCACCTCCCTTGAAAGCATCTTTCTTTGCCTTGCAGACTCATTTGTATCCATCATAGACTCGCAAGAAGTCTTGTCATGAGTCTTTTTTGGCCTTCCTAATTTCCCTTTTGTATCTGTTAATGCTGGTCTTGTATTCATCACAGTGCTTCTCTGTTTGATTTCTCTGTCTCAGTTCCGCTGTCCACCGTGGGCGACTCAAAGGACATGATTTGTGAAAGTCTTTCTTTAATGGTTCCTCTAGCTTCGCTGCATTATCCTGTATTTTCTCTTTGGTAGGTGATCGTGATACCTTGGCTGAAGCCAATGGTTTCCTGTCCCCTTCTATGAGGTCAGAGAATTTCTGTCTGTTCTACGAGGATTTTGAAGCTCGTCATTGATTTCGAAGAGAATTCTCCTATGATCCGGAAAAAATTGTGTAAGAGAGACTCTCCAATTTTCAACCGTTAGCTCGTCGGAATTAGTAGCCAATGTTTAATCTAACACCTCTTCCCTAACCCTGTTTACAAATTTTGGTACATCCCCCTATTGCATATTACAAGGTTGGTGGTTAGTATAAAGTCCAAAATTGACTTACTTCTGTTATTGATGTTACTGCTGCCCCACTGCGTGTGATGACCATTGGTATCGCAGCCTTTTACCAACAGCTTTCCTTTCTCCTTGGCGTGGTGAACTAGAGCAAGTATACAGGTTCTCATTTTACTTACCGACTGAGAATGATATTGATGGTAAATCTTTCGCTTTTAATCCTTGAATTTTGCCTCTATTGAGCCATGGTTCTTGGATTAGCGCGATGTCTACTTTATTCTCCGTCATACAGCACCAAGTCCTCCGATGCCGCTCCGCAGTGGTGCAAATCAACTGCACTGCTTGCAGCTTCAGGTTCCTTGGCGCCATCTTTCCTGTCCTTGGGGAGCCTCGATTTCAGGGTGTCTAATCCGAGCTTGATGCTCCCGTTGTTGCTCTTCAGTATACCGAAGGTATTGTCCTCCATCGTGCATACGATATCCTTTCCAGGCTCATACTTGCACTTTGTCCAAGAGATAACTCTCTAACTTTGCTTGTTCAGGCTCTTGTTCTGCTTGTCAATGATCTTTAGTGTATGGATTCATCGCTCGGAGGCGGAATCCACACTGATATCAATCGACGCAAAGACAGCTTCGAGACTGGTACTACCTCGAGTTTGGCTCCCTGCCAGACTTTCCGTTGTTGCCTCCGACAACTGCTCTTCTAGCGTATCAAAGCTTCTGGAGTTCTTGGGCTTCTTCAAGGAGTTTTGTTCTTCCTCTTCCTCGCTAGAACGCATCCGTTTTTGCATTTTCCTCCCAGAAGCTGGGGGATTTTCCTTCTTTGGTACGTTCTCAGCTGGGGATGACAACGCATCAAACCTCACCAGCGGCCTCCGCTTTGTTTCTCTCTGTTGCTCTTGCCTATGCGGTTCCTTTTCCGATTCATGTTGCCTTTACCCTTGCTTATGCTCGAATTTTGGAAAAATCTTCCTATTTTTTTTATGGAGTCCTTCTCTCTCTATTTCTAGCTTTTTGCGCCGAGGTTTTAGCCTTGAGCTCTTGTTTTTTGTAGGTTGACTGTTCCCCAGGGGTTAGAGATTGTCTTTTCCTCTCCCAGCAAGAGTAACGAATTTCCCCTTCAGTAACCCTCCCTTAAGTAACTCAATAATTGGCGTGTTCTTAGTTGGTGGAGCGATTTGTCTGGCTAATTCCAATAACGAACAAGACTCTAGACTGCTTACTATAGGCGTATTTTGACATCCTTTAGGAAGATGTCATCGGTTATGTTAAACAAAATATAGAGGATCATGGACCAAGAAAGAAGGGGTTGTAAGGGTGGTCTAGGACAAGGAGAACGAGGCGGTTAAGAAGAGGGCGGATGCATTGGGCAAGGGGAAGGTACAGAAAACAAAGACCTCAAATTAGGAAGTCGATAAAACAATCAGATATTGCTAAGGAGGCTTTTCTATATCCGCGTCCTTTGCGAGCAGATCAAGCTACGTTTTTACTTACTAAGGAAATATATGTGCTGATGGGCATTCCATTTTTAATCTGGAGGAGGTTGAGCCGCATGTCTGTGTGGCCTCAGCCCAACTATTCAAGCCTGACTTTGACTTGGGTCTTGGGTCTGCGACATCAAACTCAGATGGAAGGGGAATCTCTTCCTTGGAACAGCCCACAACCACAAGCGCTCTTTCTACGAGGATTGTAGTAGCAGTAGATGAATAATGGGGGTTCTGGAATCAAAATCTGTGCCTCATTTTTCATATCCCGTGCGACGGACCGAGTGGGGTAGGGTTTTTTGTAGCGTTAATTCTGACAGATGATGGTGTTGGATTTTGAATTTCATTATTATTATTGTAATTTTTGAATGTAGGTTGACCAAGGTGTTGACTGGTAATTGTCATTATTTTTTGAATAATTGTCAGTTTTTTGAATAGACAGATATTGATTTATAGCAATATAGCAAAATATAGTTCATATCAAATAGTTAAATATATAGAAATTACATTGCTGGTCCTTTTAACGAAGAACTATCGACACCTGTGGATACAGTCACTGAATAATGGATAAACCCGAGGATGAACCCCAGAAAAATATTGAAGAAGAATACAGCAAGAATAGCATAATAGTCACGCCAGACGATGAAGAAGGCTTTAAAGGATTCACAAATGAAGAAATTAGAGGACATAAAATGATGGATAGAAAAGAAAAATCTCAAAAATCAGCTACTACCAATAAAAAGAGCATGATTACTACAAAGACGCTATCTCAGAATCAAATTCTACGCCTAGAAATTGACGCGAAGAAGAAATTAGCAGACATTGAGGAGAAAACAGCAGAATTGGAAAAACAGAAATTAAGAAGAGAGAAAGAAATAGTAGAAATGGAGTTGCAACTACAATTATCAAAGAGCACCTGTAGTCAGAGCCTAGCAGATAGTAGGAAAGAAGATTTTCCAAGTTTTGAGGATGACTTGAAAGTAGAAAACATCCATAAGGTAAATAGTTGGATAGAGAAAAATGATGATCATTTCAAAGAAAATATTAATTTGTCTTATGATAATACTAAAACAAATATTGAAGAGCATCTTTGCAAGAATGGGCAAAGTTTATTAACTTCAAATGTTGAAAAAATCCTACTTAGACAGACAATCGATAATGAACTCCAATTTTTCTCTGGAAATGTGAAAGAATGGGCAAGTTTTTATAATCAGTATAGCTATACAACAAATATTTTACAACTATCTGAAGAAGAAAATATATGTAGGCTCAGGAAATGTCTAAAAGGGTATGCCCGTAGATCTGTAGAGGGATTATTGATTTCCAGCTTGGTAAAAGCATCAGATGTCATCGAAACTTTGAAAAATAAATATGGTAGACCTGATGTCATAGTGAAAAATTTGATTTATGAAGTCAGAAATACCCCTGTCGTCCGAAATAATAATTTTCCAAGCCTTACATATTTCGCGAAAACTGTGTCTAATTTGGTATTAACTTTGGATTCTTTGAAAATGGAAAGATATCTTTATTGTCCTCAATTGATGGACGATTTAGTACAAAAACTCCCTTACAGTCTACAAATGTCATGGGGAGAGAAAATCGCCAAAAATCCTGAAAATTATTCACTAAAAGATTTTAAATCGTGGATAAATACCAAAGCTACTGCCGCAGGTTACGTACAATCAACATCAACCCAAAAGTTTAATCAACCATTCAAAAGAACAATGGTGATGACCAATAGTAGGAAAAATGAGAAACCTTTCCTGAAATGTCTACTTTGCAAGCAGGACCACAACATTGGAGTCTGCAAGAAATTTATTGAGAAGAACATTCAGGAAAAATGGAACTTTGTGAAGAACAATAGAATATGCTTTTGCTGTTTGAAGTCATACCATCGAATTTCAGATTGTCGTAAGAAACAGAAATGTGGAGAGCTCAACTGTGAAAAATATCACCATAAATTGCTTCATTTCACAAGTCAGTCAGAACAACAAGAATCACAACCTGAAGATCGAAATGCAGAAACATATAGACAACTATCTGACAGTAATGATGGCGTTCCTCATATTATAGCTCATACGTCTTCTCATAGATACCATGATATTTTACTGAAAATAACCCCAGTCATTTTGAAAACCAACGAGACAGAAATTGAAGTTTATGCACTATTTGACGAAGGGTCAACAATTAGTATATTGGACGAATCACTCGCGAACGAACTAAATTTGCTTGGAGAAGAAACTAACCTGAATCTACGATGGACAGATAAGACCATTTCGAAACACGTACGAACAAGGACAGTCAGTTTTGAGATCTCTGACATTCAGAAAAATGAATTTTATAAGATGTCTAACATTTATACCATCAAAGACCTAGACCTTCCAGTACAAAAAGTTAACGCCAACCGTTTGAGAAGTAAGTGGATGCATTTGAGAGATATAAATTTTCCAAACGTAGAAAACATTCAACCAAAATTGCTCATCGGACAGGACTACTGGCAGCTGATAACATCAAGAAAGGTTATTGAAGGACCCAAGAACTCACCGGCTTTGTCATATACAAAATTGGGATGGGTTGTACATGGGAGTGCCAGACAATTTCGAGATCGAATTGATGACAACTTTACTCTTCTTATAAGACGAGAAGACCCAAATGAAGATTTGAAGGATTTAGTGAAATATTTCTTTTCAATCGAGTCACTTGGAGTGAAAATTCAAACTAGGGAGAATATAGCCACTGATAATGAGCAAGCTGAAAATTTAATAAAAACAATATCAAGACGGAAAGATAATCGATGGGAGACTGGATTACTTTGGAAAAATTGTGATGAAAAACTACCTGAAAGTAAAGATGTAGCAATCCAAAGATTCAAATTTATAGAAAAAAAGATGAATCTAGACAACGAATTTAAACAAGCATATACCAAGAAAATAACAGAATATAAGGAGAAGAATTACATTAGAAAATTGTCCTTCGAAGAATTAGAAAAGACCTACAAGAAAATTTGGTACCTACCACACTTCGGAGTTATCAATGCCAACAAACCTGGGAAAATGAGATTCGTTATGGACGCAGCCTCAAAAAGTAATGGAAAATGCCTCAACGATTTCTTATTGAAAGGTCCCGATTTATATAATTCTTTAGTTGGAATATTGTTCAAATTTCGAGAAAAATCAATAGCCTTCTCAGCCGACATCCGAGAAATGTTTCATATGGTTTTGATAAATGAAGAGGATCAACACGCCCAAAGAGTTTTATGGAGAGATACCCCTGATGATGACTTTGAAGTCTATGTCATGCAAGTATTGATTTTTGGAGCAGTGTCGTCTCCTTTTAGTGCACAGTACATTCTCAGAAATGTACCCAGAAGCTGTTGAAGCTATTCTACAACGCCATTACATGGATGATTACTTGGAGAGTTGTGAAAATCCTGGAAAAGCCATTAAACTAATTCAAGACGTAATATCAATTCATAAACAAGGAGGATTTGATTTACGTGGATGGGTTTGTAATTCCGAAGAAGTTTACCATGAAATTCCTGAAGATTTAAGAAGTACCGAAAAGTATATTGACAACGCCGAACAACCTCACAGAAACTTAGGACTGAAATGGCAGCCCAAAGAAGACGTATTAAGTTTCCCTTCAAGTTTGGAGAAAATTGATGCTGAAATTATATCTGGGCAAAGAATTCCCACCAAGAGAGAGATGCTCAAAGTGATTATGTCGCTTTTTGACCCTTTGGGATTATTAGGAAATCACATTGTAAAAGCCAAAATTTTGATGCAAGACGTTTGGAAGAGCGGTTTAGGATGGGACAGCAAAATTTCTGAGGTGCAGTTCAAAAAATGGAGAAAATGGATAAAAGGTTTAGATCAAATCAAGACCTTGAAAATTCAAAGATGCTACGACTACGAAATTACTGAAGATACCAATTTAGAACTACATTTGTTCTGTGATGCTAGTGCAGAAGCTATAGCCACCGCATCATATTTTAGAATTGAAAATAAAGGAAAAGTAAATGTATGCCTGATAATGTCGAAGAATCAAGTAAGCCCTTTGAAACCATGCACTAACAATACCGAGACTCGAGCTCCAAGCAGCAGTTATGGCTAGTCGTTTAGCTAAAACGATTGAAAAGGAACATCGACTACAAATTAGGAGAACTATTTTTTGGTCTGACTCGACTACTGTACTTACCTGGATTAATTCAGATACAAAGAAGCTTCCATCATTTATCAGAAACAGAGTAGGAGAAATCTTGGAAAACTCGAACTTATCGCAATGGAGATGGGTTCCTTCCAAATCAAATGTTGCAGATGATGCTACTAGGAGTGAAATTGAACCGGAATTATTTAAAGAAAGCAGATGGTTTGTTGGACCAGATTATTTATATTTACCCTCTTACTTTTGGCCAACTGTGGGTTTGACTCTTCAAAACGATATTAAACCAAAAGAAGACTTTACAGAAACTGTTTTGGTAAACGTCAAAATAGATGATCAAGAAAATAAGAGATCTTTACCAGACGCCAAGAATTTTTCAAGACTCTCAAAACTTTTACTCGCAACTGCCTATGTTTTGAAATTTATAGAAATTGTTAGGAAATGAAGCAAAGAAACAAACATTTTATCATGCGATTTAGAAACAGCTTTAAAATTATGGTGTCTAGAAGTACAAAAAGAATGTTTTGGAGAAGAGTACAAAGAACTTATGAAAGGAAAATGTGTATCGAGAAGAAGCAAGTTATATAATTTGTCACCCAGTATCTTCAATGGATTGATTTGTTTGAAAGGAAGATTGGAGAACTGTACAGAAATCAAAGAAGAAACAAAACGACCAATCATTTTGAGTAACAAACATATCTTTACTTACCTACTCATCGATGATTACCATAAGAAATTTAACCACGCAGGAGTTCAACTAGTACTTAACGAAATTAGACAGACATATTGTATCATTCAAGGAAGAAAGACGATTACTAACGTCATTAATAAATGCAATATTTGTAAAATAAGAAAAGCAAAACCCATAATTCCTGAAATGGGACAACTACCTTTGGAACGACTGCAAAAACCACCCAGACCATTTACTTTCGTTGGTATAGACTATTTTGGACCACTACAAGTAACAATCGGCAGAAGACATGAAAAAAAATATGGAGTACTTTTCACATGCTTGTCAATAAGAGCCGTGCACTTGGAATTAGCAGATACCTTGAATACGGACTCAGCCATACTAGCCATAAGACGATTTATCTCAAGAAGAGGTCAACCTCAATGCATTTGGAGCGACAACGGGACAAATCTATGTTCAACAGACAAAAAACTTCGTAAGGCGTTGGAAGAAGTAGACGATTCTGAAATCAGAGAACACTGTTTAGCAAAAAACATTGATTGGAAAAGAATTTCTCCAGCCAGTCCACACATGGGAGGTTCATGGGAGCGAATGGTTCGCAGTGTGAAGAACTCTTTGAAAATTGTATTGAAAGAAAGTTTTCCAAAATTGGAAGTACTACAAACACTTCTGGTCGAAGTCGAACACATAGTCAACAGTAGACCATTAACGTATGTATCGACTAATGAAAATGATGTCGAAAGTTTAACACCCAATCATTTTTTGATTGGAAGATCCAGTACAATCAAACCACCAGGAGTTTTCAGTATGAAATTCGATCTTCGAAAACAATGGAGGTTCTCACAACAGCTGGCAGACAGATATTGGCAGCGGTGGATTAAAGAGTACGTACCAACCTTGGCTACTAGATCCAAGTGGTTGGAAAAGAATAGGAATATTTCTGTAAACGAGGTTGTGGTTGTCATGGACAATCAACTTCCCAGGAACAATTGGCCTCTTGGGCGCGTGATAGAAATATATCCTGGAAGCGACGGAAGAGTTCGAGTAGTTGATGTGAAAACCAAAACAGGAACGTATAAGAGACCAATTTCCAAGATTTGCCCAATTAATTTGACAGAAGTCCCACAGGATGATGTTTTTCAATGATTTTGAGTGGGGAGAAATGTTGGATTTTGAATTTCATTATTATTATTGTAATTTTTGAATGTAGGTTGACCAAGGTGTTGACTGGTAATTGTCATTATTTTTTGAATAATTGTCAGTTTTTTGAATAGACAGATATTGATTTATAGCAATATAGCAAAATATAGTTCATATCAAATAGTTAAATATATAGAAATTACAGATGGGATTGATCTGTGTAGGGTGTTTTGAGGGGAGATAAGGGGTTTTGTAATTACTGTAGCCTATACAACATTGAACATATTTGGTTCAAACATTTTTTACTCCTTCATTATTTTACTAATAAATGGTTATTATTTTTTTAGTAATGGAGTTAAAGATATCTGCTTAAGGGGGGATAAGGTAATTTTAAGCCTTAACTACTGTTATTTAGCGCTATAGAAACACTGTCCAGTTTTAATTTATTTATTCACAGTCACTACAGCACAAACACAAATATTTATGTTCACAATCGCAGCGTATTTATGCTTTAACGATTTATATTTCGCGGCCAATCATTAACTGAACTAACTCCTTCCCCTCATTGACGCTATATCCCCTCGCCAGAATTGGAAGAATATTCTAGTAACACCTAGAACAGCGTAGAACGTTTGACGCCATCTAGTTTCGCTAGAATGTACCAGGAGCAAATCGATTCTACACACAGTGGTGGCTAAAAGAGACATCTTTGATCAGGAAATTCAGCAATCTGCCTTTTAGGTACATCTGAAGATGATTTTGAGGTTTATCAAAAATCCGCTTCAATAGTCCGTTCAAGATATCTTCAAAAAATATTCTGTCAAAAATTCGTTGAAACCGGTTTGAAAATGAGCCTAGAAAACTTATAAGAAGTCCCATTCACTGTCTTGTTCTTGAAATTCTTCTAATCTTAATAACATTTTATCTTGAATATTTTATTCATACCAGTCTTTTGGAGCTGTTCGAGTTCGGGTGTTTCATTTTTATGTGACACTAGCAGTACTCGTCACGGCTCCGCCTGTGATTGTTTGGATGTTATCGAATAACGTTGAAACCTACACTCATAAACTTGTAAAACGACGAAACACGTGTTTTATTAATTTTATCCAAGATCATCATGATGAAGTTTCAAGTCGATGTGACCAAAAATACATTTTTTCCATTGATTTATGATTTCTTACACCCCCACCCCGTCTACAGCCTCAAGGGTTGAATTTTGAAAAACGACAAAACACGTGTTTCATTGATTTCATGCAAGATTATTAATATGAAGTTTGAAGTCGATGTGACCAAAAATGCATATTTTAATTGATTTATGATTTTCACACCCCTACCCCTTCCACCCCAATGAAACGATATGACCAAAAATACGTTATTTTACCTTGCCCTCGAATTTGTTCTGGAATACGAGGTCAACAAATGGTGTCCCACCCCATCTCCTTTGAGCCCGACTTTGTCCCCCCTAGGGGTTGAATTTTAAAAAACAACGATACATGTGTTCAATCAATTTCATTCAAGATTGTTAGTATGAAGTTTCAACATGATGTTAACAATAATACATAATCTTTCATCAATTAACGATTTTTTCCACCCACTCCTTTGATTCCGAATTTGACCGACCTAGGGGCTGAATTCCGCAAAATTTCGTAACACGTATTTAATTGATTTCATTTGAGATTATTTATACAAAGTTGTTACCAAAAATACATAATCTTTTATCAATTAATGATTTTTCTCACCTTATCTCCTTTGAGCCCGACTCTGACCCTCTTGGGAGTTGAATTTCAAAAAATAACGAAACATGTGTTTAATCAAATTCATTCAAGATCATTTATACGAAGTTTCAAGATGATGTTTTCAAAAATACATAATCTTTTATCAATTAATGATTTTTCTCACCTCATCTCCTTTGAGCCCGACTCTGACCCCCTTGGGAGTTGAATTTCAAAAAATAACGAAACATGTGTTCAATCAATTTCATTCAAGATTATTTATATGAAGTTTCAAGTTGATGTGACCAAAAATACATAACTATTCATCAATATATAATTTTTTCTACCTCCACCCTTTTCACACCATTAGGATATGACCCAAAAATACAATAATATTTCCTATAATAACTTGAAAATAAAATTTGTTCCGCGGGTATCATTGATACAGAATATGCATCGCCTCCTGGTTGATAGGAGCAAATGTGCACTCTTACTCTTATTGGCCAGTATAGCAGTGCACCCATATCAAAAATCAGCTCAAAGAAATTCTTTGGTCGGACAATGATTTTATATCCACATCCGTTCGAAATAAAGTTGTTGTTCGTTAGCCCAGACTGAGCAAATAATATCGGGTTCTATTTAAGCCAATTATTTCTTTTCACGTAGCTACTCATCTCATCGATTTCATTACTTAGAGTTACCGCAACCTTTATAACCCAATAGAACGTTGTGTATTTACTAAAATTTCAACTAGTTGCTCGCGGAAACTTTCGACGTAAACAACATCGTTTCGTTAAACTTGTTACAAATACTGGTTTTGGAGAAAAAAACTTCCATCAATGAAGCTTGAAATCACGTTTAGTGGACCCTAGAATGAGACCTGAAATACTAGAATTGTATTTGTTTTAAAAAGACTTTTACGGTAACCACGTCCAAATTCCAAGATTATTTTGTGGGAGTAACTTATTCTATCCGTCTTTTTTGTTACATTGTAGCGCTACTTCGATTTTTGAATAATATTTGGAATATAGACATACGTCATCAAGACGAAGTCTTGTATATTTTTTAGTTGATTCCTACTCTATCTCGAGCGCCACTTTTTGGATTAACGTGATTCAAGGGCCAACATGCCTTTCGAGTAGCATTCAAACAATGATGGATTAAATGTTGAAGTTAGTTAAATAAAATGAAACCAACAATCCACAAGAAAACATCATTTTGTCTAGTTTCAACTCATCACTTCCTTTGACTTTACTGTATCTGATTCTAGTTGTCTCAACGCTGCTCTGCTGTCTGCATAGATGGTGCCGTCTTTTGTTGTGTTGTCTAGTCTCTACAGCAGGTTGGCTGCAGGTCATCTAATATGCTGTCGAGGGATTTCTTCAACATGATTGGCATTCCGTCCGGTCCCGCCGCTTTGTAGGGCTCGAAACCGTTCACGGCCCGCTTTACTTTTTTCCTTGATATCAACCTTAATACAACCTCCTCATGTGTTCTCGTATTTGGCATCAGCTGTTGTTCGTGAAAACTGCTGATTTCCGCTACGGTTAATCCTGGAAAGTGCCTCTCCATTAAAAGTTCCAGTGTCTCATTGCAGGATTCTGTCCATGAGTAAGATTTCGTGTCCGCTTTGCAAGTATACAGGCTCTCATTTTCCCAATCCTTGAATTTTGCCTCTATTGAGCCATGCATGGTTCTTGGATTAGCGTAATGTCTTCTTTATTCTCCGTCATAACAGCACCAAGTCCTCTGATGCCGCTTCGCAGTGGTGCAAATTAATTTGCACTGCTTGCAGCTTCAGGTTCCTTGGCGTCCTTGGAGAGCCTCGCTTTCAGGGTGCCTAACCCGTTGTTGCTCCTCAGTATTTCGAAGGTATCGTCCTCCACCGTGCAAACGATATCCTTCCCTGGCCCAAACTTGCACTTTGTCGAAGAAATAACTCTCCAGCTTTGTGTGTCCAGACCCTTGTTCTGCTTGTCGATGATCTTTATTGTATGAAGCAGCTTCGAGTATGGCTACCTGCCAGATCTCACCATAGCCGCTGACTACACGCTAAAAAAAGTCAATTGACTTTCCGTTGTTGCAGCCGACAACTTTGACTCCTGCCAGCCAGCCCCGTCGAAGTTGACCTCCTCCTTGCCACTCTGCTCGTCTAACTCGAGTATGGCGTCCAATATCCTCGCTTCCACTTCGATGAGCCACCTGTTGGCTGCAATTTTGTCATCGGAATCTGATCGATCCACGATGGCCACTGGCAGCTCTTCTGGCGTATCAAAGCTTCTAGAGTTCTTGGGCTTCTTCACGGTGTTTTGTTCTTCCTTGCTAGAACGCATCCGTTTTTGCATTTTGCTCCCTTTTGCTCCTCCGGTACGTTCGCAGCTGGGAATGACACCGCGTCAAACCTTACCAGCGGCCTCCGCTTTGACTCACGTTGCTCTTGCCTCTGCGGTGCCTTTTCCGGTTCATGTTGCTCTAACCCTTGCTTACGCTCGAATTTTGCAACAATCTTCCGGTTCTTCTTGATGAAATCTTTTTTTTTTTTTGGAGTTCTTCATCCTTCTCTCCTTCCATCTTCCTTGACTGCTCCCCAAGGGTTAGAGTTGTGTTTTCCTCCCCCAGCAATCTAGCCCCAGTGCCTTTTGATGATAAGTCATCTTCCGCTGAGTCGATACGGAGATTTTGCAACTGGATTTGAATGCCAAATTCGTAAGGATTTTGAGATAAAGCGTCTCGAAAATATCGAAAATTTTGTTTTTCTCAAGTATCCACTAAACGGTGAATTTTATCGTAAAATTGCAGATAGCATAAAATACAAAAATTAAAATTCTAACAGAAACACTCCAGTAATTTGCAGGAATTTATTAAAACCCCATTATTGTCAACATTTCACTCAAATAATTGCAAACCTTAACAAATAACAGTCAAAAGTAATATCACAAATCACAGAATAAATATTTCTAGCTACACTTTTGTACCTTATCTTAGAAACACTGTCAATTGAAGCCCCTCAAGCAATTCCAGGAATAGGAGGGTCCTCCTCCCTGGGCATACTTCTAGTAACTTGTTCGTCCCACAACTGCAACATTTCTATAACAGGAGTGTGACCAAAAGTCAGAGCTTCCTCCAAAGGAGTTTTCCCCCATCGGTCTCTAACATCATAAGGAACTTCGCATTGTTTTAGCAGGAACTCCACACAATTAACATGCCCTTCTGCTGCTGCTAGATGCAACGCTGTCCTACCATCGTAGTCTGGAAGACTCATATCCATACCATTCAGCATATGTCTTCTAAGTCCAGGCAAATCACCAGCAGCAGCCGAGAACAGCAAATTAACAACATTCAGTCCTTTGGTTTCGAATTTGTGCCTTCTAGGATCTACTTTGTTTGGAGCGTGTTTTAGATTGTCGTAGCGATGGAA
This sequence comes from Orchestes rusci, assembly GCA_958502075.1. Lineage (NCBI taxonomy): Eukaryota > Metazoa > Arthropoda > Insecta > Coleoptera > Curculionidae > Orchestes > Orchestes rusci. Next base: position 115,519,128 of record OY293303.1, read on the forward strand.
GTTGAACTTTTTTATCAGTTCTTCGCAGAATTGAACACCTCGGCAACTGTTGCCCAATGCGTCCAAGGGAGGTGACCATAGACAGATGCCCATGACGTTTGGTATGACCACCAAAAGGGCTCCGCTTACTCCAGATTTGGTTGGAACTCCCACCTGGGGGTTGGTTATGGATGGGTTTGGTTTGAAAAAAATTGAGGTTACCTTGAAGGCGAATTGGCCGGAATAGTCGTACATGCCGCAGCTGTGCATTAGTGAAAGGACGTCTCTGACACTTTCGGGTTTGAGGACTTTTTCTTCGGAGAGTGGACAGATTCCGCCGTTGGCTAAAGTTGATCCGATAACAGATAGTTGGTCGCAGGTTGTCTCCAAAGAGCAACACTAGAAGAATAAAATTTTAAAATTTTCGCATTTTCTCAAGTGTTGTGAATTGACACAATTTTTTTAAGCGGATTAAATCGACCCCGCGTAAAAGCACCTGAAAAAGCAGATTTTCCTCTTCAAAATGAGCTCAAGAATAGTCAAATCGGTTAAGTAATTTCAAAGTAATAGGCAAATTAGTGACAGTAAGTTTGACGGCTTGTAGCTGTCTTATTTGACAACTTAGAGAGAAGTGTCGGGGGACAATTTTGTGGAAAATTTCCTACCAGTCAATTCTAACCAATCATAGGCTTGCATTTTATTATGTTGCTATAGCAACGACCTAATTTTATCGGAAATCACCCTGCTCATAATCACGTGACTGAAAGATTAATAAGTGGAAATCGCCCTGGCTTTGCATCTGGATGTAGCTCCCATATGATTACAGTGTTGCCGTCCCCACTCTCCCTAACATTCCCAACCCAACCCAACTTTCACAAACAGAGATAAGGCAAACGGCAACACTGTGGTTGGTGCATGGGAGCTACATCCAGCCGCGAGTACTTGACAGCTGTTAAAAACACTGACAAATATTTTTGATAAATGATTTATTGTCAACTTCCAATACAAAGTTGCAATGTTATCAATTATGGAAAAGATTGGTTATAACTTCCAAATGTTTTATAAAATCCTGATTCCCTTCTTTCTTCCTCAATGGCGAGTAGAGTAAGGAGCCGTTGGTTTCTTCCACTAAATGCGAGGTGAGGCCTGGGTTATGTTTTTTCCAATGATCAGTTTTGGCTTGAAATTTTCTTGCCGAATCTCCCTAGAGCTCGAATTAAAAATCCGGAAATTTTTAGCACCGTTACGCCATCTTGTGGCTATCTTGGGAACTTCTGATATATTTTCTTTATTCCATAATACTCAGTTATTTTTTCCGCAAGTCTCTCGGATGCCTAGTTTCTGAGATCTGGCACCTTGCCATATTTAAATAGACACCCTTTACAAACGTTTATAATATCAGTAGCGTCCGTACAGGTTTTGTACTCAATATTTTTGGAGAACAGACTTATACGTCACTGCTTCCTTTCAAAATAAAAAATATTTTTGAAATCTTTATTTATTTCTGAGCCAATTGGTTCTCTTGATTTTTTTTCGTTCGGCGCATGGTTTTCGTTAAAAAAAATAAAATCCACTGATGTGTCTTTCAATATTTTTAAATCAGTGGCGCCCTCTTTAACATCCCCATGCACATTGACGCATAAAAGACGTCAAATTTCAAAAAGATATCTGGAATAGTATCAAAGTTATGATAAAAAAAGCTTTTTTTTTTAAATTTCAACACCCTGTATTTTAAAATCTAGGCTCTTGCATACATATATCCATAGGAACTTTTAATCTTAAAATCATCCAAAGATTATCACCCTTAAGTATCGGCATTCAATGAATAAACACCCTGTATAGAATATATGAGGGCAAGGACGTTACAAAAAAAATCAGATAAGTTAACACAAACGAAAAAAAAGTACACTCTCTCGAGCAGTCTTTCCAAGTAGATTTGAAAAAAACACCATATAAAAGAAATAAAAGTCCCCAAAATCGCTGTTAAAAGTAAACAAAAACCGAAACAATAATTAAAAAAATAAAATCAAATCAGTAAACATCCACGAAAAAAACAGATCGGAGCTATAATAGGATGGCTAAATTATAACGGGACACCCTGTACACTCATGTTATACAGGGTGTCCCTGAAATGACTGTACAACGCTCAACCACAAATTCCTTGATCAAAAATAAGGCGATCTAGGCAAACTTAATATCCAAAACTACTTCGTTAAGTCTACAGAGGGCGTCAAAGATTCAAAAAAAAAATCGGTTTTTCCCACATTTTCCAAAAAGGTACAGATCGATTTTGATAAAAAAAATATTTTTCAATTTTATACACAGATATTTTATTATTGCTTTATTTTTTTTTAGTATAACTACTTATCCCAGCAAATTTTTTCAAGAGAGGAAAAAACTTTCTTACACACTGAGTTATTAGATGAAATAATCTGAATTATCATAAAGTCAATTTCATAAAAAATCAAAAGTCACTGATTTTTTATGAAAATGACTTTCTGATGATTCAGATGTTTTCATCTGATAACCCAGTGTGTTAGAAAGTTTTTTCCTTTCTTCAAAAAATATGCTGGGATAGGTAGTTATGCTAAAAAAAATCAATAGTAAAATATGTGTGAAGCTAGTTGAAAAAAATAAGAGAGAGAAAAACTCCCCAATACATTAAACTTTTAGATAAAAACATCTGAATTATGAAAAAAACAATGACAAAAAAAATCAAAAGAAATAACTACATATGATGTCACCTTTATAACACTTTCGTTTAATTTCAACTGGTCGTTATAGAAACAAAAAACGTAATTTCATGGTCCAAGACTAGGTATCAAAAATTATCAAAAATGATTTGATTTTTTGAAAAATGTAGAAAAAACAATTTTTTTTCTAATCTTTGACGCCCTCTGTAGACTTAACGAAGCCAATTTGGATATAGGTGAGTTTGCCTAGATCACCTTATTTTTGGTTGAGGAATTTATGGTTAAGCGTTGTACAGTCATTTCAGGGACACCCTGTATTATGTTGTTTGTAATCTGTTTATTTTCATTATTATGTTTTTATCATAACGAATATATTATTTCCAAACTTGTACTTTTTTATAGCATCAGCTTAATAAACATATATTTGATTTGATTGAATAGAAAAAATCAAGAAGGGTCTAAACTATCAAATTTAGAAACATCTATAACAGCTATCTAAGTTAACAATGATGGATAAAATATTAAATCAAATCAGTGAGCGAAAGAAAATTCAAATCAGCTTTAAGTGTTGAGTGGAAAGTGGAAAGACCCAAATGAACAAAAAAACGGAAAAAGTAAAAAAAAAACAAAAAATGTAGGTATGCATCAAGAAAAGTTTTTTGGACTGAAATTTAAAATCGGATCTAAACTAACAAATAAAAAAAAACTCAACATGAAGTACCTACCTGAGTGAGAAAAAGATAATGAAAAATGTCTGAATTATAGCTATTCAAAGTTGAATAAAAAAAAACAAATTTAACAATAAACATAAAAAATTACAGTGAGCACCAACGAAAAAACAAATCCAAATTGGCTTTTAGAATTGGGAGGTAGAAAGAAACGCATTTATCAACAAATAAACAAAATAAAGCCAAAAAATAAAAAGAAAAACGCACATTCATACATGTGGCAAACGGATCTGTAACGACGGAAAGAATTCGTATAAAAAAAATGATATTGCCATATTTAACTACCAGAACGGATTTTTTTCTTTTTCATGAAACAAAGCTCATTTAAAATCGATTTTTATAATTACAAATATAGACAAGGAAAGTTCAAAGTATATTAACGTACATTTTTTAATCTATTTTCAATCAATAACTAGTTTTTTCAAGACCTAATCTTAGAATTAATAGAATTTTTTCCAAATATTATTATCGGCATCGGAGAAGCGGCAACACGACTCGAAAATAGTCGAAAGGCGTATCTTGAAGGAGTCCTATTGGTTGTCTAATGTGATCACACTTTTTTAGTGAATGAAACGGACTCGCAATTGGCCGTAGTAAGTCACGTGACAATTTTTAGCGCATCATAACAAACCGGCACAATAGCAAATATTAAGACATTCAGTGGCGGTGCTTTTATCGGCGAATTCTGAGCTTTGAGGATAGTTGCGAAAAAGTTATTGTTGTTGTTGTTTATTGACATTATTGTTACCTACTTATTGTTGTTGATTATTGTTATCGCTGTTATTATTGTTTGAAATACTGAACAAATATACTCACAAATATACCTGATTGATTTGAATTATATTTTGGAGTATTTTTCCATTTTTTTGCAAATATTGTGACAATGACACATCAACAAAATTTCTTCCTCATTATTCTTTAAACAAAAATATTCTTGAACATCAGCCAACACACCACGCCACTGGGTTTTTCATGAATGAAACCAGCCATGTTTTGATACTATTTCGATTCCCTTACCGATGCCCCACTGTCACAGATCCATTTGCCACACTGTATGTACATAGTATAGGTATCGAGAAGTTGTTTGAAGTGACAAATAAAAAAAACTGAAAAGACTTAATTTATCAGATTCAACAAAAAAACTAGCATCAAAAATGTTGGTAAAAAACAGCGAATCAAAACAGAAAATGAAATCAGCGAACTCAAACGAATAAAGAACATAATTCAACAATTAATCCAAAAAATAAAATCAGCAAATGAGCAAAAAAAGGAAAAAAAGCATCTAAATCAGTTGTTTACAGTGAAGTTCAAAATAGAAAAAGCCAATAGCAAACAAGAAAAATATTCTCCAAATTTTAAATCAGTTATTGTTTGAAATAGAATAGAAAAATAAAGAAAAATAATGAAAAAAAAACAAAAGTAGTTTCTTGAGGTGGAATAAATAATTAACTTGGAAATCAACTTCAATTATAAAAGTAGTAAAAAGTTCCGGAATAAGCTGTTCAAATTGAGATAAATAAAATAAATTCAACAAAAAATAGAAAAATAATCTTTAATTAGCATATACCTATGAAAAAACACAATTATTTCCATACAGAGGCAGTAAAATACAAATAAACAAAATTAAATTAAAAAAGTAAAAACCAACCAAGAAAAAAGTATATACATTAGTGGTGTAAAGTGGAATAAGAAACAAACTATAAATGGATCCAAGTTGGAAGTGGAATGGAAACATCGAAATAAATAACAAATGAAAAAAATAGAATTATTGAAAATAAACGAGAAAAGAGATAATTTAAATTAGACGCCGATATCAATAATCGTTAATTTAATTTTAGCTCAAGGAAGCTATAAGGTTGTTTAATGCTGTTGAAAGTGAAAAGTGAACAAAATTCAATTCAACAAAAAATAAACAAAATAAAACTAAAATTTAAAAAAAATTACTTCAAATAAGTAGGTAAGTTATAAAACGAAAGAATGCCCCTAAATAAGTTGTTCAGAATGGAAACAAATTAAAAGGATTAAAAATGCAAGATTAATGAAAAAACCAGTTAGGTATGTAAAAAAAACATCAAATGAGTAAAAAAGGACGTTGAAGTCTCAAATTAGGTAGTTGTTCATAGGAATAATATTAACAAATGAGAAAATAAAATAGAATCAGTTAACACGAACGAAAAAGAAAAAATTTAAATTAGATATAGAAAATAAAATCGAATAGCTGTTGAATGAGCACAGAAAAAAAATCAAATAAGTGAGGAAAAATTAAAATGACCATGAAATGGAGAAAAAAACTTAACTCAACATTGGATACAAAAAAATAAGCAACTGAAGAAAAACACAAGATAGAGTATAAGTTAGCATCAAACAGCGATATGTTTAGATTTTGGAAAAAATTAAAAAATGTACGGAAACCATCCACAACGATAAACAATAAAGATACAATAAGAAAAAAAACACGTTCAGTTGATGTTGAAAAACGTCATTCTATCTAAATAAATATAACCCTTATCGATGTATTTGAGTCCTGTGGCATAAAATTGAAAAAAAAATCTGATAAATAGAGTTAAAAATGAAAAAAAAACGTCAAATTTGTAAAAATTCACTTGATATAATCTTACATGTTAAAAAATATAATATTGAGGTTAGGTGTATTGAGTGGGGTGTCAAATTATGTTGAAATTTTCCAACTAACACGATGCAAGCGGAATTTTTCCATTCTGATCATCGAGTGGGGAGATTTAGCCTATTTTTGTCAAAATTGAGGTTAGGTGTATCAAGTGGGGTGTCAATTTATGTGAAAATTTTCCATTTTAGACGATGGAAGAAGAATCTTTCCATTTTGATTATCGAGTACGGAGATTTAGCTTATTTTTGACAAAATTGAGGTTAGGTGTATCAAGTGGGGTGTCAATTTATGTGAAAATTTTCCATTTTAGACGATGGAAGAAGAATCTTTCCATTTTGATTATCGAGTACGGAGATTTAGCTTATTTTTGACAAAATTGAGGTTAGGTGTATCAAGTGGGGTGTCAAATTGTGTTGAAATTTTCCAACTAACACGATGCAAGCGGAATTTTTCCATTCGGATCATCGAGTGGGGAGATTTAGCCTATTTTTGTCAATTTTGAAGTTAGGTGTATTGAGTGGGGTGTCAAATTATGTTGAAATTTTCCAACTAACACGATGCAAGCGGAATTTTTTCATTCTGATCATCGAGTGGGGAGATTTAGCCTATTTTTGTCAATTTTGAGGTTAGGTGTATTGAGTGGGGTGTCAAATTATGTTGAAATTTTCCAACTAACACGATGCAAGCGGAATTTTTCCATTCTGATCATCGAGTGGGGAGATTTAGCCTATTTTTGTCAAAATTGAGGTTAGGTGTATCAAGTGGGGTGTCAATTTATGTGAAAATTTTCCATTTTAGACGATGGAAGAAGAATCTTTCCATTTTGATTATCGAGTACGGAGATTTAGCTTATTTTTGACAAAATTGAGGTTAGGAGTATCAAGTGGGGTGTCAAATTATGTTGAAATTTTCCAACTAACACGATGCAAGCGGAATTTTTCCATTCTGATCATCGAGTGGGGAGATTTAGCCTATTTTTGTCAAAATTGAGGTTAGGTGTATCAAGTGGGGTGTCAATTTATGTGAAAATTTTCCATTTTAGACGATGGAAGAAGAATCTTTCCATTTTGATTATCGAGTACGGAGATTTTGTTTATTTTCGACAAAATTGAGGTTAGGTGTATCAAGTGGGGTGTCAATTTATGTTTAAATTTTCCAATCAAGACGATGCAGGAGGGATTTTTCCATTTTGATTATCGAGTGGGGAGATTTGGCGTATTTTCATAAATAAGTTAATGGAGTACTTTTTTTCCAAAAAACAAAAGGTGAAAGAGATTTGAAAACACAGCCAACCGTGTAAAAAATAAAAAATATTCATTTCCTCAAAAACCTTCCATAACAAAAAGATACTCACCTGGAAATAAAAATCCATACATTCCTTCAATTTGCAATTAACAGGAAAACATTTGTGCTCGCGCATATAAAATCCCAAAGCATAATTTCGATCGGCACACTCACGTTCCGACAAAAACACTGCATTATTAAATCCCAGATCTTCATTTCCTGCTAATCGCTAAAAATTCAATCTACAACAACTAATCCTGGAATTTTTATCATTACCTCGAAATAATTCATAGTGAAGTCGAATTTCTCCGCCAAGCTCATTTCAGGCCCCACAACGGTTTTCAGCAAAGCACATACCATAATTGCACCCGCATTTATCATAGGATTATGGGGTTTTTCTGGAAATACCTTATCAAATCACCACCATACAACCATGAAAAAAACTTACTTGTATGGTCCAGGATAAGCTCGTTGAAATTCCTGCCACTTGGTTCCTGGCCAACGTAACTATGTACCACTTCGGAACCCAAAAGGTCCAAAGCAATACCGTAGGTTAATGGTTTGCTGCAGGATTGAATGGTGAAAGGTATGGCGACATCTCCTACAGAAAACCTTTGGCCATCTATGGTGCATATGCTAACGCCCCAATAGTTGGGGCTCATGCGTTTTAATTGGGGAATGTAGGATGCTACCTGTAAATATAGTAATAATTTCACTAATAAATTCATCAATATATCAAACAACGGCTTTTAATACGAGCGTGCTGGTCGTGAGGTTGTCAACAGACTGCCTATATACGAATGACCGCGGCTCAGTAAACAACCAAAAAGAGGCAGGTAGTGAAAACGTGTATTTTGATGAGATTTATAAAAATAGCGACTTACTTTTCCGTTTGTGTTGTCTTTACACTTCCAATACATTTCCTCAATATCCTTACAAAAATCTTGGAACTCGGGTATGATGAATTGTCGTCTGAATGCTCTGGAAATGAGGCCTATGTTTGGGGAGATTATGCTGGAAAAAACGATAGATTTGTGGATTTCTGTTGCCTCTAAACATATTATTCATATTGCAATGGTCGAGACGCAACTGAATTTGACCTGATTTGACGTCAATTTAGGTTGGCAAATGTGTCTAAAGTTGAGTGTATCAAGTGGGGTGTCAATTTATGTTGAAAATTACCAATTAAGACGATGGAAGAGGGATTTTTCCATTTTGATTATCGAGAACGGGGATTTAGCCTATTTTTGTCCAAATTGAGGTTAGGTGTATCAAGTGGGGTGTCAATTTATGTTAAAATGTTCCAATTAAGACAATCTAAGAGGAATTTTTTCCATTTTGATTATCGAGTGGGGAGATTTAGCCTATTTTTGTCAAAATTGGGGTTAGGTGTATCAAGTGGGGTGTCAATTTATGTTGAAATTTTCCAACTAAGACGATGGAAGAGGAAATTTTCGATTTTGATTATCGAGTACGGAGATTTAGCCTATTTATGTCAAAATTGAGGTTAGGTGTATCAAGTGGGGTGTCAATTTATGTTGAAATTTTCCAATTAAGACGATGGAAGAGGGATTTTTCCATTTTGATTATCGAGAACGGGGATTTAGCCTATTTTTGTCAAAATTGAGGTTAGGTGTATCAAGTGGGGTGTCAATTTATGTTAAAATGTTCCAATTAAGACAATCTAAGAGGAATTTTTTCCATTTTGATTATCGAGTGGGGAGATTTAGCCTATTTTTG